>QNUK01000073.1:667500-955000 GCA_013621035.1 Clarias magur | reverse complement strand
AAAGTAGGCTAATTTGTGACAAAAAAAAAAAAAAAAAACTCACTTCAGAGTGAAGAGGTGATTCAGTCATACAGTAGAATGTTCTGCATATATCTCATTTCTTCAAGTTCTGTTGGGAAAAACAACAAATAAACGGATTAAAGAAATATTCATTTGGATGATCTATTGTATATTTTAGGCGCAAGTATCCACTTTATATCATATGGACAGAAGTTTGTTGATGCACATTGTACACACTATTTCTTCTCTTGCACTGTGTGTGTGTCTGGGTTTGGGAACAAGAGAGTCAAGCAATTTGACTTTCTAAAAAGTGTCTTTGGAAATAAAAACGCATAAAGGAAATCCTCCCTCACACACAGACGCCGGATGTTTTTTTTTTCTTTTTCTCTCTCTCTCTGAACACAACCTGCCCCCTGAGCTGGCTGGTTGTGTGTATGCATTACGGTGCTGTTCTGCTGCCTGTATAGAAGTGCTGCTGAGGGCTGAGCCGTGGCTGGAAGGGGGCTGCAGGCTTTAATTGAATTGTAAATGGGAAGAGGGTGCAGAGCAGACGGCAGATGGGAGGCAGGGGCAGGTGCTTGAGAGGGCTGAGGAAGGAAAAGAAGGAGGAAAAGGGAAGGGGTGGAATGGCAAAAAGGCCTGTTGCATGGAGATGACCAGTGCTCTCCCAGTTCCCCATGGAGCCGGTACATTCTGCAGATGAGAAAAGGCACCGGAGCAAGGCCAAGGACTCACTCTCTTGCTCTCTTTTTTTCCTTTTTCTCTCCCTGCTGCTGCTAGCATTCTATCAACCTGCCCTCTGTGGCCCTGCACGTAAACAGCCCTATCTGGTATGAAATGATGCATGTTGCAGGATTCGTTTCAAAAGCAGTCATAAATGTTACATTTTATAATCTGGCATTAAAACATCATCCTAATTATAATTTATAACTGCAGCAGAACTGGAAGTAAAGAGTAATTATGATAACTTGTTATTGCCAACTTGGTTTCTTTCAACTTAATAGAAATTATGCTAGGAGTGAAAACAGGTTTTTGTCATGTCCAAATAAAAGGGTTTCTCGTTCACCCTAAAAGAAAGCGAAATAAGACTGTTAAACGTTTGTGCCGTTGTTGTGAGGGAAGCTCATTATGAAAAAGCGAAGTTCAAACAGACCCCAGAAGGAGCTCGGTGAACCCGAACAGAGTCAGAGAGGGAGAACACAAGGGAGGAGGGAAGGTTAGGCGTGAGAGAGTTCTCCTGAGGGAAATCAGAGTTCTGTCAGCAAGGAAGATGATCCCAGTCTGCCCTCATCAGGTTGAGACGGCTCAGAGACACACACTTGGCTTTCTTTCCTTCCGATGAACATTTGCCTGTGGAGCCTGGCCATGTCTTATATATCCGATTTTGAATTCCCCAGCTCAGTTCTCTATTCAAGTTCATTTCTGGTAGTAAAAACACCCACTAACTGGGACTTGGCAGACTATGCTTTTTTTTATATACATGTTTACAAGAGAAACAGGTCTATAGTTAAGTAATCCAATTCTTAAGGCCTCATAAACCAGAAAATGCTCATGATTAACCACAGTTTGCTTTGTACAAGAACGATGCCAAGAGAGTCCTTGTAGCTTAAGTGTAAAAGCTTTTCTTTTTTCCTATCTGCTTTCTCATCTAAAAGTAACAGTTAACACATTTCATTCTCTTCATGTGACTCTGAGGACGTTTGCCTCTTTATCTAAAAATATAAAAGCGTTTGAGAAAGTCGAATATGTATGATATATCTTACATTTTAATAGAACGTATTTTCATACTGATCAAACTATTGAGTAGGCACCCTGCTTTTATCCTGGAAGAGATCTTGTCCATCAAGATCAAAATGCTTTAGTGCATTTAAAACCTGTGAATGATTATCTTAAAATGAGCATCTGCAAGTGTAGATAAGAATCATTTAACTTTGCCAAGCTCACAGGTCACCATTCTACCAATTCAATTCACCTAGTGGCCATTCGGCCACCAAGTGTAGCAATTTTATTTTTCAAAATCTGCATCTTTGTTTTTCTGTTTAAAATTACTTTGGAGAGAAAAAAAAATGTGGATGACATCTGAATTTTGTTGAAAATTTCATACCCATTATTTAATAATTCATTCACCCATCTCCATCACTAATGCTTTATGTGGGTCAGGGTCGATAGGGTACGATAGATCTGCAGCCAATTCTTGGAACACTGTGTGCAAAGCTGTAATACTCCTTGTTTGAGAGACCAGGACCCTCGAGCTACAGTATGAGATGAGAACGCCAGCCACTGCACCACCTTGCTGCTCAAAACCATATTTATGTAAACCATCTTTTTGTAATGATTAATTTAGTTTCATGAATAAATGTGTAGCATAAGAAAGTTTAGAGAGTGAATCACTTCTGAACCTTATGCCACATTTAAGCCACTCACTCATTTACTGTTCTGCTTATTTTTTACAGGATCTGGGAAAGTCTTGTGCCAATCTTAGGGATCTTGGTACACTAGACAGGGTTCAACCTGTCATCCACACATTTACAATTTTAATCACATACAATGAGCAATTTGGAAATGTCAATTAACCTATTACATGTCTTTGGACTGTTGGAGGAAACCAGAGTATCCAGAGAAAACCCATCAAGCAAAAGTGGGACGTGCAAATGCCAAACACACAGACCCAAGGCAGGACTTGAACCCTCAACCCTGGACGTGCAAGGTCACAGTGCTATCAGCTATTCTACCATGCTAAAAACATTTAAGACGAATACTGAAAATAACATTTGGCCATACACCAGCTTGGGGTGAGGGCAATACTCTTTGTTAAGCTAGGGTGGGATTTAATTCTGTTTTGGAAGAGATCAGTGCAAAAAGACACTGGCCACACATTCTGCTATGTATTTCCAAAATAGATGCAGTGCTATTTTTGGCCCGAGTCCAGTGTAGTATGCATACAGTAAGTCTGGGTAGTGTCAGCCCTTGCTCAATCTGAACCTAGCACATGCACTGCTGCTTCAGATGAGACATCTCTCTATCGCTCACTCATACACACATACATTCACCACCGTTTGCTCAGGAGCCCAGGATTTATATTGCACTTATTAACCGCAGCGGCTGCCATTGCCAAATAATTAACCTGGCTTAGTCTCATGTTTGAGGACTGATATTTGTGCACCTGTATTGGGGAATAACGGTGACAGACAAGCTCATCTGGCTACTGGAGAGCCATTTCGCAGGCAGGGATTTGAGGCTCACACCGGAGAGAGCCTGATCTCACCAATGTGCCTGTAACCTTTTCCACTAATGAAAAAAGAAGTGCTAATAAAACACAATAAGCTGGGGAAGGCCTCTACAAGCAATACAAGCAGACTATTATTAGCCATGCAGAAGGAAAAAGGAAACATTACTGATATCAGTCATCAGCGTTCCTGCTTAAACCCTGGCTCAATGGATGAGAGAATAGTGTAATATACTAGAGAAGTAGACTGTTTACAGATAACCAAGCAGCTGGGGACACTATATAGAGGACATTAGTCCTGAATTTGCACTGGTCAGTAAGGTTAGACATTTCATATAGTAGTCCTGTTGCAGCACAGATACACATATGGATATATGTCAGAGAGCGCCATATAAGTCCGAGCAATTCATACTATGGCTATAAGTATACAATTCTCAATGAGATCTCTATTGCATAATTTAATATGAATAAGAATGTAAATCAAATAAATTCTGTTAAAAATCTTTTTAGCAGTGATCACTTCTGTCCATTTTCCGACCTGTATTCAAACCAACCTGTGGGAAAAGGTTAAGCTGTGGTTAAGGTTAAAACTTAAAAAGGTGAAAATTCAAGAGCTCTCAGGTTTTAAGTTTCTTCATTCAGCACATTTTAACAAAAACAACTTTAAAAAACTTTTTTTTTTTTTCACCAGGTACTCCAGTTTCCACCCACAGTCTAAAGACATAAATAAGACTAATTGTGCCATAGATTGCTAATTGCTAACAGCTAATTGCTAATGGTGTTTTCAAATTGACCCTAGTGTGTAAGTGAGTTTGCGAGTGAGCATGTTCTTGTGTGCCCTGCAGTGGATTGGCACCCTGACCACAGTGTACTGTGCCTTGTGCTACGAGTCCCCCAGCATAGGGTCTAGTACACCCAGGTAGCTTTTATTACAGGGTGTGAAAAGCACACTTGATGGTCATACAATCCACTTGATTGTGCTGTACTCAATCTTCCTTACTTAGAGCTGCTGGGTAAGGTAAAGCACAAGACTCTCCTCCCCCAAGACAAAAACAAATCAAAACAAAACTGTTTTGACCTGACAATAAGCCCACTCATACAGCTCTGTCTACTTCCAATCTTGATCCCACATTAGAATTAGGTAGAAAACTGATTGTAGCCAGCCCCAGGAACTGGTCTTGGGTCTCAGGCAGGCTGCAGTTACTGCTTTCTTATCAATTTGTGGGTCATCTAAATCAAGTTGGTATTTTTTATTTATATAATAATTTTTGTTATAAATAATAATATAACTTATTATTAGTCTTTCCCTGGAAAACACCCATATGGCTAACCAAAAAATCACTGTATGGCTAACCAAAACTAGCCTTATGGCTATTTCTAAGGAAGGAAAATAATGAAATTGTACTAATACAGTACGTGACTTTAAAAGATACCAGCTGTTCACATTTACATCATTCACCAAATGCAGTGATCTGCTTGAAGCTTCCCACTGATCAACGGAGAAACAAAAATATTGCACTCTGCAATATTTGATTATTATTTTTATTGTGATCCAAAATTCTCAGTTAAAAGCTACACTTGATACTGCATGAAAACATCTCTTTGTTCAGCCGTTCGTGAAGCATGTGTGTAACAAACACGCCAAATTTTGGCTTATATAACCTCGGTCAGGTGACATCATCGGATGAGGCGCACCTGCAGGTTATAAATAGGAGTGAACCAGAAACATCCTCAGGTCTTTTTGTCTTCAAGGACCGCACTGTGTTTGCATGTGTGTGTGGCCGCAAGCGAATACACAAACAAAAGAAAAGTGTTAACTCACCAATATAGCAGAGTTTACTAAGACATGCGTGCATCTGGGTGATAGATCTCTTTCGGAGGGCGATCTCCACGATTTTTGTGTTGAGTGTCTGGGGGAAGAGCTTGGGCTCCAGGGAGAGTGTTAGTATTGTGATCTCCTCCCTATTAAGGTACCCCTTTCTCTCGCGTCTCACTGGATCAGGAAGTTTTAGCGTCCACTTCTCAAGTGCGCCCTGGTGCTTCTTGTGAATGGGCAGAAGAGACTTCCTCTCTTGCCGCAGGAGAAAATGAATGAATAAATAAATAAAAATCCCCTAAGCGCTCAAAGTTAGACAACAGGTTTCTGTCAGGTGGCCAGGGGAGAGGCCTCAACGATGGTCCCTCCCCTTCTTTGGAGACATCCATGACGAGTTAACTCTTTTATTAAATGGAATGAGCCCTATTCATCCCCTGTTTTTGCTATTAACATCGATTCATTCAAATGTCATTGCTTCGAAAGCGCGGGGATATATGATGATGCCCCAGATTGAAGAGACGGTTGCGGGCTAGCTCTCTCCTGAGAGCTCATCCTCCCTGAAAAAGATCACACTCCCCACCAAGCCGTGTAGACTAACATCTTCATTGGTGGGGAAAGCTTTTCAGGCAGCGGGTCAGGCTGGTGCTGCTGTGCACACTATGGCGGTTTTGCAGGCACATCAGGCTGTCCTGCTGAGAGATCTGAGCACTGGCAGGTCTATCGACAACGCGGCATTCGCGAGGCGTGAGGCGCAGAAGGAGAGTGTGGCAAGCCAGGTACCCCCTCGTAGAGACTGGGGAGGGACTCGCGCGCTTCGCAATCCACCTCAAAAAGACCGGACCTGAGGAGCATCATTCTCCGCCAAAAATAAGTCCTGAGGCTGACGTGCCCAGGATTACAAGGGTGTCCAGGGAGGGGCATGTAAAAATTCCAATAAGGTATAAAGACTCCTCCCTGGCACCCTCTGGAGCCCGTTCTCCAATCTCCGCCACCACTGGGGTTTCGGGGAGCAGTGGTCTCCAGCGAAATGTTAGGTTCCTTCCTGCCATGTTTCAGGATGCCGATCACCTAACACCCCCCCCACACACACGGATGAGGCGTCAAAAGCCTCAGTGTCAAAACTTATGCCCCTTTCAGAGAGGCTGGCAGCAGGGAACCTACTGCCAGGTATGTCTCTGTAGGTACAAAGCAGTTAGAGAGAGGCTACAGGATTTATTTTGTACATCGTCCTCCGCGTTTCAATGGCGTGGACTCCACTTATGAAACCGGAACGAGCGCATCTGCTGACTCGGCAATTACAGACTTTGCTGGAAAAAGAGGCCATAGAACATGTTCCCCTGCTAGACAGAGACCCAGGCTACTAAAGTCAGTATTTCCTGGTTTCCAGGAGGGATGGAGGGTTGCGTTCAAGTTTACATCTTCGTGGCTGGACATCAAATGTTGACAGCAAAAATGATTGTTTCTCAAATCCAACCAGGGGATTGGTTTGTGACAATCGACCTGAAGGACGCATATTTTCTTATAGAAAAATTGCCACAACACAGGACTTTCCTGAGGTTCGCTTTCGGGGATGAACCTGGCCAATATCGGGTCCTTGGCCTAGCCCTGTCACCCCGCACATACTGTATATAAAATGCACGGATGCAGCTCTGGCTCTATCATTCCAGAGCATCCATATTCTGAATTATATAGACGACTGCCTGCTCCTGGCTCAGTCTTAGCAGCTAGCGTTTCGACATTGAGATGTCATCCTAGCTCACCTCCATTCTTTAGGATTAAGACTCAACGCCAGGAGAGGCGTTCTCTTTCCCGCTCAGAGGACAACGTATTTGGGTGTCATATGGAATTCGATCGCAATGTAGGCACAGCTGTCTCCTGTACGTGTTGAATCCATTCTCAATACCCTAAAGGAAATCAGGCTAGGACAGAAAGTGATTGTTCATTACTTTCAGAGTGTTTTAGCTCTCATGGCAGCTGCGTCCACGGTGATCCCTTTGGACCTTCTGTATATGAGATCGTTTCAGTTGTGGCTAAGCGTCAGGGGATTTTATCCAAGGGCCATCCCCTGAGGCAAATAAGAATTACACGCCAGGGGCTTCGTACCCTTTCTATGTGGTTCAGACCACAGTTTTGACTCTGGGTCCCACTCTAGGTCCGTGTTGTCATCGCAAGATGCTAACAAACGCTTCCCTCACGGGCTGAGGTGCGGTCTTAGATGCGGTCTGTCCAGCCCAAGTGAGCTGGAGAGGTAATCTTCTCGCGTGGCACATCAATTACCTTGAAGTGATGGCTCTATTTCTGGCCCTGAAATACTTCCTCCAGCAGTTGAGAGGCTACCATGTCCTAGTGCGGATGAACAACACTTCAGTATTCTCGTACATAAATCAGACAAGTTCCTGTACTTCAGAGTGATTTACATTCCGAGGCATATGAATGTGGGAGCAGACTTGCTATCCAGACAGTCTGTGACACATGTGGAATGGAAACACCACCCTGAGGTAGTCAGTTAAATCTGGAAAAGATTTTATGTTGCAGAGGTGGACCTCTTTGCCTCGCAAGAAACAGCACAATGTCCCCTTTACTATTCTCTCTCCTCCAGCTCCCCTGGGTCTGGACGCGATGGCCCATATGTGGCCCAGATTACGCCTTTATGCATTTCCTCCGATAGCTCTGCTCCCGGGAGTCCTGGCGAGGGTCCGTCAACAGGGTTTGCGCTTCTTTTTGATAGCGCGCACTTGGCTGACCCGAGTGTGATTCCAGTGAGGAGAGATCTGCTGTCTCAGACACACGGAACAATATTTCATCCCCAGCCCGAGCTCTGCAACCTCTTCACGTCTGGCCCCTGAAGGGGACCAACTAAAAGATGCTGGTCTTCCAGCCAGTGTAATTGAAACTATTCTAAGTGCTAGAACTCTCTCCACTAGAAGAACTTATGTATTTGAAAGTTAGTGCATGGCAAAACATGTAGACCCAGCCCACTGCCGAATTGTTTCAGTGCTGGAGTGTCTGCAAGAAAAGTTGTCCTCTAGCTTATGCCCTAGTACTCTCAGAATGTAAACAGCCGCTATTTCGGCTTGTCATGTTCTGACCGATGAGGTTTCTGTGGGAAAGCACCCTTTAATTGCCCATTTTATTTGTGGAGCTAAACGGTTGAGGCCACCCACTAGAGCAATAGTCTCTTTGTGGGACTTGGCTATTGTGCTCGAAGGTCTGATTGACACCCTATTCAAACTACTAGAGTCTTAAGATGTTTTTTCTTATGGCCATTACTTCTTTAAAGAGAATTGAAGATCTGCCAGCTTTGTCAGTCTCCCCATCCTGCCTAGACTTTGGCCCTGGGCTAGTCTAGGCTTTGCCCCTGGACTAGTGCTATTCTGCATCCTCACCTGAACTATCTTCCAAAAGTTCCACTCTCGACCATGCAAGGTGCTCTCGAAGCCTTCTGTCCTTCGCCCTTTACAGCTTCAGAGCAGGAAAGACTTCACTTACTGTGTCCAGTATGGGCTCTTCAGATTTACATCCACCGCACTAACTAGTGGCGCAAGTCAGAGCAGCTTTTCATTTGCCATGGGGGCTGCAACCAGGGGTCGGCCACCACTAGACAAATGCTGTCACATTGGGTGATGCTATTGCCCTGGCCTATAAGGCGCGTGGTCACACTTTGCCTCTACGAGTCAGGGCTCATTCGACCAGGGGCATGGCCTCATAAATTGCTCTGGCAACAGGTGTCTCCTTGCAGCAAGTGTGTGATGCGGCAGGTTGGTCCTCTCACACATTTGTCAGATTTTATAGTTTGGATGTCCATGCTACTCCGGGCTCGCGCGTCCTCAAGTCAGAATCCCAAAAGTTAATGTCTGAGACCTCTTTGTCTATTGTGCGCACACGCTACACAACCTGGGGGTCCAGACACTTACAGTGCGGTGACATTGGTATTCTCTTTCCCATAGCATTTTCACGCAGCATCGAGTGTAGCTTTTGAAAGGGAACGTCTCAGGTTACTTTGCTGTAACCCTGTTCCCTGAAAAAGCGGGAACGATGCCTGCGCTCCAATGTCCCACTGCAGGCGTGGCTGGACGTCCTTTCAGACAAAAATTGACCTGAGGATGTTTCCATTTCACTCCTATTTATAACCTGCAGGTGCACCTCATCAGATGATGTCACCTGACTGAGGTTATATAAGCCAAAATTGGCGTGTTTGATACACACATGCTTCACAACTGGCTGAACAAAGAGATGTTCCCATAGCATTTTCATGCAGCATCTCGTTCCTGCTTTTTCAGGGAACAGGGTTATTCCTGCCTTGAACAGGCTTTGTGAAAGAGGCTTCTCTCTCCTACACATGGCACTCCAGAGTTATCAGTACTCCTGACCCCTTCTGCCCTTCGGACCTGCCTGATTCATCCTGACGTCCTTTTTCTGTTCATAGTTCTCACTGTATGGAGACCACTCACTGTTATTCTCAGTCACCTGAGAATGGCCAAGTGTGGTCTACTTGGGAATGCATATGATAACTAAAGATGGTTCCACTAAATATTCATGAAGTCTTGGACTACATTGATGTAAATGTAATGCAAACCGTTCTTCTGTGATGGCTTGTGACTGCATTCAGTTGAATAGTTTTAGGACTGAATTGCCAAAGGGTATCAGCACCTTTAAATCAACAATGTCAAAACAATTTTTTTTTTACCTAAAATACAAGCTGGAGCGGACCTTCCGATCCCGGGTTTTTACACCAGAGGGTCGGTCACAAGGCAGTGTCTTAGCCACGTCATGCACAGCGCACAATGAACTTTGTATCAGCACCTAAAAACCAGAACAGGAATTGATGTACGATTCCACAAAAGGGACTAAAGTAAGCTTTATAAATAACAGCGATTATCTTACTTTGACTCAAGCCTTACTGACTCCATGTGTATTAGCCCATTTCACACACACAACAGACATTGAAATAAATAAATGTGTGATTTGAGTAACAGAGGACCCCTGCCCCAGTAGAGCAATATGTTTAGCATTGCTCCTGGTTTTGGTCAGTTTTTACATCACTGGCGTGTGGCAGTCCATGCACATTGTTAGTTTTTCATATGTAGCTTCCCTGCTGAAAAAAAACAGCATAGACTAGCATTAGCTGGTTACCATTATACAAGCATATGTTGTGTTTTGGTGCTGGTATGCTGGTGACCAGCATTATAGTGCCATGATATTATGCTGTTCACCACCCCATCTAATGTAGGTATGGTATAAAAGCCAGAATATATGGAAGATTGTCATCCAGAATGTAAAATATAAAACAGAATCAGAATAAAATCAGCTTTATTGGCCAACATAAACAATATTAACATTGTGTAATATGTAAGAATATATACAATATGCACATTTGTAACAACATGATAATTTAACAATGAACAGCAAATAAGTTTTGATGAAAAAAATAATAAAAACAAAACATGAGACCAACCTCTCAGGGACACATTCACACAGTTACTTTCACACCACAGTAGTATAAATGAGTGAGCTTGGCCCTTATTTAGTTGTCTGCAGGTTTATGGGCCCTGAAGTAGTTCTGACATGTTCTGACATTTGTGTATTTTTCTTACTTATAAACATATAAATGTTACCTTTCTCACCTAGTGCAAAGTAAAAGTCCAGGATTGAGGGAAGACTGACACAGATCTTATACACAGAAGGCTCATTTCTGGCATACTGTAAAAATGGCCGTGCAAACAGACATACAGGGTAAAACAGTGGGAACAGAAACAGTGCACTATGAAGAAAGGGTGTTAGGTTTGTAAAAGCCCACTTTTACACCCTATACAGAGTCATACATCTTTGTGCCTCTCTCGAAAAGCAGTTCTTGTTTAACTCAAAACACAAGTGAACATCACATACCTGCCATTTCCATGGTGTTTATGGCTGCTTACCATAAACTGACTTGCATTTCACACAGACCCTGTGTGAACATTACTGGCATCTGAGGGCAGTCCATGTGCTAGTTGTATGCAGTCACAGGTGAAGCCTTATCATGTGGTCAACCGCTTAAAAAATACAAGAGATCCATTCCAAATCCAGACCCCAGTCATGGTCGAGGTTCCCATGACATAGTGATGGTCTGTCTGTATCTTGCCTGCTTGCTTGCATTTGGTCTCTATAAAACAGTTGCCTGATCATTTTCATGGTCACAACGGTTTATAAAAAAGGAAAAGAAAGATAAGCATGATGATAATAAAATTACTATTGACCATGCATAAAGACAACACAAACTTTTGCAATGTTAAACTATTTATAAATGTTATAAACTATTTATGTTTTGCATTACGATTTACATTTACACCTTAATATCACAAACATCTGTAAGCTACACAAGGCAGTATTTTAGGCAACGGGAGCTAAAGTGTTTGTGCTAAATAACTTTATAGAAAGCAGTGTCAAAAGCTAACCAAAAACTGAACCAAATAGCTACCATAACATGAAGCTATCCAAAACGTGGTGAATATATTATAAACATTTACACCACAGCTGATACTGACAACCATCTGTAATCTACATACTGTAAGGCATTAGTTTAACCACCTGTGAGCTAACCTGTTTGTGCTAAGCTACATAAGGCAGTATGTTAGCATGATTTATCAGTGCAATCTACATGCTAATCAAACCATGTAAGTGACATTAAATGACAATGTTTCACAGACTGGCAAAAGCTTGTGAGAAAATGAGGAAAAATAAATTAATATTAGTTTTATATTATCAGAATGAGGATTATATAAGATTTAAAAACTTACCTATGGTAACAGCTTGCTGGATTCTCCTCATTCATTCTCTGTTGGAGTCTCAGTGTTGTTCTGAGGTAAATCTAAACTCCTCCCACTGTCCAGAACATTCTGTAGAGCTTCAGAAACCTATACAGTGCACACACGCAGGTTCTACTGGATCTACTGTGTGTGTGTGTGTGTGTGAGAGAGAGAGCACGCGCGCGTTTGGGGGCGTGCCCTTGTATGTAGATTACCCTGACTGTTTCCTTGTGAACAGCATGTGGGCGTGTCCTGTCTGTGAATGAAGTGTGGCAGAAAGACTGTATCTCTCCTTAGATTCATATTCATATTATTGATATGTGAGTGTGCATTAACAAATAAAAGACATAAATCAGTGCTGGTATTCTGGTAACCCTGCTGGTATAAAAGCTGGTGACCAGCTATGATGGTCTATGCTGGGGTTTTTTTTTTTTTTTAATTTTAAGTGATTTCCATTGATTACTTGTGCATTTATATAAAATGTCTGTGTTGTGTTTTTAACATCCTACAGATATTTAATAAATGTAAAATAATGTATTTACATGTTTTTGGTAAATGGATTGTTTTTGTCTCTTGTCTGTAAATTCATTTAAAGATAACACCACACGGTCCATGTATTTCCATGACACATTATTTTCAGTACTAGCTATTAAAAAACAAGATAATGAGCTAAAATGACAACCAATTTTAACTACCAAAACCGTGCTGGTGGCCTAGCATATAAATCATGCTGGCCTATGCTGGATGTTTTTATAGTCATCTTCTGTTGACTATAAATGAAAGAAAACTGATAATTTTTCAAGCTTTTAAAAATAGAAAACGCGTTGAGGATTCTGCCAAGGGCAACAGCAGGACCGAGTCTGACCTTTGAAAAGTGTGAGGTAGGGTAATCAGAGTTTTATGTTGGTTTTGTTGTGAAACATACAAAAAAACCTGAATCAATCTCTCTCACTCTTGCTTGCTTACTCACTGAGTATTCATATATGTGCTTGTATTGCACCTAGACATAGTTTTGTGCGTACTATGAAATATTATCCTGCTATCCCTGATTATCACACAGGTTTTTGCACCAAAGTCTTCATTAATGAATGGTTACAGTAGTAGCCTCAACAAAATGAACTTGATGTTAAGTAAAACACACTTCCTGTTATGCAAATTCACTTTTGCCTATAAAAAGTAGTCTATCCCAGGAAACTTAGGACATGAGACGGGGTACAATCAGGACAGGGTGCAATTCATTGGACACACACACACACACACACACACACACACACACACTACAGGCAATTTAAATCAACTTAATCTGCACTGTGTGCTGGTGTATGCAGAGGAAACCCACCAAATTGATTCATCTATAAATATATAAATTTTCTATTAAACTTGTATCCAGGATTTTTCATTGAATTTTCTTTAATTAAATCATGTTCAAATGTTAGTACCTCTTCTTTAAATTATTTGTAAAATCATCTGATCATAGTGGGCAAATACAACCTCAGATGAATAACAGCAAATTATAATAGTTTTCACTGTGCAATTTATTTAAAAAATATCATAATTCATTACAATTATGTGGGGATAAAAGGCATTAGGTATTTATATTTGAGATGAACCCTGTTAATGCATTTTTTCCCTTACATGAACAGACAGAATAATCTAAAAGTATCCGTTAACTATGGAGAGCAGATAATGATGGCATAGCTCAACAACACAATTTTTGACCAATCAGAATGATGCACTATTATATCTTGACAATAAGAATGTGATGAATTCTCTTCTTGAATTTATTGTTGACAATAAGTTGTCAATTGCTTGAAATGCTTCCATCATTTCAAAACAAAACTTTATTACAAAACACGGGCATTTTTATGGATTTTTCATCCTGTTGCTGCACTTCTTTAACAACTGGTTATCTAAGCATCAAGTTGATTTGTTGGGGCTACAATGAGAGCTGCAAAACTTCTCAGGTACTCCACTCTCCTCCGAGCTGATCGATTCCTCTGGCTGGCTGAGTCTGACTGCCAACACTCATCTCAAAGGCTTTTCATTTTGAACTGCTGCTGAAACACTTTTCTAACTCATATTGATTTTAATGTGTCAAAACCCGAGCCCCTCCTGTCCAGAATGTTCTGGGACATCAGCCTGGTCTGAGGCTGTGGTGTACCTCAGAGCTAAGCCTGCAGCCCATTTGAGTTGGCTCAGTAGTTTTCAAGGCCAGCATGCTCTTGACATTGGCTGAAGATTTTGGCAGAGTCAAGGGGACTGCCTCAATAAAGCAACCGGTTTCCATTTGTACTATGGACAAAACTGAAAAACACACACTGATGAAACCATGGACACTTTCATCAACCCACTCTAACAGTTGAGATAGCGTCACAGTATTTTATTATGAATGAAAAAGCATGGTTCCATTTTTTTTTTATGATCTGTATAGATTTATATGAATTGCCTTAATGCCTAATCAGGCTTTATCAAATGGTGGATTGTTCTGGAGTTTTTTTGAGTGCCTAGTAAATCTGAACCAGTGCACATTCTGTAGCGGTTTCTCAGTTGTAGCAAATAACATGCATTTCATGATGAAAGGCTAATATTTCTACATACTTTAATGGATTTGTCTGTAGGACCTTTTTAAAGATTTTATTAATCTGGACCTTTAGATCATTTTAGTAGAATACCCTTAGTTTACTAAACAGTGATGTTATTGATGCAGAGAAATAATGTTATCAATTTAAAAATACTCAAGCAATTTGTGTACAAGAAACATAAAATGCACATGCTGTGTGCGGAAAGTTGATGACCGCATTGTGTGTGAATGTTCCGTCCTCTATGTACTGAAGTGAAGCTTTTTTAAAATTTATTTATTTTTATCACATATAATGTTTCTCATTATATTCAAGGTCTTTGTAAATAAAAATGCTTTGTGTGTCCCAAACCCCAACACTTGTTTCCTTAATCTAATTTGCTGCCACTACTTTTTTGTTTGATTCACCACAAAATCACAATCAGTGCATGAGATTGTTATATTTTGTTTTAAGACGAGAATGTTGAATGTTCTTAAATTAACACAACCACAACTGCAGGCTGATCAGGTCATTGGGACAAAACTGCAGGAGGTGAATTTATAGCTTTTTGCAAAATCACAACAACATTTCCATTACATAACCCAAAGATTTTGACTAAATATTTTGCCATTTGTGCTTTTTATCACTCTACAGTATATATCGGTCTGTCTTCTCAATTCCAAATCTTAAGTGCAGGAATCCTGATGCTTGGTTTCATAATTTATGTCTCTGTCAAATATGTTTTTCATGAAGAAGCTGGCCTGTTTGGGGTTATGGTTATCGTTACTGTGTGCAGATGAACCATGTAAAATATATTAATTTTTTGCTTTGCTTTCAACAGAACAGGAGAAAAATACAGGTCTGTTCTAGTTTATATATTTTTATACATTTAATGCATTTGCAAGATACCTTTATAAACTGTATATTTTATACAGTTATGCATTATACAACTGAGCAATTGAGGATTAAGTGGCATGCTCAAAAGGCCCAGCAGTGGCATCTTGGTGGTGCTGGTATTTGTAAATACAACCTTCCAAACAGTAGCCCGATAGCTTTTTCCACTAAGCTACCACTGTATGAAGTAAATGCAAAATCTCTTTTCATGCTTATCGATGCCAAGAAAGGCAGGTTCACAAGTATGATAAAACTCAGCAGGGGGATGACAGCTACTAGCACATGTCTGCTATCTTCTGCCACAAATTCAGATAACTTTCCTTAGCACACAATGACCTTTACACATGTCTCCCATGAACTAGCACGACCCAACGCAACACTTCAGGGTTACATTCAGGGTCCCTGAGTTCTGATCACAAACACCTGTTCCCAGTTGCACTTATGTTATATAAGAACATCCTGACCCCATAGACTTTGCAAAAAATTAAGTAATTTCTCAGAATACCTTTCTCAATGTTGCCAAGTCTGTTGTATGGTTTGATTCCATGCTTTTTTGACTTCGCTCTGCCCTAAGGCTTTTGATTTTGCTTCTGATATACTGTTTGCACATCAACTGATATTATTTTCTAACATGTTCTACTTTTCTATTAAATCCTGTACCTTTTTGTTGTTTTGCATGTTTACAACCTTACATTGACGGACATTGCAGTGATCATTCAATGTGGAACGTCTGATCTTTGAAAATCGACAGATAACTTGATGCCAACTTGTGGAAGAGATGCATCTCTCAGTGGAATCTGTACACACCTGTTTGACTTGAGTGCCCTCATGCATTTAAACATTTTTTTAAAACATTTTTTTTATTATTCTTTTTCACTGAGACAAGTACATCAAGTTCATGGATTTAAAAAAATAAATTAAAAAAAGCTAAACTTTGATGGAATTTAAAAAGGGGCCATTTTGTTCTGAACATACCTAATGGTTTGATAAAGTGTATTCCATCTCAAATGTTTAATGTCCACTTGCAACCAATTATTGTTGTTGTTCTTGGAGTCAAACGTGAACCTGTTCTTTTCTGGTCATTGGACGAGTTATTCTGCACTGACAAACATGCGCCTAAAAGGGGCACATTCATTTAATTTAGCCAGTTGAAAAAAGTAGGTTTGCACTTGTTTTCTTCTGCATTTTTTTATAGTTTGTTCAGATGCAGCATGAATCAGTTATCAGTTCCCTCATTCCATGAGAGTAAGGGTGCTTAATACAGGTGAATTTAAAAAGCACTTTGATCCACAGGAGGAAGCTTTTATTACATAGCTTTTGTGCTTCTACTAAAATTTGGGAAATACCTGTCCATACCATTTTTTTTTTCATTCAGCACTTATTTCATCTAATAAAAGGTTTATATTGTGTAGATCTAAATGATCTAATGCAAACAAAGGCTTTTAGATTACATTTAATATTTCGGAAATATGTCTGTAGTTATACTTTATATACTGTATATAAATTACTCACTCACTCATCTATACCGCTTAATCCTGTATTCAGGGTCACAGGGGGCCTGGAGCCTATCCCAGGAGACTTAGGGCACATGGCAGGGTACACCCTGGACAGGGTGCCAATCCATCACAGGGCACACACACATACTCACTCATTCACACACTACGTGCAATTTGTGAATGCCAGTTAGCCTAACCTACATGTCTTTGGATTGTGGGAGGAAACCAGAGTACCCGGAGGAAACCCACCAAGCACGGGGAGAACATGCAAACTCCATGCACACAGAGGCAGGAATCGAGCCTGGCCGGGGATCGAACCCAGACCCTGGCGGTGCAAGGCGACAGTGCTAACCACTACACCACCTTGCCGACTATAAATTAAATGTTGAAGTTATTTTTTTTTATATGGGGAATACAATTATATAATTAATCCACTTAATTTCAATTTTTTTCACTTTTTCAAAGTTTCCCAATAAAATGATGCATACTCAAGGTCCAAAAGACACCCTTGATAGTACCACCCCAGGGACAAAGAAATTGGTACTTTTGTTTCTCAAAATGTGCACTTTTGTTCTCTTCCCAGTATTAGTTAAACATATTATTTAAGCTTCCACACCCTCAGTAGGGTTTGTTATGCTTTTTCACTCATGCCCTTATGCTGTCTCAGTATCAAACTCAACACCTCCCCATCAGTGAATACAAGCTTTACACTTATTACTGTTATATTCCAATGCAGTTTCACCTTTTATTCATCGAAAAAAGGGCAGGGAGAAACATGTAATTATTTTCTCTCGCCCTCCCCAACATCAAAGAAATCACGGGTGATTACAGGGAGAACAGGATCTTTGAAGATGCCGCGGGTATACTGGTTTACATAGTCCTCTGCTTAGGACTGTCACTTATTCCATACACACACACACGGATTCGTCTTGAAGTTGCCTTGCATGGATTCAAGATGACACATTCTCACCTTGCTTAGTCTTCATGCACTGTTTAGGTGAGGGAGGGAGAGAGAGAGAGAGAGAGAGAGAGAGAGAGTGAGTGAGTAAAGGAATGGAAAGGGTGGATGAATACAATTGTAAATTGCCATGTTATTTGGTACTCTCCCTTGACGAGATATCCTTTTAATTTATGAACACAAACTCTTCTACCAAGGCCCTCATTTCTCCCCACTTTTTACAGACTGTACTTGTGTGATCTTGGAAATTGAAGAATAATTTGAAAGCAAGATGTATATCTGCGCCTGGCATGGCAGTCTTTTACAAGGGAAGATTTAGTGACTTAGAATCTGGTTTTACATTTGTGAGGTGGGAGGAAAGTTCAGCTAAGGAACACTTTAATTTTCTGTATCTTCCACTTTTGGCACTGTGCCTCTTAACTCCACGGCCATTCATAACCACTTCATGATGTTGGAAATACATACTGTATCTTTTCAGCTTTATAAATAGAAGCCTCACGTTCCCCTATCCCCTACCCAGTCAAGCATGAAGTCTGCTCACATAATGAATGAATGTGCTTCAGCCACGGCGTTATTAGGCTATAATATCTTAATTCTTTATATTTCCATACAGTATTACACTACACTTTTTCCGTCCTCATTCGCCCTAATGTTGGTTCAGGTATTCCTTCCAGGTGGAGCAATAGCTTTCTTGCTGCCAGTGGCATTTAAGCATGGGGTCCACCATGCATGCAGATAGAAAGCATGAGGGAGGAAGCAGGTCTCATCTAGCCTATTTGAGTCACAGTCAGGCAGTTGTGGTAGACAAAACAATCGACTGGATGAGGACCTGAACTGTAAGGAGAAGAAAACGGAAAAAGAACGGAAACTAATTTTTTTACATTGTCATTTCGAGTGCATGGTCACCATGGTCAAACAAGATGGTCATCAAGGACAGTAAAGTCTCAGGGGAAAGGGCTGGGGGGAGGGCAGGAGCTTTATCATTTTTTCCTTCAGACAGAAATATATGTCTTCACATCAGTTTACAAAGACTCAGCACAGTTAGGAGAAAGGTGTCTTTGCTGAGTCAACATTCTATGAGTCAAACACTGTAGTCAATTCTGCAACCAAGCCTAGTTATTTAAAACAAGCAACAATAAATACTCCTTTTTTAAATGTAAAAATATGCTTAAGAAAGATTGGTCATGTCATAAAAAATAAGAGCATATGATGCACTGAATACCTCGATGCAAATCTAATTTTAATATGACACAAAAATAACCTGAGTAAATCCAAAATGTCCCTGTCTGCTAACTCATGAATGTACTGTGATTAACCTGTTGTTTTGGATAGCTGAGTGATATTTGATGTAATTACTGCCAGACCTGTTGAATCAAGAAATCACTTAAAAAGAATCTGTCTGAAAGTGAAGCATGCTAAAAAGATCTCAAAAACCAAAACACATCACATCACACCACAATGTAAAGAAATTCAGGAACATAAAAGAAATAAAGAACTTGACATGTATCTGTCTGCAAAATTTAACAAACAATTTTGTTTGACAAATTTGACAAACTTCAAGATTCAAGACTTTTCGGGGGAGGGAGGGGCTCTGGGGGACGACAGTTTTACTTTTGGGGAAGATTTGCGTAACACCTTGCATAAGAACAACACAACAATTCATGAAAAGAACATCATACCAACAGTTAAACATGGTGGTGGTAGTATTGTGATTGGTGGCAACTTCAGAACCTGGATGACTTGTCATAATTGAATCATGAACCATGAATTCCCTTTTTTCCATTTGCATTTTCATTCAGTCCCCTATATTCTGATACCCCTAACTAAAATCCACTAGCCTTCAGCAATAAGTCACCTAATTAGTAAATAGAGTCCATCTGTGTGTATTTTGTATGAATCAGCATTAATCTGAGAGGCAGTCAAGAGGCCCATAGCAACTCAGCTCAGGTGGGAGAATTTGTCCACAGGACAACCATTATTTGTGCACTCCACAAATCTGGCCTTTATAGAAGAGTGACAAGAATAAAGCCATTGTTTAAAAAAAAAATCCATAAGGAGTCTCATTTGCATTTTGCCCCAAGCCACATTGGGGACACTGTAAACATGTGGAAGAAGGTGCTCTGGTCAGATTTTACTTTTTGGTCTAAATGTGGTGGGAAGTTGGTCAGAGTTTATGGGAATCTAAGAAAACCTCTAGTCTGCAAAAGACTTGAGTCTGGGGTGAAGGTTCACCTTTCAGCAGGACATTGACCCTAAACATACAACCAGAGCTACAATGGAATGGTTTAGATCAAATCTTATTCATGTGTTAAGACTGGAAAGACCCAGTTAAAGTTCAGACCTAAATCGAATTGAGAATCTGTGGCGAGACTTGAAAATTTCTGTTCACATACGTTCTCCGTTCAATCTGAATGAGCTTGAGCTATTTTGCAAACAAGAATGGGCAAAAATTTCTATCTGGTAGAGACATACCCCTTGCAGGTGCAGTGACAGGTTCTACAAATTATTGACTCAGTAGGGGCTGAATACGAAGACATGCCACACTTTTCAAATATTTATTGTAAAAAACTTTGAAAACCATACATTTACGGTTGTAATGTGACAAAATGTGGAAACGTTCTAGGTTATCTTTGCAAGGCACTCTCACTTAATTCTGTCATGTGATCAGTGACAGACAAACTATTTTCTGTGCAAAACAGTGTATGCTGAGAGTGGATTAAATGGAGTTATATGATTTTTTTGGAAAATGCTGAAGCCCAAGGGAATATTTTAAACTCTGTTAATGCTATTGCAGTCATCCAAGCATTAATGAACTACAGGTAAATTTCACTTAATGTCTATGATATGTACTGTAATATGAGACATTATGCGATTTGGATGTTGTGTACTGTAAATACCATTTTTGTAATCTAACCTTCTTATTCACTTAATTTTCCTCTTGATCCTGCTATAGCATACCTTATATATGCCTGGTTTTCCTAATGAAAAAGATTGTGTGCAAGAAAATTGAACACTGTTTCCTTGATCTCATTTGCTGTTTGAATCGATAAAAAAGAGAAAGAAATCACAATTAAGGCATGAGTTCAAACTCAGCAAACATAATATCAACATTAAATTGCATACCTTTGCCACAAAACAACTACAGGCTGATTTATTTATTGTGAAAAAAACTGTGGTAGGTGGAGTTATAGCTTTTTGCAAATAAATAAAGCAAATTGGCATTTGTGGTCTTCTCTCTTAGACTAATTTGTGCTTATTACCCTTGTGACTCAAAGAAAACATGTACAAATTATTCCGTTTGCAACACTTCTTGTTTCATTTGGGGAAAAAAAAAAAGTTTACTCAGAACTGCAAAAATTAACTAACATTTTGCCATTAAACTCATCAGATACACAGTGGTCCCAACACATCAACTGACATTACCAAAGAAAAGTGAGCATGCTGCCACTGGACCAAACGCAGCTTCTAGTTTATAGATTATAGTTTATATTTGTGGTGTTCTTGGAAATAAGGGATTTTTTTTTCTTGGAAATGCCATTATATTTGACACTAAAACCGCAGACATGGTTGCACACAGTGGGCAAACATTTTAAATAGCTTTAGTCTTTAGACAGTAAATAATTGACATTAAACATGACAAAGCCATAAAACTACCCTGTGTAGTTTCCATTTCAGAACTCACAAACTTTTTGCCAGATATAAAAATATAACTTTGTTCGCAAAGTGTAGTACAAACTTTATATTAGTACAAACCTACTAGTTAACCTAGTAAGGAAAACAATCACAGTGGTCACATTCAAAGGTTAGTACTCCTTATTTTAATGTGTTTTTAACAAAAATCATCTGACCCACTATAAATCAGTAAACTTTTTACACAAAAACACCTCATGTATAATTAACTTGTTCACCATGCCATTATTTATTTAACAGAAGTGAAGCCAAAAAATACAATTAAATAAAATGTTGGCAATACCAAGTACCACCATGATTTAATAGCTTGTAGATACACCTTTAGCAGCAATAAGTTGAAGTAATTATTTCCTGTATGACTATCAGTCTCTCTTATTACTGGGAAAGGAACTTTGGCCCATTGCTTCGGTTTTTGTAGTTTGTGGGAATTCGCACATGCACTGCTCTGTTAAGGTCCTGCCACAGCATTTCAACAGGGTTGAGGTCTGGAATTTGATTAGGCCTTTCCAAAACTTCAGTTACCCGAGTGTCTCTAGAATATTCTGGTAGCTGAAGTTGCAAAACAATCCCACATTATCACCCCTCCACTACCATGCTTGACAATCAGGTGTTTCTGCTGAAATGCTGTTTGGTTTGCCCTGGGCATTAAGGCCAAAACAACTCCACTTTCTTTCCCTCTCTCTCTCTCTCTCTCCATAGGACATTGTTCCAGAAGCATTGTGCTTTAACATGCTTAGTGAGGTCTGTAGGGTCTGAGGTGTAGCTTGGGGTGAATTTGCTGGGATGTTCACTCTTGGGAAGAACGGTCTTGAATGTTTTCCCACTATTAAATAATCTTTCTCACAGTGGAACAAATTAACTTCAAATTGTTTGGAAATGGTTTTATAGTTGGGCACCAACAAATGCTTCTCTAAAACCATTACTTTCCCTCTGACATTGTGTTAACACACACACATACGAATGCGCTTCAAACCAACAAATTGCTAAACCGTCTGCTTTTATAAAAGGTCTGCACACCTGCTGATGATCAATTAATCTAGGGCTGATAATTAGCAGCACCTGGCTGCAGCCTACCCGCTTAAATCATAAGGAAGCAGTAAGGGTATCTGTGTATTGCCCACATTTCTTTTTTCAGAGATTGTATTTGCTCAATACTAACACCCACTACAATTAGATGTTTTATGTTTTTACTCAAAAACACATATAATTACAACTATGAAAGAAGGTGGTACTAACTTTTGACTCCACAAAGCAGACTATTCTATAAAACATTGGAAGACAGTCTAGTTTATGTCTCTTATTGCTCATCTATCGCAAATAATGCATCACTTTTTCCCCAATCATTTTACAGTTTTAATTTTAGTTCATGTGTACCTTACTGAGACCGGTTCATGACATTCCAAATGTAGTTTGTATAATTTCTACATTTCAACAACAAAAAAAATTTACTAATTGATTTAAAACAATATTTTGAACCAGTTAATTTTATATAGTTCTTACAGTATAATATCCAAGTATTAATTTCCTTGAGCCTTTTTTTGAGCCATTTCCCTTTTCATATGTACATCCTGGAAGTGAATGAACTCCATTAAATATAGACAATGCCATGAATCTACACAAAATATGACCTATCCATTACTTTGCAAAAGGCTCGAGTCACCCCCTATTTCATCAGATACATTTTTTTTTTGTATCTTTAAATGTAGTCTTAAGGAATAGGCTTCCTAAAGTACTTTTGACTCTCTCTTCTTTTTTTTTTTTTTGCTCTTTCTTTCAGTCCAGTCCCTATACCTGACTAGTTTTAAAGTATTGTTTTGTTTGTTAAGCCACACAGTGACCTATAAATCATTCAAGCGTTAAAACATTTATCTTAAGGCATGAACCAGTGAGAAACAGGTGCAGATGATGACACATGATGAGACCGGTGATAAGTAAACTGGTGACGATGAATGCTGAGTGGTTGAAACAGACGAGAAGAAAAATGAGGTTGCTGCTGAGGATGCTTTCTAAAACAACAAAAATTCTAGACTGCATCTTTAGGCACTTTGCAGCCTATTGCAGTTCCAAATTTGTTCCAATTTCTTTAATTTACACAATTTTAATTAATATGTATAAAAGATGTGCTCATGTTTTCACAGTATGGTAGTTTATAAAATAAAAAAAAACTAAAAATTTGTTTATAATTTGCCATGAAATTTTTATTTAACTTTTTAAGTTATTTTTTTTGTGCAGTATTTTCCACCAGAGGTCATACAGTTGGTTCAATAAAGTCCACCTGGGTAAAAGTGTCAGATGAGAGAAGCGGTTCACAGGATAACTACAGCCTGGACACTTCAAAAAGTTTGGCTTTAAAGTGATGTGGAAGAGTGATGATCCACAGGAAAGCCTGTAGCAAAGTTGGAAACTCAGCAGACATGCAGAGGGGGGGATGGGGGAATTCTCTGTTTTACTTTTGCCTTGGCACAAAGCACTACATTAAATGGAAACACTGCTTATCGGCTTGAAACACCATTCCCACAGTGAAGCAGGGTAGTGGTAGCATCACGTAAAGCTTATTGTGGGTATTTTGACACTCCGGTTTCTCTAAACAATGCCTTATCAAATAAAATTATAATTAAATAATAACATTTAAATAAATAAATAAAATTACGATTGATAGTTTTTTGAAAACTCTGTATTTATATTTAGATCAGGATAAAGTATAATTAGGTGGATTTTTTTTTTTTTTTTTTTTTAAGATTTCTCATGGCAACTGGATTAAATACTTACAAAATCTTACCTCTTATTTGTAAACTATAATGATGACTTATGATTTATTAACCTCTTATTTAGGGGTAAAATTGTGACATATAATCCCAATTGTAATTCCAAGTTGTAACACCAACACCATGCAGTAGTATGCTATACAATAGTGTACAGTACATACATCACTATGTGACACATTGCATTGTTGAGATTGTTGTGGAAGATACAGAAAAAGCAAGTTTCAACTTTCATGAGGTGAAAATATGATTGTGAAATAAACTGAAATCTATATGGGAAGCTTTCAAAAATAGCACAAAATGCTTGCATTAAATCTCTCTCTCTCAAAACAAACTTTAGGTCAAAGTATTCAAAAGCATTGTGTAATAAAAGCTTTGCTTAATATTTGAAATATAATTTTTCTGGTATAAGTCCAAAAGTCACAAAGTCATTCCCAATGATGGAGAAAGTAACATATAAACTGCTATGAAGTTAAAGGTTGTCCACCTACTCTTTGTCAAAACCTGCCAGCCAGTTCCTCTCTTTCTCTGAGTTAAAAATATCATCGAGACTCTTCTGGCTGATCGTCTATGGGGGGTATTACACTTGAACGTGAGCTTTTTGTTTACACAGGCCGCCTTTAATAAAGGACCATGAGAATTTATGACCTCTCTTGCCTCTGTATGAGACTCCATTAGGGTGCGGAGATACAGTGCAGCCATGCAGTCTCTGCTTATTAATGCAGGGAGGAAGCAGGAGACCCGGTGGATTAGGTCTGCTGGAGAGGACACTGTTAGGAATGAAGTTTTATTAGGAATGACACTGAAGAATTTGTGTGTTTAGTCTATTCTGAACTCACTTCCAGCTAATACACTAAAGTACTGTGTAAAATCATATAGCTATATAGGTAAGTTCATGTACTTGAATGGTACTCAATGAAACAAAAAGTGCATTAGTGTTATGGTACAATGGCTAGATTGGTTAATTTGCCATATATGGTGGATTAATGGGGTGTGGAATGAATCTCTCTCTCTCTCTCTCTCTCTTTCAGATGCTATGGTGACCTGATTAAGGACCAGTAAGCAAAGGGTTACGGAAGCCATCTGGGAGCCTGAGTTATCACTAATTGACAGCTGCTGGCCCTGAGGGCTTTTTCTTCTAACCTGGAGACCTCAGCGTAATAGAAGGGCAGTACTCTTTTGGCTGAATGTGAAAAGTGCCTGAAAGTGGAGGCCAGACCGCTGTTGCTGGCCTCTTCCTCCATGGGAATATCTAAAGGGAATGGGTGGTAGTGGAATTACAGCAGCTAGCTGTAACATATAATTACAAGAAAAAATACTGAGTGTTCTAGAGAGCAGAGGGTTTTGGCCCAATAGTGCCTACTGTTCTACAAAATATATATATATTTCTAAACATACTATACATTAATTTCCAGGAAATTTAGAAAGATTTATCTGACGGTTTATGCAAAGTGGGCTGTAATGGAGTTTACCAAAAGCAGTCTGTCTCAGTGATATGTGATTCTGACCTTGGACTTGGCAAGATCAGCTCAAGTAAGCAGCAGTATTAAGTCTAGCACACTGACAGTTTGAAATACCAAAAATAAGCCAAGCTTTTTGCATTGGAAATACTCTCAAGAGACTTTGGAATGTGATTTTAAAGTCAACATTAAATATATCCATACATGTGAGGAGACAACATGTTAACTTGAAGTCACTGCTTATCACAGATTTGTGAAAACTCACTGTGGTCATATGAGGGCATCACATTTTCTAGCAAACTCATTATGTGTACATCTTAGTAGGATGTTTCCATAAAGACTGTTAAGTACTACACTTTTGCAAAACTTCTACCCTTTAAAGACCAATCAAGTTTAATATTTATTAGATGATAATCTGAACTGTAAAGTTAAGACATTTTTATGATGATGATTAAAGTGAGACCAGATCAGTTTCTAGTAATTTTGTCTGTTAAGTCATGGGCATGTTTATTATAGGAAAGTGAATAAAAATCAACAGAAAGCCTTTTTATTTGATTCACATGACAAATCTAAAATTGTGAATTCAACTTGTGGAAGTTATACATTTGTAAGTCTAAAATCATGTGCATTTTTTCACATTTTTATATGTAATTAAGTTTGACTTTTTGCTTGATCATTGATAATGTCTCTTGTTTTGGATTTGACAACATTGCATTTTGCATCTCCAACATTTCTCGTCAAGAAAAACTCAGCAACATTTGAGGAGAGAATTGTCACACATTTTAATTATTTAAGTGGGCCATCCCCCAAAGAAATTAACTTATCTAAACATAACGAAATTTCTCTGCATAAATATTCTTGTAACCTTAGAACTTAAATCATTAACTTTGAATAAACCTTGGATTTTGGAAGATTAGTGCATTTCCACTTACAATATAGCATAGGAATGCATTTTACAACAGGTTTAGCATTACTGCTGTTTACTGTCACATTGTTTCCAAGTCTGCCCTTATATAATGTTTGTTGTTGTGAGATTAGTTTCACTGTTTACAGCTTAATGGGTTTAATGCTTAATCAATACTTAAACATTTCCGTGCCCGTTGTGTACATGCAAAAAAAAAAGTGTGCATGTGAACCGAGGGGAATAAATAATTTTGAGACTGTTTGCTTTTGTACAAAGCCAAAAAAAGGACAATGTTCATGAGAGATTTTTAAACTAATAAGTGTTATGAGTGTGCAGTGGGGAAGCGTGTAAAGAGTGTAATATGTGCTTATTGCTCAGAATTATTGCAGAAATGTTTTTTTCTTCTTTTCTGCTTTGCTGCATTCCTCACAGTTGTTTAGTATTCTATTAATATTAGAAATTACATCACCCTATTTCTGAAGAAAAATATAATGATTCTTATGTGGATGGAAATATGGCTTCTGAGAATTTCAAATCCATAAATCCTGAAAAAAAAATTGCAGACGACAATTGCAACATTGTCGTTTCTACCTTATGTATTTCACAATGAGTAATTCTTTTTACAGGAAACATAAATTGAATTACATTAGTGAATCAGCCTGGCTATGATAAGGCTTCTCCTTCTAATTATCTTTATATGACTGTAATTATTCAGAAGTGTGCAAAACGGATTATTCCCCAGCATAAGCCCCACTGAGATGTGATCCGCTTTCAGCCTGGGCCAGAACCTGTCATATGTGCTTTTCTTCATTGTGCTTTAATAAGGACAGTGATTTTTGCCAGGCAACTGATATGAAGGCTCAGCTAATAAGTCTATATTTTTTCAAGAATCCTTCATACTCCTATTTCAGCTCAGATAAGAAAATTTGCCCTATTTCAAGTTGTACCTGTATGCCAAATGCAATGAGCAATTAAGCTCTTGTTAATATATCTGTGTGACAGATCACACCATCATTCACCATTCAATGAAATTGATTTACCATGAGCTGGTGCATGGATTGTACCAGTATGAATATAATAGAGAACAGTCAACACTTTAAATATCCCAGTAATTGCCTGTCCAGGTCATTTAATAAATGTTGGACGGGTAAAAAAACAAGATGTTCATTAAATTATTTGAGAGATAGTGATTTGATTTCAGATGCTATAATTTAGGGTGACTGATGTCTGATTAAGCAATATAACAGGAAAGGGAATGCTGTTGTGCTTGATATCAGCACGGCCATGATGCGGTCGTAAACACAAGGGCACAGCTTTTATACAAAAGTTCCACAGATGCCATTAATTATCAATAGATTATAATTTTTTTTTTTTTGCTCTGCCAACACATTCATATCCAGATAAATATAGTTAAGCGGGTGGGCTGTACAGCATTTTTTGATCACCAGCTAAAAAACAGCCGCTGCACAAGTGGCCCTGGCACTTTACATCTAGATCTACATCTAGGCATTTGGCAGACGCTCTTATCCAGAGCGACTTACATATTTATTACTTTCCAACACATGGTACAATGGGAAAGCCAAGGAGCTCAGTGCAAAGCTGAGAGGCTGATAGATTAGGTCAGAGATGTAAAAGTATTAAACCTGAGGGGTAAAAAAAAAAAAAAAAAAAGCAAGAATATTGTACCACTTGTTAAGCATGGTGGTGGTAGCATCATGCTTTTGCCACCAGAATATCTACAATATGGATGGAATATTAAAGACCGAGGATCACCGAAGAATTTTTCAGCATAACCTCAAACCATTGGATTGTCAAAACCTCTCTCAGAATTTAGGGTTCCAACAAGACAATGACCCGAAAGACACATCAAAGCTGGTTGCAGAACAAATAAAGCTTTGGAGCCTGAACCCTATCGAACATTTGTGGAGCATGCTTGAACGTTGGGTCTGTGCAAGGAAACCAACAATTTTAATTAAAGATTAAGAATTCTGCCAAGAAAAGTTGTCAAATATCGTGAAAACGTGAAACGTGAGTCATTAAAAAACTCCTTAAACAGACATCACTAAAGCTACTGTGGCCCCCAACCCTCCATGAAGTCCAGTCTTTTTAATTGCCATAGCACTTTTAACTGCTCCCTGTCACTCAGTAGCCCCTGGAAATGTCCTTACTTACCAACCCATTTACGCACCCTTGTATAGATGCATTGAGAAACACCTGCACCATGTTTACAACACTTTTTACATAACAATCCAGATTTACATAACAATCCAGAATACAGTAGAATTTAACATAATTGGGTTCAAACAGTCATGGCCTCACATCACTTCTAATCTATCCAATAAAAAATAATAATAGAGATACATTTGCTATTAAAACACATACATGTGACTGTTTCTTTTTCTTTAAATGTCTTTCTTTTTTTGTGGAAATGTAGTGCCTATATTACAGTAATGTGTATTAAAAGCAAAGCATTGTAATTTTTTTCCTCCTGTTTTTTCCTGACAGTGAATTATTGCTGAAATCACACTGTACAAAGAGTTGTGTTTGGCAGGAATTCTACACAGCGTAAGCGTTTCCAAGGTCAACAGATTCTTGTGGAGTTGTGAGACACATGGAAGGTCACCCTAATCACAAACTCAGTGGGAATTGCTCTTTGATCATCTTGCTGTAGCTAATCCACCAGACTTGATTGCAGTTGTTCATGGCCAAACCCATCATTCTAATGCATTTCACTACACTGTTCGAAAACTGTCCTGTTCTCAAACGTTGGTCCATTTCTGAACCAGTTAAATTGATTTTGACTCAAAGTGAACCAACATCAGGTAGCATGAAAGCAGAAAAATGATTATTGTATGCCTGAAGTCACTCTCTCTCTGTACCAGATTTTATAATGTACACTTTTGCTTCAGCCTTGTCAGATGGTTTGATTGCTTTATATTATGTTTTTGAGGCCTCTCAGATCTGAGAAACAACACAATGGCATTTCAAACATTAAGTGTTTCTCATGTTCCTTCAAATGTAATGTCAAATCAAAACATTTTATTTTTGTGTGCTCCTCTGAACATGGCTTTTGTACATTGTGTGTAGGTCCATTGTCTAAAATTGGAGCCCTAGCAGTTGCAAGGTGAGAAATTCTAAAGGCAACCATGTCTATGAAGGTCGTTCATCTAAAACTGGTACTTTGGCTATTGATTGAAATAGTTTACTGCTTTGTATTGTTTTAGCTTGTATTGAAGGAACATGCCTGGCGTATCTATCCAACATTCTTGCTTTTCATGAAAAGCACCTCCAAGATATACTTCTTGTGTTATTATGATTACTCGTAGCTTATTAAAAAAAGCTAAAAAAATTCTATGTTGCACAACAGCAAAAATACTGTTACCAGTTGTGTTTTTTTTTCTATCTGCGGATTGAAATGTGGTAAGAAGTCACACACACATGTTTTTAACCATCAATAGTTCTGCCATTGCCATCTTGAATGACACAAAAGCACTGCTTCACACACAAAAAAACCTGAAATAAGAGCTACCAACTAACTTTCATAGATTAAATTCTACTTCTCTTATACCACATGTTTGCCATTTGGACACAGAACAGGCACGTAAAGGTGTTCCATCTCTCTGACATCTCATGGCCAAGACAAGCATCTGTTCTCACTTCAGCAGAGACCCAGAGATCACCCCACTCACGGCTGGAGAGACCACAAGGAACCTCTCTGATCACATACAGCCCTATGCACAGTTAGAAGGTCTCCTTTGACAGTCAGACACATTTTACAGTGAATACTGATGCTAATGATTGAGACAAATTTTATGCTGAAGTCTTAAAAAGAGACTGACTAAAGTTAGGAATCAAACATGATGAGGGGTGGTGTGAGACAAGGCACACTTATGTCAAATTAGTACCAGAAAAGTACAACATACAAACATGGTACTACACTTCCCAACAACCAGGGGCATTAGGAAGTAATGCTTAGTATATTTTACCTGAACAAGGCCTTGGTTTTATGTGTATTTCTGTTGCACTAATCCTTGTTCTGTGAATTTTGGATTTTCTTTGCTGATGACCATAACCTGCACCTGTCTCCGACTCGTCCTTCTGACGCTTATCGTTTAATATGTAGGGTCTTGACGGGTTTGCCGCACAAGACAATGTACACCCTGGATAAGGTGCCACACCATTACAGGGGACAAACACACTTACTGTATTCCTTAATCACACACTATGGGCAATTTGAAAATGCCAGTCATCCTACACTGCAAGTCTTGGAGGGAACCAACCGTACACAAGGAGAACATAAACAGGTTGGCGGGAAAACAGGATGCCATTTTGGACTTTTACTAATTTTGGCCTATTATTATCCTCTGGAAGGCAAGGTTGCATTGGTGGCTCAGTGGTAGGTTTCTCACCTGCCATGCGGAAGGCTCGGGTTCAATTCCCACCCAAACTCCAGCCACTGGATGCAGTGGTCCCAAGCCTGGATAAAATGGGAGGGTTGTGTCAGGAAGAGCATCCAGCCCGTGCCAAGTTCTGTGCAAAAATGTTTAATTTGAAAACTGCTATACAACCTTATTTTAGAAGCTTTGAACTTCAACATTTTAGACAAACCACAAAATTTAATGGCCACATTTTTGATCAAAAGCCAACATGTTCTAACAAGCCAGTTGCATCACTTCTTTCTGTCAATTTCATCAGTAAACTGAAACTACAACGTGTGTAAAGTACCAGCTACTGTTAGTGAAATGAGCAGATTTTGCAGAATGCTGAAGCCAAGAAAAATGATATTTATGGTCTGTTACTGACACTGCAGCCACCCCAGCACTAATGGAATACAAGGATGAGTCAGTTACAGTATAGTCACCCTTCATGATGCGTTCTGTGAGAGAAGACATTATGTGATTTGGATGTTGCATGAACGCAATGTTATATACTTTAACAAAGCTATAATCACTGTGGTAAAGTTAGTTTGTAGTGCAACCCTCTGTTTTAGTCCTGGTTTGGTACATTTGGAAGCCATGTCACACTTATGGTAAAACTTAAAATTTAAAATTACTTTTGTTTAAAATTTCTCAGAGCTATAATGTATACCACTCTAAACACATGACCTTTGTGTATGAGGGACTTGAGATATGCATGACGTGAGCAGACAGGTTTTTTTCGATTCACTGAGTCTGCTTTTCTGGAATGGGATTTCTGGACTACAGTATATTATAGCCTTATGGGACCACAGGTGTATGTGAGGTCAGTTGATGCACAAATGGATGTTAAACTGTGCCTGTCTGTAAGAAAAGATGCTGCGGTCTACCAACTACTACCAAACTACCAAAGCAAAACTAAAACTAGGAAGAAGGCTGATGATGTGGTAAACTGAACTTTTTGGATTGTTTAGAATGTTTCTCATGATCTTCAACCATTGTTTTGATTAAAAAGGTCTTGTGTGCAGCAAAACTTCGATCTAATTTCCTGCCATGACTAGCTGACTCACTACATAACCACAATCAAAAGCATGAGTTTGCTTTTTTTTTTTTTTTTTTAACTCAAACAGCGAATTATTGTTACTAAATTGCATACTTACACTGCCACGAATACAACTGCAGGGTGATTTTATCCATTGTAATAAAGCTGTGGAAGATAAAGGAACAGAATTTGAAATAGCATTTTTCAAAATCACACAATTCACACTTATATGAGAAAAAACAATTTCATCTTAATAGTTTGGCATTTGCGCTTTTTAATACCCTTGGGACTCAAAGAAAACATGCACAAATTATTCTCTATCAGTTTGCAATACTTCTTTGTTTGAAGAAAAAAAAAGTTCTCATTTTGCTGTCAAACTGTTCACATACAAAACAGACACAGAGAAAAGTTTCGAACCACCAAACCTAGAGGTGCGAGTTGACAGTGCTAAACACTATGCTATTGTGCTGCTTTGTCAATGTTATATATATATATTTTATATTTATTAAAGAATGACACAATTTTATAGCAGCTATAAACAATGGTCCTATTCGCAGCCTTTTCCGGAAGGCAAAATTATTCAGCTTGTCATGTTACTGATAAACCTCAAAGCCACACAAAGGGCTGACACTGGAGACCCCAGTCCAAAACTGCACACGTGAGGTGTGTGTGTGTAAAGCATCACAAAAATATATTGAAATGAGCACATTCATATAAAAGTCATAAAATATAACTGTTAGAAACTTGTCCGTATGGAAAATAAATTAACACCTCCTAATAGATCAGTTTGTGAGAAATTTCAAGTCCATGCATTCGAGTATCACTACAATCCTGTAACCTATTAGTGAGAGGAATTTTTGCAGTGGGCTTTACTTCCAGCCTGCTGCACCATCCAGTAAAAGTGATGATTTAAACCTGACTTAGTCCAGAAAGCTTCTGTTTAATATTCTCACTAAAATGAATCTAGCATACGAACCGCATGGATTAAACCTTCAACTTTAGTAACCATTATTTCAAAAGATCTGAAAGAATTCGGCATCATTTTTTTTTTTGCCTTTTTTTTTTTTTACTTGGTTTTGTTCCAATTGCAGTATGTGAGAGAAGCGATGCACATTCGCTCTCTTCATAAAGCCAGATAAAGAGTCAAACTGAGAAGGAGAGAGAGAGAGCGAGAGAAAAGGAGAGCATAATCAGCTGTATCAGCAACCGAATCCCGTAGCCTTGGCTGGGTTTCAGCTCAGAGGAGCAGCATGGATAGAGGCAGTTACTGACCTTCTGACCCCTGACTGAGTCAGGGATGGGATTGGATTAATTCAGCACTGGATCTGTGCCAGAGTCTACCCATAACAAATATGGCTCTGGATAACATATCTTTTAATTACTAGCTACTGCATCTCAGTCAGATTCCTCCAAGCCGGGCGCCAGCGCCTAAAGGGGTCATTGCTCCTCCTGACTTCATACATCAAATAAAGGATAATGTGATTGTAGGCCAGGTACAGCTGCGGGTAATACAAGGCTATGAATGCACTGGCAGCGCTGTTTGTCTCCTGCTTTATTGTGTCGGGGGGGGGAGTGTCTACACTCTGTCAGCGTTATTCAGTGCTATGTGAGGACTGTAGAATTACAGGCTTGCTGCTCTCAATCTGAATTCCGGGTAATGCAAGGTAAAGCTTGTCTTGCCCCATAATTAAATAGCTTAATGATTATTAGATGTCAAAGAAACAGTTAAACGTAATAGTTTGGTAGAACTCGAAATAGGAAATGGCTTTAGATAAATGTTTTTATTTTTTTTTTAATCTAACGTTCTAGTCGATTTTAGGACAGGAATAATATGTGATGTGATGCTGTCCTGTAGCCGGGAGGACATTGCAGTCCAGACATCAGTGCCCACATACAGTACAGTAGCAATCTCTAGTTGCCTAATTAATATGGAAACAACACTATTCTGGTAATGTACTGAATCAATGTAGCAGGTGGTTGGAAAGAATGCTCATTTAACCATATTGTTCATTCTCAACTGACCTCTGTGCAAGTGAGGAGGATATTTCTAGTCAGCCCATAGACTTAATTAGCCATTATGTTTGGTACATTATACTACACAACATAGCACTTTAAACTCATGTTTTTTTTTTTTCCCTTCAATAATCCTTGTTGAGGAGCAAAAGAGAAAATGAGGACAAGTAAACACACAGCGAAAAGGAGAATGAGAGAGAAACCCCTAGACTTGTTGGTGTAGAACCCATTCAGCATTGTGGTACTGTACGGTATATTTCATATGAAGTGGACGGCATTAAAGTGTTGATTCCGGTTACAGCCCTGCTCATACACTTCACTTCCACTTTGCATCAGAATGAAACCTCGTTTGGTGAAAGGTTTCTGTCCCCTGTGTGGTCCTTTCATCCTGTCCTGATTACAGGGTATGCAATTGAAAATCCCAATGATTGCAAAGCTGCTCGTGGTAGAATCAGGTAATAAGGCAATTATCTACATACCAGGATCTGTGCATTATTGAGGAGCTAGAGTTGAGTCATTGCAATGATAGTATCAAAATGGTTAAGCGAGTTATTGGAACAACTGCAGACAGAGGGGAGGGGGGGGGGATTTCACACTGCCTTATGAAAAAAGAAAAGAAAAAAAAGCCTTTTATATTTCATGCCAAATAATGCAATCCAAAACAATTCACAAAGAAGCAGATGAAACCTGAGATGGGTGTGGGATGCATTTTAAGCATCATGCAATAAAAAAGCTTTCTTCACAGAATGCCAATTATAAAAAGGATCTGGCTCCATCCAAGATGATACGGCTAGGGATCTAGACTTAATGTGACATACCAGCTACTGTGTAAAGAATAAGCAGGTTTATCTCATGCATACACTCGCTTTCACACATGCACATATACTATGTAAACATAATCACACAACCAGTAGGCTATGTGTAATACATTTTTTTCCCCCAGTATTTACCCCTGGACATAATCAATAACTCAGGGAGGATTTAGCACTGTGAGGCCGTATGCTCTCAGATAATGGTTTGAAAATATATAGCAACAACAACAGTGGAGGTGTAACTCTCTCGCAGTAATAGTTGTATGGATCAATCCGCCTGCAGTGAAGTTAACTACATGGAGGTGACCTGAGTTTGCTGAGCAGCGAACACACAAACACACAGTGCCAGTCAGCAGAACAGGTGTGTATCTGACACCATGCTGAAGCACCCGTCAATGCAGATCAAACTCCAACTCAGGAGAAGGCTCGGATTCTCCAGTGTAATGATACTGTTTAATTATTTTGACTCACTAAGTGGAATAGTTGTCTCAGCAATTGCTTTGTGTAAGCATACAAAATGACATTTAAAAAACAACCTCTCCAGCATTGACAGTCAAAGTTAACTGCGAACTAGGGCATAACAATGACAGCAGTAAGCAGATATGTCTGTCTACATGGGGCTGTGTTCGGGAATGGAGGAAAGTGAGCATGGTGAGGATTTAATAAAAAGTAGAACATCAGTACAATTACAGAATTAAGCGCTATTCAAAAGAGTTAGAGGTACAGAAACATTTGCATTGAGTTTAGTGCGGATAATAAAATGAATGAATGGCATTATATATAACCTTTTATTATTTTTTTTACTGATTTATTGTTACATTGCCTTTTGTCTGAAGGCATTTAAATGTTTGATTTAGCAATACCACTTCAGCAAAAATGTAGTTACACCGAATATCATCATGACTGTGATTTCGCTGTAAGTAATCAGAGCCCTGACAATATTTCATATAATGGTACAAATTTGATATTGCTCCTACAAAACAGACATTGATATTAAGACATTTTAGACTGATATTGATTTGTACATAGTTGTACAAATTGTTGATAAGGATGTTTCTGGTAAATTTGGCATCCCTTCCTCCTGTACACCTTCAACCTTTTGAGTTTTTATATTGCAAACATGTTTTAGCCAGCTTGCCTTTTAACTTATTAAAATATTTTACATTAAAATGGCCAGAATAGGGGTTAGTTTTGGAGTTTGGGTCCACGTGCTTGGCGAGTTTCCTCCCAAAGTTCAAGGTCAGCTAATTGGCATTTTCGAATTGCCCGTAGTGTGTGAGTGTGTGCTTGTGCCCTGCAATGGCTTGGCACTGGATCTAGGGTGTACCCCGCCTAGGGTGTCCCTTGAGATCCCTGCAACCGTGTACATGATAAGTGCCATAGAGAGTAAGTGAGAAGTGAGTGTCATGGAAGAGTATCATTAAAACAAATGAACTTAACTTTACCCATCACTTTTGTGCTCTTCAGTGGTTCCACTCATTTTTTCCTTGGTTCCAAACTTCACAGTTTCTTCACCTTTAGCTTAAACAATGGGCTGAAAATGGAAATTTACTTTGATGTGCAAGCCAAAAATTGCACACTGATTTAGTAGTTGTCATTTGTTTATAGCTGTTATGTAATGGGCTGTTAGATCTCAAAAAATGTCAAAAACATATCATTTTTATTGACTCCAATTTTACAGCAATTCTGATTCAAGATTGATTGCCGTACTGAATTTTTTCTTTGCTTGTTTGCTTTGTCCAATGTTGTTGTCATTCATACTGCTGCAGTATTACATTACAGTATTATACACCATATAGTGTTATAGTTAATACTATATATACACTACCGCTGAAAAGTTTGTGATCACTTGCAAAATTCTTTATTTTTGTTAAGCGTTTTATTTTTTACATCCTACAACAGTACTGGGGATTTCAAAAACACATACTGAATTAGGTAATTGTGTAACAACAACAGTCAGTTGATTGACTGTTGATTGACACGAAGGTCTGCCATTCTAGAATAGTTCTTGCAAGTATTGTCAAATGCATTTGCAAAACCCATCAAGCTCTCATGATGACCAACCCAGGAAAACAAGACCAAACTCGCTAACTTTTGAGCAGTACTGTAGTTTCAGTGTATATATTATAGTTAATATGATTGTTTCATAGAATTATACTATTATAGCATTATATATTACTCATACTACTCTATTTTAAACAAGGAGGTGGATTTTTATGTGGTGAAAATACAACAGACGAGTAGACTGATACATACAGTGATACAGTACGTCCCCATGACATTATAGGAAATATAAGAAATATAAGCAGTCCGGGAACATTGCTACACCGTCTAAATTAGCGGACCAGAAATAACTTTTGGGTAAATGCATTTTAAAAACCCTGTTTTGCTGACACTTCTACTCAAGAAATATCTGGCACAAAGCAGTTAATTTGCATAATCTGACTGTCCTGAAAATTTAAACAGGCACACAACTCAATGCTGAAAACACCTAACTTTCTATATGTAGCTATTGATGTAACTTTTATGGATTTATTTCAACAACTCTTAACCGTGAGTGTCTTAAAAAAAAACAACAACAACGAAAGGCGACTCAAGTAGTTGTTTGAAGGTAAGAGAAAATACTTTTTTTTTCCACCTGCAACTGTTCTTACTATTTTTTACTATTCTTAAACGTATCAGCAACAAGAGAGTGAACAAAAAACTGTTCTCATGAGGAATTTGTCCAAATTTAAACAAATGCTGCTGGATTTGTTTTCAGCCCAGTCAAATAAAGTGAAAGGAAAAGGTACAAACAATAACGTTGTCCTATCCATAACCTTAACCTCAATCTATCGATGCAGTCTGAGTTGTGTGAATAGTTACAAACTTGTAAGAGACCATGCAGGATGACAAACAAGGACAACTTGAGAAGTTAGATCATTGAGAAAGAAGAGACAAGAGAAAATTGTTTTGACTCTTTGGTGACCTACCGTAGTCCAGGCCCTGAATTGTTTTTTTTTCTCCTCCCTCACATTTGTTGATGAATGTGTGTGGGGTGTGTTGGTGTGACCCAAATAATTGATGTCTGAATATTTATCCACCACAGATCACTGTCAGTTCTGAGTTTCGTGTTTCCTGTCTTCCTGCTTTTCTCTGCACTTCAAGTTCGAGTTTCGCATTTATTTCCAGCGGTGACCTTTTGCTATGAAATGCAACATTAGTCTTCTACCCTGCTGCATGTCCAACATGGACATAGACTAATGTGATGTTTGACCTGCACGCTGACCCTTTGCTGGCCAGTGCAATGAGCTCAACATGCCTCAAGCTGCTTTGTCCTTTCCCGTCCAAACTATGACACACACTGTGATGCATGCAGCCAGGTATCACTACAACCTACGTCTTGTGTATTGCTCTGCATTGTGAATGTATTTGACACAAACAACATTTTCTCACATTTGACCTTTTCGGAAACCATGCCTGAGGAAATGCTTCTATTTTTAAGGCTGTGTCCCATACTCCAATAATACATACTAAATATCTGCTCATTGTAAACATATCATTAACATTTAGCCAGCTAGCTAAAATGTAAGTGAAGGAAAAATATTTTCTTCTCTATAGTTTTAAATACCACCGCTTGGGACCTGAAAACAGGTGGAATATATAGGAATTTGCCTGAGGCTGTGCACATCTCCAGGGCTGATAGCATCTAACTTTAACAGCTAACTTTAGCTAGCTAGCTAAATCAAGGAATAGAAAGCAAACATAATTCTCTGGATATCCTGGTCTGTGCTTCTCTTGTATTTTGATGTCTATTTTTTTTTATTTTGTTTGTCTGTGATAAAGATTGGAGTTTAGCAGTGAAAATAATGAAAGAGAGAAATAGTGTTAGCACACCAGCTAAAACCCAGATCTCAGCACAAACACACAGATTAGGCAAGTAGGAGGTTCAAATTACTCAGTAAAAACAGGTTTAAATTACAGAAATTCTAATAATTTTATCAAGACCTCAAATAACTCACTATCCTGCTGTTCTTGTAACGATACAAAATTTTTATATCAATACAATATACAGTACAATATTTGAATCAGCTTTTATAAATATTTCATTAAAAAATCTGTCATTCAATAGCTTTTCAACAAATTAAAGAAAACTGAAAAAAATACCTTACTTGTTCAGTAAGATAAAATGTACAATAGAAATGTGCATTAATATATTTTTAGCTACATAGTTTAGCTACATACATTTAAAACAACGTTCACCCCTGGTATTAACTCTGAGTCACTAACTATCAGTCGACAGCTCCGTCAGTCGCAGTTAGTTATTTCCTACATTATCAGGATGATATGACTTATTATGGAGTAAAATAACTGGTTTAATGAAAAATCTAAAAATATTTTTTTAAATAATAATGTATAAAAACAATATCGCACTCATGCCTATGACTGCATAACAGACCTGCGGATATCCAGCACAACAGCACTTACAGTACTTAACATCTTCGAGTTGGCACAATTATTTCACTCGCTCACACATACTCTATCCTGTTTATGCTGTACAGAGTTTCAGGAGGCCTATAGCCCATCGCAAGGGACTCGGGGCCCTATATCGTGTACACACTGGATGGGTTCCAATCCATCGCAGGGCACAAGCACATACATTCACACACTACAGGTAATTTAGAAATGCACATTTGCCTAATCTGCATGTCTTTTAGACTGTGGGAAGAAATCAGAACACCTGGAGGAAACCCACCAAGCACAGGTAGAGCAATCATATTAATTATTAAATAATCTATATGAATCAACTAGTGTAATATATGCCCCTATAAAGCACTGTACACCAGCATATGGTGTTATAAAAAGGATAAACAAAAACAACAGCAGTGTACTTATTAACACATTTAACTCCTGATAACTCACACATCAAGCAATGCTTTAATTACTTTCATTTGAAACACTGGCGCATGTCTCAGTTAATGATGAGCAATTTGCCCCTCGAGTTGTTAATGAATGACTTACTCATTTGTCTCTGATTATTAACTCATTACTTTCTGATGAGTTATTCCTTCTGTGTTCTTTAATTACTGTCAACTTATATACCCTTATTGGAAAGTGTTACCATATCACAATCTCTTGCACTCTCTCTCTCTCTACTTGTTTGTGTATTCTCTCATATTTCTACTGTCGCTTCCCATTTATTTGTTCGTTCACATTGTCACTAAGACACCAAGACTTCTTTCATGTCTGTCTTTCTTGTATTTTGAATTATGCTAGATGAATGTATGATTAATACTAATTTCTCCCAAATCTGACATAGCACTGACTGCATATGATTTACTATTACAATACGTCATAAACATTGTATCAAAAATTACCTTCTAGTCTTTTAGTTTGTTTTGTTTTATATTTAAAGATTTAATGCATTAAAATCTCCATTGTTGGTTCTATCCTATGTCTTTCAAGCACTTAACACAGAGCTCCATTTTCAATTAAAATAAATGAATAAGACTGTGATTGACAGGGTCAAATCCTTAGCATCTTAATTTTGGTCAATGTCAGATGCTGTTAATGTCCACTCTTCAAGCTGCAGCCTAATAAAGAACTGTGATTTGTGCTATTGAACAGGCCAGCCTTTATTACTTAATTGCTTTCGGGTTGAATGACTTAAAAAGTAATTAATTACAGGAGGCAGATTGCAACGAAGGCTAAGGTGCACATGGGCCCTAACAGATTTGATGCGATAATAGCAGGCCTGGAACAGAAATTTTCTAGGTCTTCTTTTTCGTAGCATTTGAACAAATACAATGGAAAGGCATTTCAGGACATCTGCAAAGAAGAAATGATAAAGAAATTCTAAATAGGCACATTTATGAGGTAGGCTAAGTGAAAAGCTGTTGAAATAATTGCAGCCTGCTGTTGGAGCAATCACAATGCCAAACAGCTCTCTAAGTAAAGTATAACAGGCTACAGTATCTATTGAAGTAACTGAAGTAAATCTCAGTCTCCTTAATTATACACCCTGTATTTCAGATGGCTTCAAAAGCTTTGTTATAAACACACTGCAGTGATTTCAGCTTTGAGGTAAAATGTGTTTTCACTCTCTGGTGCTGCTTCTATCTGGTTTTTGGTGTTGAAACAGTATTAAAATATTAATGCTTGCCCCCTTAACACCAGCATTTACATGCTTCGGAGGTGAACAGTATGGTACGAAAAAAGTTATTAAGAAAGAAAGAAGGGGGCAAAATGAGGCACCCCGTGTATCTATGGAAGCGTGTACAAAACGAATAATGCATTAGTGGTTTTAGGAAGAGATGAGCATTTTATTAAATGAAACTTATCCATGAAACTATTTCAGCAATATGAATTAAAGTGATTGTCACTACTTTCACATTGGGCTGAAATGACTCAGATGCACTTTTCAGCTTTAATGTGACACAGATCTGATTTTCTTTCCGTGCTGTGTGGACACAAAAATCTCATCTTTTTAAAATCAGACTTTAGCCTATTTGGTTTGTGACATAAATTAGAATCAGCCATTACATCAGACTTCATGAAGCTTTTCCCAAAGAGCTTTAATGTACATTTAATGAGGACTTTATTAGGAACACCTCATGTGCAATCGTGTCCAAGTGTGTGACAGCAGTGCAATGCATACAATTGGGTGTTTAAAAAAAATAATAAAAACTGCAGTGGGCGGAATCTCACCAGAACTGGACAGTCTGTTAAATTGCAATGCACACAGATATTATGCTTAGAATTTGGTGCCAACAGCCCATGGGCCCAACTATGCCTTGTGTCAACAGTTCAGACTGGTGGAGGTAATGTATTGGTGTGTGGAATGTCTTCTTGGTACACTGTGGGTGCATTAATACTAGTCAATCATAGCTTGAATGCCACATATTATTTGAGTATTGTTATTGACTGTGTGCATCTGTTCACAGCAACAATTTATCAGCTTCTAATGGTTATTTCCAACATGATAATGCAACATGTAACAAAGCAAAAACAGCTGGTTTCACGAACGTGGCAATGAGCTTAGTGTTCTTCACCTGCCTTCCCAGTCATCAGATTTAAATCCAGGAGAAGACCTTGGAAATGTGGTAGGAGAATAGAACCAGAACGGTCAACATGGACCAGGACGTCAAAAGAATGTTTACACCATCTTGTGACATTATACCATTATATATTATGGGTGTTCTGAAAGCTCTGCCCAGTATTATCCTAGCAAAATTGGAAGGAACCTACTAAATCATGTACTGTAGTGAAACAATCGACTGAGAAAGTGCATACTGTACCTGTGGCATTTAAGGGGACACTCGCATTTACAGTAACAGATATCAGTCATTTGTGGTTACAAACCAGTATGAGTAAAAATTGTGCAAGCCAGCATGTAATGTGGTCATTTTTTTTTTTTTTTTAATACTGGATCACTGACAATGAAATATACATATCGGACAAGCAATACAACTCTACGAAGTTATGTTCAGCAGTTCAGAACTCACTGGAGAGCCATGGCTTTATGGCTCTTGGAAACTTTATCATTCATCAGCTTCTGTTTCTCAACAGGTCAAATCTCATACAGGCAACTCAAAGTGGCTCACTCGTACAGTTTTGCTTAGCTCCCTCAGGCTGTTAGGCTGTATTGATTCGAAGCCAGAGTAGCTTTGTTCAGTTCCATTTTAACTGACCCTTGCCAAACCACAGAGCCAGGGTGTAGTGTGGCTCCATGGAGAGAGCAGAATATTACATAGCATACTGATCCAAGACCCATCATCATTTTCAGCACACTTTTCCTGTTGTTTATGGCTCCAAGTCTGCATGTGTGAATTACAGTGGGCAAATAGTTTATTATTTGGAGTTAGAAACTGGTGCAAATGGACAGGTTTGTTTTTAATAAAGTTTTAAGTGCAGTTTTCCAAGAAATTGACTTCCTCTTGAAGATGAACTTCTATATTTAAAGGCAACAAACTTTGTGCCTTACTAGAAAGTAAAGTAATTTCAGCCAAGTGACTTCAGCCAGTTTAGTGTGCTGATTGACAGATTATAGTTCCATTGTGAAGTTTATTCTTTTTATAGTCCATGTTCCTGACAGGGAGTACAGCTTACACATATGTTGTTGCTTAGTTGTTGTTTGTTTTTTTTCCCATGTTATTCCCAAGATTTCACCTGTGAGATTTATCAGTACCATCAGTGCAAATTTAGCCTTTGCATCCAGGTCGCTTGACTTAGATGCTTGTCAGTGACAGATGCCAGAAGAGGAGCCAGACTGTGCACGCGTGACTTTGGTCAGATCAGAGCACTTCACCTTTTAACAGAAGTGGAGAGATAGTCTTTCAGGAGGAGGGGGAAATGTCTTAGCTCAGCGGTTTGTTGTTTTTGAGGGGCTCAGAGCATTTCCTCTGCCTGGTTCAGGTTGCTGAGCAGCAGCGGCTCATTGTCTCTTCCGCCTAAAACGAAGTATGGGGTTGATCGACGGCACTGGATCTTTATGGGCAATGGATTTTCCGGCTTAGACCCAATATACTCAGCTCAGTGTTCTCTGCTACATGAAACACTTGCAGTGTTGTGGCTTACTCAAGCAGGATAAAATCAAAGATGATCTCGGGCTTTTAAAAGCCCATAGAAGAAACTCTAGTTAGAGGACTCCATCACAATATTCCAGCACTATTGCATATTTAGTCCTACTCTCTAAGAGAATTGATGAGTGATAATTATATATGTACTACCAAAGTAGGGCACTAGGTGGCACACTTAAAAAATTGCAGTATACAGACAGCTGTCTGTGGCTCACAAAATTCAACTTTCGACTATGCTTTTAAAAACATGTATAAATGCTCTGGGAATAAATGAAAAGACATGACTTGTTTAACTTTGTTTGTGTCACGTAATAATAGCACATAGTTACAGTGTCAAAGGACTGACTTGTATGACCTTTCAATAGATGAATTGCTTTAAAAGCGGAGCATTGGTGGCTCAGTGGTATGCTTTTCGTCTGCCATGTAGAAAGCCCGGGTTTGCATCCCAGCCAATGCCACCTCACCATGCTGGGGCTGCAGGGCTCCCTTAATGCTGGTCCCAAGCCTGGATAAAAATGGTAAGCTTGTGTCAGGAAGGGCATCTGGCATAAAACCTGTGCCAAAATAAAACACATGTGCATGCGGTTTTGTTTCGTCCTTTGCGCATGCTTCATACCACACAAGCTAGCTGAACTTTGAGGCTGGTATGAAAGTTTGTAGGGAATTACTACCTGATTGGTAAGAGAACTGCTTTCAGAAGAGTAGCAGAAGCAGCGCACGTCACAAGTGTATCTTTAGTAGTAGATCAGCACATTTCTGGGACATTTCTGAAATGCTCTGTGGTGAACTTGTTAGAATCACAAGCATTTCCTAGAGTGGATAATCTCCTATGACCGCATTGCACTTGGAACCCTTGTGGAAATAAAGGGTTTTTATATTTTATTCTACAATGATATAGCCGATGCAGAGGTGGATAGTAACGAATTACATTTACAGTACTTGCATTACTGTAATTGAGTAGTTTTCTTGTGTACTTCTACTTTTTAAAGTAGTTTTAAAATCTGTAATTTTATGTTTACTTAATTATGTTTTCAGAGTATTGTACTTCGCTACATTTGAAATCATATTTGCTACTAAGTAAAAAATAAATTAATGAAAATGAAAAATAATTTAAAAAATAATGGAAGGGAACGGGGAAGGGAAAAAAATTGCATCATTATGCAAAGGTGTCCTTCATCTGAAAAACAATTAGCTTGAGATTTATATCTGCTTGACTTTTATGAACTACACTAGAATCCCCCATCCCACCCCCACTATTAAAAAAAAAGTAACTCATTAACTTTTACAATTTTTTTTACTTTTACTCGATAGATTTTTATAATGTTAACTTTACTTGTACTTCAGTAGAATTTCACTTACTGTAAGTAACAGGACTTGTACTTGAGTACAAAAGTTTATTACACTTTTCAGAGCCTATGATCCATTAGCTTCCTGGACAACACAAAACTTAGCCCATGTTATTTGTTGCCAAGACATCTTATAAGTTTAGCTTCCTAAAACTACCCAACTAGCTGACTGAATAGATGGATTGCATTGCTTTTGCACATTTTTTGCTTCTTTGCACTTTTGCATTGTTTTTGCACAATCACTATTGTCTTCAGTGGTAGCTTACGTTAGAGTGAGCTTACATGAAATAATGGGATTATTGTTTAAACCAAAAAAAAAATTTACACAATTTGAAAATTTAGTATCAATGATAAGTGCAGATTTTGGATGTAAATAATATTCAGCGTTCTCGCAGCCATGTGATAAGTTTGGATGGACTGAGCACTGCCTCTGTATGGCATGTTTAGGAGAGGTGTGCAGCCATGTCAGTGCCCTGCTTTATTATTCTAAGGTTATTCTTAGATTGAGTGCTTTTAAAACCCACACCAATCAGAAGTCAAAGTGGATTGCCTTGGACAACAGCAAACATTTTTTCAACATAATGACATCTTGCCTCACTGAAAGTCACAGCTCTTTAAACTTGGTATTCCGAATAGAACGGCACATTTGAAATCAACTCCACACCTTTAATCTGTTTACTTGTATGTACCATAATGAGGTAAAGTCACACACCTGGCCAGGGAACAATTGAGCAGCTGTTTTGGTCCCTTTAAAGTGGGGAAAGCAGTAATTTAGCTTGATTTATAGCTGGTTAATTTGTTGTCTGCAATAATTATTTTAAAATGTGGCACGTACAGCTCAGATGACCCTTTATGTGTGCACCCGTACTGTATAGCTGGAAACAGACTTGCGGCAATACAACCAATAATCTCTGGAAATAATGCAGATAATAACTGTATACATCCTGTCAACACAAAATCCACCTATATGCAAAATTATATTAAATTTGGACAGGATTCTATTGATCCTGGGTCATAAGACTGAACAGCTGTTTGTCCTAAACTTGCAATGAATTTACATAACCATGTTAGATAGATATAAATTAAAGTAGCTGTAAGACTATTTTTTAAAATCATAAACAAATAAGGTTATAAGGCACAAATGCTTTCATAATATGGCTCACAAAGTCAGTGTGTTTGAGTGAAGCGTTTCAGAAGTTGGCAACTAAGGCGGCGCTGACATGCGAACTGCCTTTAGGAAGTCACATGACAACTATGCATAGCTAAATATTATTTGATTAAAAAATTTAATGAAAGTGTTTTGCGCTTTAAGCTATAAATATTATTTTCAGTAATGTGAAATGAGATTATCAATATAAATAAAAGAGAGGTTTTGTCTGTACATTGGTCAGAACTCGCTCCTTTAATGATATCTTTACGTTTCATACACTGGAGGACCCATGTCTATATGTCTGTCCAGGTGGATTTTGTTACAGCATTGTGCAAAACGGGCTGGACAGAATTTAATGAAACTTTTGCAGGAGTCGTCAGCCAAATCCACTTGCACACACTGTTCAGTAATCAAAGAGTTTGAATCACTGATGAGAAATCAAAAAAGTAGATCGGATAAAGATTTTTTTTTTTAACCGAACCTTAATTCACTTGTTGTATCACTTCAGCGCTGTTATTTCAGCAGTTAAAATATTAAGTAATCCCAGTAAAAAAATATTCTTAATCTATATTTGTAATTGATGTCTGTTGGTGCAGGTGTTTGTTTACATTAAGCAAGTAGTATATTAAATCTGGCACATTACAGGTCTTTACATAGCTTTTCCTCAATATTTTAATATCACCTATGGTGCCGGTTAAACTTCAGGCAGATATGCAAGTACTGCAAAAGTTTTAATAATTCTGTCCAGCAGTCGATTTAAGACGCACCTACAGTTTGTCAGAACATTCAGCTTGTAATATGGCACATATTGTAACTCCTCATAACTTCACTACAACTAAACATTTTGATTTCATTTCTGGTGCGGGTTTAACTTTTAACAATAGTTAACAGTTAAAAAAGTCTAAAAGTTTAACAAATACCAAAGTATTGCCAACATTTCATTAAAGTCTGTCCAGACAGTTTTATGTGAAGCTATGACAAAATCTGGCTGGACAGACATACAGACGGACATACAGACACACAGTATATACATGTAGTGTAGACTTATTGCCATTTCTAAATGGTGTTTGAGTGTGTGCTTGTGCCCTGTGATGAGTAGGCACCCCATCCAGGGTGTACGCCACCATGTGTCATAAAAATGTGGTAATAAAAAGCTAAGAAAAAAAGCAAGGACTGATGTTAAGCATCAGATTAACAAAAAAAAGACTTATTTAATGAATATCAAGAGAGCCCAGAAAGAGTTCATGAACACAGGTTATCAAATGCTGTATAATTTACTAGCATAATAATTGCTAAAGGTGAGAGACAAATTTTCTCCAATATCAAATAAAACATAAGATCTCTGAACAACTTTCTTTATACAGTATTCAATTAGTACAAGGCACCTGGTTATAATGTGACGGTGCTATAATGGCTTTCCTAGAATTAGGTATTCCTCTGGAACAACAATAGTACCAGCTCCCAAAACATCATCACCATCATCCAACATGACCGGAAACATGACCAGCTTACACTTATCACAATATCAGAATATAAACTGAATGACTGATCTGACACATTGAGACAGAAACACTTACTGAATGGGCATGTATCACTACCTAGGAATACATACACAAAGCTGGTAAAAGTATAATGTATAAAATAGCATTTGCATGTCATTCATACCGTTTATACAGTAGCTGACAATCTTTTTAGCTGTGACTGATCTTTTAGCTGACTAAGATTAATCAGGTTCTTAATTATAACATAAGCATGAATCATTTGATGATTTTCACAAGTTTCATGAGTCTTACTTCCCATTCCGAGTGAAAGTGCTCATTCATAGCCATATGTGAAGATTAGGAAAAAGGTAGGACATGCAGAAATAGCTAAGTGTGAGAGAGAGAGAGAGAGAGAGAGAGAGAGAGAGAGAATAAAAGCACCTGTCTCTTTTCAGTCTCACACTGCGTGTGGTAACTCGGAGGTCCACCATGCTGTGCAAGTGTGGAACACTTTTCTGCAAAACGCAGCACTAGTAACAGTTGTTAATTACCACTACTCACAGCTTTAGTGCAGGTTTGTAATTTACAGAAGGGTTCATAGTGTGCATGAGATAGATTTAGACTCCATGGTGTGAAAAACAGTGATCTAATGTACTCATGCAGCATGCAGATTATTTATGGAAATTCGGATGCGCGTTAAGAGAGAGCTTCTTCTTCATACTTTAGCCATCTTAGAAAAATATTTTATCTACATTCATATTATAGAAAAATATTAAATATATACATTCACAGACCACCTGTACAGATAAGGAACACCTACATCGATCAGCCATAACTTTCTAACTTTTAACATTAGCACCATCTGAGCTTTTGGTTCCCTTTGTGCCACCAGGGTCGATCAGGGCGTACAGTAGCTCCATGGGACCTCTGAGGGTGTGTTGTGGTTCTGGCACTTGGACGTTAGCAGAAGATCATTTCGGTGTTGTGGGGTGTGGCCTCCATGAATCATAGTTTGTCCGGCGCATACCATGGATGCTTGATCGGATTGAGATCTGGGGAGTTTGGAGGCCGGGTCAACAACCTTGAATTGTTTGCATGCTAAGCCTCGCGCATGGCAGGCTGTGATCCGCTGGGTGTTCTGGGACTTTTCAGTTATGGCCAGTTTACTGATCTGTAATTGATAATCGGAGTTATCCAGTTCACCTTGTAGTGGCTGATTGGTAAATATTATTTATGCAATCAATAAATATCAATAAATATCAGGCTGGTCTTTTTCCAATCTGCAAATGTTTAGTTTGGATGAATCTGTGCACACTGTAGCATTTGGTATAATGCTTGACATGTTGTAGCCCCATTTGGCATAAAGTTCGACATGTCTGGTCATTCTTATTAACATGGGATTTTTGCTTAATGGATGTTTTTTATTTCGTCTATACCACTTAATCCTTTATATAGGGTGGCGGTGGGCCTGGAGCCTATACCAGGAGACTTCGAGCATGAGGTGTGGTACACCTGGACAGAGTGCCAATCCATCGCAGGGCACACACACACATGCACACACTACTGGTAATTTGGGAATGCCATGTCTTTGGACTGTAGGAGGAAACCGGAGTACCCAGAGGAAACCCACCAAGCATGGGGAGAATATGCAAAATTCATGCACTCAGAGACGGGACTCGAACCCGGACCCCGGGGCTGCAAGGCAACAGTGCTAACCACTACACCACTGTCCTGCCATTTCTCAAACCATTCTGTGTAAAAACTAATTTGTGTGAAAATCTCAGAAGATCAGCAGTCTAATGTTTGATGTGAAGATTAAAGGAAGCTTATGACCTGCATGATTTCCTGCATGAATATAGGCATTGTGCTACGTCTAAATGATTGTCTAATTGTAGTTAAGGAATTTCTATAAGCTCTATAAAGAATGATCAAGCATTTGAAATGTTTGTCATTTGTGCATTTTGTATGATTGTTCACATGGCAAGGAACTTTCAGTCAGACATAAGGGTATTAGTGAGGTCACATCTCAAGCAAGAGCTGATAACATTCTTAGGTAGAAGATAAGCTTGAGGCTGACTTCTGGTGGGGAAGCACTAATATAGACTTCTAACCTCTGAACATTTTTTGTCTGTTACTAGTGAGAAATAAGTGGTTCAAACATTGGGCAAACTAACGCAATGTCCTGTGTTCTGCAGCCAAATTAGATTAAAAACGACTCCAGTCCACTGCAAATGAAAAAAGAGGTGGTTAACTGTGTTAGGGCCAAGAGAGGCAATGTTCTGTGGTCTAGAGATGGATATATAAAAGCATGCAAATTTTCAGTCATCCTTCTTTCACTTTCAATCTTTCCTCTTTTCACATGCTAATAATTGGATATGTCTTGCTTAATGTACACATACGCATGCATATACATACACAGACTTGGACACCAACATACTCATAGCACAGACTAGATCTCTGTCCCGCCACCCTCCCTGGTTTTCTGAAGCTGACATTCCTGGCAAGCGGAGGACTTTGAAGTGGGCAATGGGAGCTGGCTCGCCTTACAGGGCCAAGCCCTGAGAAAGAGGATCTGTCTGGCTGTGGAGGGCAATGCTTGCTCAGGGGTTAATCACAAGCTCAGCACACTGCTAGCTCTGTCCCCTCTGTACAAAACACTCTATATTTTGGGGTTAAGAAATCCAGCACACCCCAGGACTTTGAAGTTGAGTGGCAGCTAGGAATTGGACTAGGAGATGAGAAGGCTTTTTCGCTCACTGGCTCTGTGTGTATAAACATACAAAGGGTCACGGGGTGTGTGTGCGCATGTGTGTGTGTAGGAGAGAGAAATGAAATGCATAATCTCTCACTCAGACCACAACAACCCCCTTTCCACCAGAAGCCCTTTTGCTCTCGCCTTACCTATTAGGAAGGATTACCCCTTAATCATGTCTCACTGCCACAAATACACAGATCAGCCATAACACTAAAACCACCTGCCTAATATTGTTTAAGTCCCACTTATGCCACCATAAAAGCTCTGACGAATCACTGGATGGACTACACAAGAACTCTATAGGTGTGATGAGGCATTTGGCACCAAGATGTTAAGGGCAGATCCTTTTATTCCTGCAAGTTGCAAGGCAATGCCTCCACAGATTGGAGTTGTTTGTCCAGTGCAGCTCACGATTGCACAATCTGTCTGGGACCTGCGGAATTTGGAGTCCAAATCAACACTTTGAACTTTGTCATGTTCCTTCAACAATTTCTAAGGAATTTTTGCAGTCTGGTTGGGCCTTGTTGTTTTGTACAGATGTTCCTCTTTGCTTCACTTTTGGTAGGCATTAACAAGTGCATACCAGAAACATCCTACAAGAACTGGCGTTTGGAAATGCTCTGGCTCAGCAATCCATCCATTACAATTTGTAACTGGTCAAAGTTGCTCAGATCCTTAAACTTGCCCATTTTTCCTGGCTTCAAACGCATCAACTTCAAGAACCCCTTGACATGTGCCACTGTAATAAAATAATTAATGTTATTTATCTCACTTGTCAGTGGTTTAAATGTGTTTTCCATTTTTGTGGATGATCAGTGTAGTTCCTTTCAGCTACAACATTAGCACCATTGTCAGGTGAATTGAATAACATTTATTATCAATTATATACCAGTTAATTGGTGTTAGGACCAGCGGTATTTATTCCTGTGGGGACATAAGCCTAGCTCGTCTGGATCAATTCCACAGAAAAGCCAATGTACTGTAGTATAAATCCCCGAAAAAAGTCATGATAGAAAGGTATCTGAACATCCGGTTGTACATGGGGGCTTAGCAGGAAAAGAGTTAAAAGTTGCTGATTTACTCTCAACAAATTCCCCAGATCTCCATCCAAGCCTCAATCCAAACCCAATCCGATCCATAGGGACCCAACCCCATAAAAGGACTGATGCCCGGATGAGGGGCCTGAGCTTCCCACTGCCACAAGGGAATTTATATAATATTAAGGTTAATGTATTGCAATAAATAAATAAATAAATAAATTACGGTCAAATCTGCATGGTAAAAGTTTATAATGAGTAAAATAAGTTACCACTTTGATTATCATCATCATCCACATCAGCCTCTGTCTCATCACCTGATATAAAGGTCACACACAGCATTTACACACAAGCCTCATTGTTGTCACTTCACTCTGATCACACAACACCAGAGGGGCATAAATTTCAGTTCTGTTCTGCAGACATTTCTATTATGGCATTTAAAAAAAAATTAAATTAAAATTCTGCTGTAATCTGTACAGAATCTGTAAGAACTCTTCTCTGTTTTAATAATGTAATGGTTCAGGAGCATTGCAGACATTCTGACAGCTGGTATCTGATTGCAAACTCAATCGCTTAGGCTTATGTGCATTTTATTATGATGTGTAACTATCTAAAAACTTGATCAGATAGGGAGGAAATTACACTTTCGGCAGACTGATGAAATTCACTCTGCTGTGTTTGTTAGTCTGGCTCCTTAACCAAATATGATCTTTGTATGGAGAGACCAAATTAAAGGTCGAAAGCTTCAATTTGGAAAATACGTTCATAGCTTCTACTGTATGTCAGCATATATTACTGACTGTTTTTACATCATTTTTTTGTCAGTTTTCCAGAATGTATCCACAATGATATCACTGAACCGCCTTACAGATGAACTTTCTTTCTCATGATCTTTGCAACACTGTAACCATCGGAATCCCAAGTCAAACAAAAACAGCTCATGTGGAGAGGAGTCACATATAAAAAACGCAGTTGCCTAATGGCAATCTCCAGATGACGCTGTGCTATTATTCTAAAATTATGAAACCATTATTGATGTGCAGCCAGCATGGCCATGCTGCATGTTCGCATTTAAATGCCTTTTATTTTAACTCTACGCTTGAATAAGAGAGACGGGGGGAGTTTTGCATTTTGCTAATAATGCTATGAAAAGGGATTGAAATGTGGCACGGCAACAGATAAGAGTGCGTAACGTTGCGACTGAAAAACACATTTAGGAATAAATGACAAATTTCATGCTTCTGCCCAGTTCTTTATCAGTCGTCACACGGAAACTATCAGTAATGACATAGATATTCATGAATTTATTCATTTCAATCTTACAAATCTATTTGGTATATATTGCTTTATTTTTCTAATTATGTACCCAAGTTAATCTAAACGATAGTACTTCTTTTGTTGTTGATGGACTCCACGAGGAGCTGCATTCATAAACTTTGTCTACAAATTCTATGGATAGACAGACATGTTACAGTATGTCTATACCAGGTGTCCTTTTGTTTTTATATCCCTGAAAATAGCAGTTTCATGGTTTTCTAATCGTCTTCTTTTGGTTACAGTAAATTGACTCGCGGACTCTCAGGGAACCACAAGCACATTTGCAGTTTTGTTAGGGTTTTTTTTTTTTTTTTAACTTCATCTTTAACTGTAATCGAGGCAGGCAGTGCTATGTGCTGAAATACGAGCAGATAAATGTTCTCATGTCATTGTACAAGTCACAGATGATTCCGCAGCACATTTGTAATATCAATCATAAAGTGAACATGCCAAAGTAGCTCGTATAGTCACTGGCCTGTAAGAGGTGGTGAAACATTTTGGTTACTGGCAGCTGTTTGTGCATCGTCTCCAGCAGTTCGGATGAAGCCAAGACAAAGATCCACTGTCTAAGCTCAGTGTATGTAGATGATTCCTGTCTCCCATAGGAAACACAGAACAATGAAGACCTGGATATGTGGGTGTGACTAAACCACAATACGGGTGTAATATATTTCATAGGGAGCATCTGCTTGGGGGAGAAGAAAAAAAAAATGCTGAACGGCATCCAAGTACGAATACCAATATGATACATTGATGAGCAGGAAATATTCACTGTGTCAGTGACCTGATGTTGTTCTGTTAAGCAAGTTAACACATAACATTAACACTTTGTTAAAGCTGTGATCACACTTTGTTTTCTCAATGAGAATATTCATGCAGATGTTGCAATGTTTGTCGTCTGAGTATGTTTCCACAACCAGTGTTATATTAGCACTGCTGATCTAGAATCAAATTTCAGCTTGACCCTGTGCCAGTCTTAAGCCAGCCGGTCCCCATGAGGAAATTGATCTCGAGTCAGAATGACCAATTTAAAAATCTTTGCAATTCTGAGACTGATCTAATCTGTTTTCTGGGTTTCTAGGCTGAAGGATAGACCAGTTAAAGGCCAGGTCAGGAAGGCCAGGTCCCTTCTTAGGCTTTGGCCAGCTGCATGGTCCTTTTGACAAATGAGCTCCGTGAGCAGTGTCCTGCTCTAAGTGCGTTAGCAGACATGAGCCTGCGATTCACATTAAGCTTGTGTGTTCAATTCTTTTAGCCATCTTGGCTACGATGATATATATACGATGAACTTAAATGCAGGCTGTGCTCCAGAGCACGTAGTCGAGCACTGAACAGCCCTCAGTCTGGTGTTCCTACAGGAGCATTTGTTTTGTTTTTTTATCTTTGTTTACCAAGAGGTATTTGGAAATGCCACACATATGCATACATCCATTTAATGCTGCAATTTAGCCTGGATAGCAGGCGTTTGTTGTTTGATTGCACTGATTTGCATAAGCTCTCTACAAGTTCGCGTGGAACAAAGCCACACAGCATGTAAATGCTTTGCAAAGATTTGCAGTTGCCCTTAAACATCTGAGCAATGTCATGCCTTGGGATGTATAAGCAGAACATATGTTGGAGGGCAGCAATAGGAAATGCTGGGGGAGCATGTTTAGGATCCAGAGTGCTTACTGCTGAAGATTTGCTTCCTATGAGACATAACATTTAAGGCGAGCCTAGTACAAATTGATAGGTTTGTATTGTACATTAGGGCGCAGGGTATATCATGTGTGAACTGATGACTGTGTAGTATTTATTTCGATGGGGTCCTTACAGCTCTCATTCGATGTCAGCCAGTCTAATGCAGCAGACAGTTTCAGCTGTCTCCGACTGGGGATGAGTGAACAGTGCAAATAATTAGATCAGCCATCCTTGAAGTGTCCCAGCATCCTGAGCCAGATGTTAGACCTCCTTCTTTCTTGCTTTCTTTTTTTTTTCAGGTCCTGTACATTATATTAGTGCCTTGTTGAAAACTGTCAGTTTGGCTAAATCCAAGTACTCGTGCTACTGTATGATGGACTGTGAAACAGACTACTTAATCTTCTTCCAATATTCCACTGTACAATCCAGTATACAGTAGTAATATGAATAACGAACTAACGGACATTTTATACAGAAGAAACTCAGGAGGCAATGAGGAAGAGGTGAGTGCAATTAGTAAATGGATGATTTGATCAGCATGGAAGCTGGTAGCTCTTGAAATAGGCTTATTTCATTCATTATTCAACATAAACTAATTAATATTTCTCTCCAATTGTGAAGTGTTCTGTTCTGCCAGTAGGATGTACAGGAAATGCCCCCGAGGCATGTCTGATTGACTACGGTCTAAGGATGTGGTGCTGATAATGCTACACATGCCTCATAAGATGCCTTTGAGAGAAAAGAATGGAGCTAATTAGATGTGTTCTGATTTGGGGTGAGACTATTTCCGTGCCAGAGAAATATAAATAACCGAGCATCATTCATGTTGTGTTTTTGTTTGTTTCTTTGTTTGTTAATCATGATTTTCTAGTTGAGAATCACTTTTAAACATTACAAATGCAACTGGTCTGCCGTGGACTGGTACGATACTGCGACGCTGACCAGGATATAATGGTTAGTGAAGGAGAATGAATGAATATATAGAGAATGAATGTATAGAGAGTATACAGTATATGACTGCAAGTTTCTGGTTTTGCTGCAGTGCCCCCTGTATGTAGTGTCACAGTGAGTAAATGCGAAGTTTTCTGCATGGACGCGACAGAATGTACTTAAACCCGAAGCTTTGCGGAAGTCCTTCTGCGAGTGCAGTGACAAAAATCTCCACCGGTGGAACAATGTCATCAACTGTATTCAGAGCAGCTCATTTCAGGAAAGAGAAACAGCGCTCTCCTGAAATAACACGAGTAAGTGACACGTTTCCTCCCCCCACTTTTCACACTCTAACACGTTTGCACACACGCACATCAGAGCCATCCAAGGCTTAAAAAAAATGGCTTTCATTTCCTTAGACAGCCTGGTGTGTCCACTCCTCCAGATCCTTGCTGCACTTCCATTTCATGGTGCATGATTATTTCTCTCGCTCAGGTACAGGGGGAGAGTTAATGTCTAAGGAAACTGATGTCCCTATCAGACACCCCCTTCTCGTCCCCCCCCCCCTCTCCAAGCTCCTCTCCCCCTCAAACGGCCTGTCAACCCATATACTGCTGCATTCATATCCAAATAAGAAGTTCCTCTCCCTGGCTCAATGCCTCACGCACACACACACACACACACACACACAGGCCCACACACACAAGAGCTCTCCTGACCCATAATTTTGCCGAGCAAGCAAATGAAGAGCCGCTCAGCATATGTCATTGGGCCTTGTGTTTCGACCCTTATTTACATGTGCTGAGTGAATAGCCAGCCACTTAAACCTGGCTGGAATGGTGTTTAAATCTGGCACAGAGATGCACCGCCACTGCACAGCTGCCACCTGCTTGCCACAACCAACCAGTAGCTATCCAGTGGAGTTATTTATTGCAAGAGGAAAGAACAGGGCCAGGAGTTACAGTTTCAATAATGTATCATATGAATATAACAGCAAACACGTACACATTTAGCTTGTTCAAATTGCATAATGTACCCTTTATGGACCATTTCAGAGGCAAATTCCTTACTTTAACATAAGTCTGGAAAAACTAACATGACTGCGTGATAGGAACACTTACCTCTTAAAAGACATTTTTTGTTACTGACTTAAAAACAAACAAAAAAATATGCCAGTTCTAATCAGACCATGGAATGCAAATAAAAAGATATGTAAGAAAGTCTGTGAAAACACTTTCCTTTTTTGCCCTAAAGGCCCAAGCTCTGTAGGATAAACCACAACAAATGATCTGATACAGAAGCCAAGCTGGTTCATGTTTAGAAACCTAACCACTGAACTATGGTCATTTTTTTTTTACTCAGTGTGGTCAGCTGAAATACTTGGCTGGGTTCACATTCAGACCACAGTCCACCATGCTGTGTAGATCAAGACCCTTAAGCCACACCTGCATTGTTGTGTCCTGTCCCAGTTTGAAGTTACTTATGATAAAACACTGTACCTGATAAATGGTTGATAAATGTAGATCAGTAGTTCAAAATTTCAAATGAAGCCATCTGAATTCCAAGCAGTGCCGTCACAAAATGTGTGAAAATGCAAAGGGGTGAATACTTATGCAACAAACCATGTTTTACAAAATAAATGCGATCTTTCAAATAATCTCCACCTTTTAATTGTATGCCTGCTTTAAAACAGAATAGAGAATACTGTTTGTGTGTGTGTCAGTGTGAGAAAGTGCTGTGCCTGCCTACGAGCCTGTTTCTACACCAGGCACTTACTCTGAGGCATGTGCATCTTTTGTGCCACCTGGGACAACTGATGTTCTCACTACCTGAGTCCTAAATGACACACTCATTCATAATTAATTTCCATATCATTTTATTGCTGTGTAAGCCGTTCCATTCCAGTTTCTTCTGTACTACAGCCACTTAATATCCAGATGCTCTTTTCTTTTCTGTCTTGATGATGGAGAGCTGTTTGCCTGCAACAGTGATTAAGTGCATCTTTTGTTGTGTTGCATTCAGTCCTGCTGGCACCTTGGCGAGAGCTTTGTACAGTATTTTAACTTTTTTTATTTTTGTCAAAGGTGGCACGATGGTGTAGTGGTTAGCACTGTCGCTGTGCACCACCAGGGACCAGGTCCGATTCCTGTCTCTGTTTGCATGTTCTTGGTGGGTTTCCTCTGGGTACTCCGGGTTTCCACCCACGGTCCAAAGACGTGCAGAGTTAGATAATTGACGTTCCCAAAATCGCCCTGTCTGTAGTGTGTGACTGAGTGAGTATGTGTGTGTGTGCCCTGTGATGGATTCGCACGGTGTTCTCTGCCTTGTGCACTGGGTCTCCTGGGATAGGCTCCAGCCACCCCAAGTCCCTGAATACAGGCTAAAGTAGTATAGATGATAAGTGAGTGAACATATTTCTCAAGGCAAGCAGAATGCAGACACTGTTTTTTTTTTTCACATATGAATTTAGTGCTTAGTGGTTAGCACTGTTGCCCAGTGTTGGGGGACGTTACTTTTTAAAGTAACTAATTACATTACGAAATTACTGTCATTAAAAAGTAATCAGTTACATTACAGCATTACTTTCTGATAAAAGTAACTAGTTAGAGTACTTTTCTATTGCAGAAAATGAAAACTCCTTTGTGATTCCTCATGCATGTTGTTTTAGTCAAGACCTTTATAATTATTCTACCATCATCACTCAGCCAAGTTTTGCCCATAATTTATTAACTACTAATACCCCTATCTCACCTACGTGGTTTCCCGGAGGCTGTAAGTACGGTTCATCATGAACAGCGAGTTTTGGTGCATTTCCATCTTTTCCGTATCGGTCCTCGCGGAAACTCACGGACCTTGCGGAACTTTGCGGGACATCAGGTGGTCAATCACGGCGGCTCACAGTGCCTAGCACCGCTTCTCAAAACGCATGAGTGAAATAGGGGTATAACAGCAGGAATAATAGAGAGAGGCTGATTATAGGGGGCGGGGCTTGTAGGACAACTTTCACACACACTAACGGAATGACTGCTGTCTGGCTGACAGTTTACATAAATTGTCTGAATAACAGACTACATTTTTGAAAATATAACTAAATAACTGAGTACTTCAATGTCGGACCTAACGCGTTAGATTACTCGTTACATCAAAAAAGTAATCCAAGTACTCTAACTTTGTAATGTGTTACACACAACACAGCTGTTGCTTGCACCTCCAGGGTCCAGGTTCGATTCCTCATCTCATGTCTACGTGTCTACAAGTTTGCATAGGCTAACTGGCATTCCCAGATTGCTCATAGTGTGTGAAAGAGCATGTGAGTGTGTGTGCCCTGTGATGGATTGGCGCCGTGTCCAGCTTGTTCCCCGCCTCATGCCCTAAATCCCCTGGGATAGACTCCAGCCACTCCCCCCTCCACACCCCCCCCCCCTTGACCTTGTATACAGGATACAGAAGTTGTATACTGTAGATAATGATTGACTGAGTGAGAGTGAATGACATCATCCTGTGCATTACACACAGACTTTTCCTTTATAGAAACACAAAACATCCCTAGTAACCAGAGAGACTCCTAGTCACTTCACTGAAATAACCCTGGCTTAAACTTTTGCAAAAGTCTCGAACCATAGAAATGCAATGTGAGCAAAGAAACAGTTAATCGAGCCCGAGAAACTTCGCTGCTCCTGATATGACCACGCTGGTGGAAGAGAGAGCATCTACAATGCACCTGCAACGGCCTGGAGCACTTACACACTACTCCTATAGAGTGGCCTATACTGATGACAATGTTGCTGATAAGGCCAGTGTTATTTTAGGAGTGCTCTTGTATGCACTTCTGTCATCACTCTGGCACTGTCATTAGGTTGGGAGCCAGTGCAGTATAAAAGCCCCTGAGACTGGCTTGGTTCATATTGTGTCAACATACAGTATAATGCAGTGTGAGAACTGCAAATGCCTGGACATCTCAGCAAAGATAATTAGAACATCTAGCCAGGCACTACTACGGTGAATATGAGCAGGAAATGTGGGTCAGGTTGATGTATTATCAGTAGCAGGTTCTCTCCAAACTTATGGTGATTTGTTTGATATATTGGGTATATTGTCCTAGCCATTATGGGAACAAAATAATAAATGATCATATAAAATGTCAAAGGTCCGGTGTTAAATTGTTCTTTCTTTTACAATCAATAAAATTCACCTTGGCAGTACTATGAATCAGTTTTAATCATGGCAATTCTGCTCACAGACGTGCATATGGAAAAAAGGAAAATAAAAAAATTGATTAAACAGCGTGTCCCATAATACAGTAGTGAGCATATTGTTGATCTATGATTTCCTCCATTTCAACACTAGTTATATCGATGCATCTTAATGTGCATGGGTGGATGGGACTAAACAATTCTAGAAAGTGTGCATACATACTTCTGAGTGTTGCAACTGCATCAGTGAATACAAAATGATTTGCTGATAAGTTTCTATACATGCATGTATGAGCAAAGGACTTTTGTGAGTAGTGTGTGTACATTCTCCTGAAATGGCCAGTACTGGTAAGTCGGGGTCAGATGTACAAATATGCAGAAGTGACTGTGTGTGTATTTGTGTACTGTATGTGTATGTGTGTATTTGTGTGTGTGCGTGCATGTGTGTGTCCAAACACCTCACCCCTTGTGTGTCATTCTCACTGATTTAGCAAATCAGTAATGCTTGTCTGAGAATTAATTAAATGGATCAGTGCTGGCAGATTCTTTAGGCAGCTGCTGCAGTTACAAGTGAGACAGAAAAAATGAGAGAGAGAGAGTGAGAGAGAGACCTTGTGCATCAGACAGCCCACCCGGCAATCCTGCCTAATCACCCACAATCTATTTCAAAGTCAACTTGATTGGACTTCTATCTGGAGAATAATGGAGAATTAAGCAGCAGCCAGACAGTAACCGCCCGTATTTGCATACTCGTACATGCCAGATGAGCTCATTTGCCCCACAGAGAGCCTAAGAGGTGAATGCGAACTCTTCCACCAGTGCTAATGTTTGTTGCTTTCTAAGGCTTATTAGATAAGTAATGGTGTAGAGCATATTCATAAGCACATCCCCCCCCCCTCCACACCACCTCACAATTTAATCCATTGTTTGATGCACTCGTTATTTCAAATGAGTAAATATCACCGAGCCTCAAAGCACTTTACCTAAGAACCAAAGAAATGAGGCTGTCGTCTGATGGATGAGCAGGAATATTCAAAAAAGCGGCACCAACCGTGAGGCCTTCCAGAGACTGAGCAGGAGTGCAATAGAGAGGAATTAGTGATGTTCATTTGAATTCATGCTCTTCTAATGTCACATTTGTGGATGAGCAGAAACAGCTGCAGGAGTAAAGGAGAATCGTGTCAGGCTCCACTAAAGCATACAGCACGCTTGAACCCGCTGGCCTCTCCTTCATGGCAATGTACGCGCACACATGTACACACACATATACACAGATAGACGGCGACTGGTCGAGTGCTGACAAGTGTGGGCAGCGGTGTTCATGTAACCCTGACCCAGACAACACAGGCATCAGCACACAGACAACACTTCATGCACAGACATATCCCACACCACCTTACTCGATCCCCCCCTCTCGCATTCTCTCTGATATTCATACATTCAGCACTCAGGAATACGCTATTCCTTTTACCTTGCTCTCGGCAAAACGCAACCGAAAAATCATTCCGCTTTTATCAAGTTGTCATTTCACTCTGCGTTGTTTTTTTTTTTTTTGGCTGCCAGATTTCAGATTTGAGCTGCCACTCCAAGCCCAAGCCCCATGAGAACACTATTGTACAACAGCCTGAGGATGCAGTTTTGCACCACACCACACAAGATTGCAAATAGCTTTTATGCTCAGCTACACCCTCCCCCCCCCACCCTTCTTCCCCCCATTTCTTGATAAATGACAATGATGTGAGCATTTGTTTTGTGATTGGCTTCAAAAGACGAACAGAACAAATTATTTTCTGGTACCAGATAAATCACTCATGGGGCATTATTCAAACTATCAAATGATAAAATATTGCAGTATACAGGGTTGTATTATGATGAACATCTTGTTGCTTTGCATAGCTCTCCTCTGGCTATTTCATGCCCCTTCCATTTATTTGCTGTTTGTACATCATGCATAATAGCTTTAAGACTAATAAATCTTCTGACCTAAAAAGATTCTTAATTTCAGATAGCTTTATTTCTCATGTTCTCATTTCTTATATTTTATATCTTATATATGTATATTTTTAATTTATAGTATGTGTACATTTGCTTTCTTGTCAAATGTATTTAAGCATTAATATGGTCTTTTATTTTTCAGTGCTTCCTTCAGGCACAACTTCCCATTTCTGAGGGTTTTTTTTTTTTTCATTGTGGCAAAAATGTACCATTTATGTATTTTATTTATGCATGCTATAATATAATTAAACACCTATGGCAATGTCTCTTCCTTGATTATTATAATCTTGTTTGGAAAGTCAGGACACATCTAGTCATTTGAATTAATGTTTAATAGCAATGATTGAGTCTTCTGGCCAGTTGCATTTTGCATTATATTAAGTTCATTATAGCACCAACATATTTTTTCACAAATTACATGCTGTTCTTATTTATTATTATTATTAGTAGTAGTAGTAGTAGTAGTATTAAAGTCGCCCTTTTGCAATGCAAACCCTGAAATTGCTTTACTGTGTGTAATTGAATTAACTTGAAAAATCCATCAAAGGATTTCATTAAAAATTCCTAGCCTTATCCCTGCATATAAAATGACTCTAGACAAAAGAGATCAAGACACTGAACAGAAGGTGTCTTTACTGCATAAAGATATAGACCATTGTACCACTGATGCACTGTAATTTAAAAGCAAACTGATTTCAAATCCCCAAGTTGCTGAGCTAAATGTGTTCATTATGTTTTTTTCCCCCTACTTGGACATCTTCAGCTACAGCTCGCAAGAAACTGAATCAGTGAACACAACAGTGTTTGGGGGCAGACGACAGTTACAGTTTTTATCTTCATGGCTCATTGTGGACTCGTGGAAAATAGCTCAGCCTTTTTCTCTACTTCACCAAAGCACTGCGGTGTGTATTGGGATTAAAGCCTGACTGATTTCTCTCTCTCTCTCTCTCTCCTCAGTGAAGTCCTCTCTCCTTGCCTCTCCTCACTCTGCTGCCACACTAGCCAGTCCTCTGAGTATTACATCATCCTGATGTAATGTCTAACCAATCACATGACTTCTCTGCTAAACCTTCAAGGATTATGGAGCCCGGTAGCTCAGACTCTATAATAAGAGCGAGAAAGAGAGACGGAGTCGGAGAGAGTGAGCAGTATTCCTGGGGCTAGATTGTGGATCAATTTTTTCCCCACTCTTCCCGTTTAGTTTTACCTGAAGGTAGAAATAATGCAGCTGGATCTCCGGCGTATGTCTTGGAGTGTAGGTGTCAAGGTCTCGTGGATTTTCTTTTCTTTTTTTATTTGTGTGAAAATGTGCTCATGAATTTCTTATTCATCTTGACGGAAAATTTGCCCTTTAGTCCTCGGATCAGAATCAGATTTCACACAGTATTCTAATCATATAGATTAATCATGGGTGCTTTAATGTAGTCCTGATTAAAATTTAATTATTTAACAGTATCTTAATCTGAAACAGCAGCAATGATTAGAATTCTTTCAACCTTTTATAGTTCTGTTTGCTTATCATCTGGGTCACATTTGGAACAAAAGGGCAGAGCAGAGATGAAGAAAAAGTGTCGTCACTTAGGTGTTCGATCAGACTCGGGGCACTGAGGCTCTGATATAGATTGAAGTAAGACCGAGTTGGGCAACAGAAATAGAGTAATATTAGCCTTAGGCACAATTCGTTCTTGAATGAGTCAGTCCAGTTCAATTCAGATTAATACTTTGTAGTTCCATGACAATACAGTTCTTTTTCTATCCTTGCCATTTACCAATTTACTCCTTCAGTTATCCCTTTGGCCTGTTTAACTGACATCATGTGATTATTACTCGTCTGCCTCCTTGCTACCCTGAACTCACTCACTCATCGTCTATACCACATTATCCTGTATTCAGGGTCATGGGGGCCCTGGAGCCTATCTCAGGAGATTTAGGGCATGAGGCGGGGTACACCCTGGACAGAGTGCCAATCGATCACAGGTCTCTCTCACACACACACACACACACACACACACACACACACTTACATACTATGGGCAATTTGGTAATGCCAATTAGTCTAATCTGCATGTCTTTGGACTGTGGGAGGAAACCTAAGTACCTGCAGGAAACCCACTAAGCAGGGGGAGAACATGCAAACTCCACATAGACAGGAATCGAACCTGGCCGGGAATCAAACCCGAACCCTCGAGGTGCAAGGCGACAATGCTAACCACAACACCACCGTGCTACCGGCCCTGAACTGTGTTAAAATACATTTTTACATTGAAAACAAAACTAAACATGGATATCCTCATTCCCCACCTGAGTCTATTTTCTTTCACAAGATTTCCATATTACAGCAGCATCTCATGTCCACAGAGCGTGCATTCTACTGTAGTTCTCCCTGCTCCTGTGCTGCTAGATCAGCAGCCTAGCTGCCCTATCTACAATATAAAGTAATATGAGTCATAAATCAGTGAGGAAATAGGTGTAATTTGAATTTACTGAATAATTAATTAAATATTTTGTTACATTTTTATGAACAGAAATGAAGCACTACAGAATGTTTAACCTTTTAAAATATAGAGCTCTTAGAGGTATAGTTTAAAGGGCTTAGCTAATAAAACTAATAAACCTAAAATATGAATAATATAGATATGTTTAATAAGGGCAATGGTGGCACAAGCAGTTGATGCTCTGGGTTGCTGATCGGAGAGTTGGGGGGGGTTTGGTGTTGCCAGTGTTGAGTCTTTGTACACGATGCTTACTTACCCTTATAACCCATACAACCCAGCCATTTAAAACATGGGAGAGTTGTGACAGGAAGGTTGCCCGGCATAATACCTGTGACAGATCTTGAGGATCAAATGATCCAATATGGCTACCCCTAGGATAAAAGGGACAAAGCCAAAAAAATATGGGGATTGTCTAATATTTCCATATAAGTTTCTTTTAACTGAAATTTCACGTAGGGTCATCTGTCTTAAAGGTGACTGATGTGTTGTAAAGGGTATTTTTTTAGGTGGCCCAGGGGCGAGAGGGATAGAATGCATGATTACATCATATTATTAGAAGGTAGTGAATAGTTAATAGTGAAGTTGCTTCTGTGTTCACAAAGAAGAATTAAGAAGGTTCGTCTCCGGGACCAGACTCTGGTGAAAACTGGGTGAGTGATAAGGTTTAAGTAAGGAGACGTGAAAGGTAGGCTGAATCTTATATGTGTGCGGGAGACTTAACTTAAATGTGACAGGGTTGATGGTGAAGGGACCGATGAATCTGGGACTTCTTACAGGGCAGTCGAAGATGGATGTCGCATGTGGAGAGCCAAACCTTTTGTCCAGGTTGGAAGTTGGGAGTATTTGCTCTCCTCACGTCGGCGACAATGCGTTGTCTTCTAACTGCACATTGTAGCTGTTGGTGAGCTGAATCCCAAACCCTCTCACTCTCCTGAAACCAGTGAGTCACAGATGGCACCTCAGAAGGTGTGCCATTCCAGGGGAAAAGAGGCGATTGGTAACTGAGTACGCACTGAAAGGGGATGAGTCCTGTGGTGGGTTTTCGAAGTGAATACTGCACGTTCTCGGCCCAGGCGATGAACTTGCTTCAGGAGTGCTGGCGGTCATGGCAGAAGGTATGGAGGTATCTGCCCATCTCCTGGATTTTGCGTTCCGTTTGTCCGTTACTCTGGGGATGATATCCAGAAGACAGGCTTACGGTCACAGCTAGGAGATGGAAAAAGGCTTTCCAGAACCTGGAGATAAACTGGGGTCCTCTGTCGGATACGATGTCTTCTGGAATGGCGTAAAGTCTAAAAACCTGATTAAAGAGCATTTCGGCCGTCTCTTTTGCTGAGGGGAGTTTGGGTAATGGAATGAGGTGACAGGATTTGGAGAATCGATCGACGATTACCAGGATGCAGGTATGTCCTTCGGAATGAGGGAGGTTGGTGACAAAATCCACCCCTAGATGGGACCAGGGACACCGGGAAACTGGAAGAGGTAATAACTTTCCTGCTGGCAGATGTCTGGATGGTTTGGTGGTGGCACAGTCCCGACATCCCCTCACATACCTTCTAACCTGTTCGGCCATGTTGGGCCACCAGAAGCATTCTTCTAGTAGTGAGAGGGTTTGATAAATTCCAGGGTGACCAGTGCCCATAGATGCGTGCGCCTGATGGAGGAGGGTTTCCCGCTGCGTGAGAGGAACATAGAAACGACCAGCTGGACAGTCTGGTGGAGGTGGTTCGGTTGTCATAGACTGACTAAATTCATTTTCGATCTCCCACTGAATTGGAGAGACAAACAGTTGAGGGGTGAACGTGCTCGGTTGTTTCCGGAATGTCCTCCACATCATAGTGGTGAGAGAGAGCATCAGCTTTGACATTCTTGGTTCCTGGGCGATAACTGATGGTAAAGCAGAACCGGGTAAAGAATAGTGCCCACCTGGCTTGTCGGGGGTTGAGGCGTTTGGTGTCCCGAGATATTCCAGGTTCCGGTGATCCGTTAAGACCAGGAAAGGGTGTACGGCTCCCTCCAACCAGTGTCGCCATTCCTCTAATGCCAGCTTGATTGCCAAGAGCTCTCGATTCCCAATATCGTAATTTCGCTCGGCGGGTGACAGCTTTCGGAAGAAGAAGGCACATGGATGGTAGTGAGGAGGTTTCCCCTGCTGCTGCGAGAGAATGGCTCCAACTCCAACTCCGGAGACGCGTCAACCTCTACCAGAAATGGTCTGTTGGGGTCTGGGAGAACAAGGACATGTGCTGAATTGAATGCCCTTTGCAGTGTGACCATGGCCGTGGTGGCTTCAGCATTCCAGGCGAGAGCCTTAGGCTTGCCCTTCAGGAGATCGGTGATGGTGGAGACTAATGAACTGTAATTTTGGATGAACCTTCTGTAGAAGTTGGCGAAACCCAGAAAGCGTTGGAGCTGTTTAATGTTGGTTGGGATTGGCCAGGTCCGAATGGCGTCCACCTTCCCTTCATCCATTTTGATCCCTTGCTGACTGATGTGATAGCCCAAGAACTGCATGGTGGATTGGTGGAAGGCACATTTTTCAGCTTTCAGGAATAGGTGATGTTGTCTGAGTTTTCGGAAAACCTCGACCACATGAATGCGGTGTTCCGCCTCGTTCCTGGAGTAAATGAGTATGTCATCGATGTAAGTGATCACAAATCGATTCAGAAACGATTGGAACACCTCATTCATGTAACCTTGGAATACGGAGGGGGCATTGACTAGGCCGTAGGGCATGACCAGATATTCGTAATGACCTGAGGGTGTGATGAACGTGGTCTTCCACTCGTCCCCCTCTCGTATCCAGATGAGATTGTAGGCACTGCGGAGGTCCAGCTTTGTGAAGATGCGCGCCCCTCGGAGTTGCTCCAGAGCCGACGGGACAAGAGGGAGCGGGTAACTGAACTTCACTGTGATTTGATTAAGGGCACAAAAATCAATGCACGGGTGGAGGCCCCCGTCCTTTTTTGCCACAAAGAAGAAGCTTGAAGCAGCAGGGGAGGTGGATGGTCGGATATATCCATGTTGAAGAGCCTCCTCAATGTACTTCTCCATGGCTTTCTGTTCTGGAAGGGATAGAGAATAGATCTTCCCTTTGGGCACTGGTTCACCTGGACGGAGGTCGATGGCACAGTCCCATGGCCAATGAGGTGGCAGCTGCGTGGCTTGCTTTGGATAGAACACGTCTCTGAAATGGGAGTAGCACTCGGGGAGAGTCACACAGGGCTGGTCGGAGGGACTCTCCACCGATGTGGTGTTAACGGAAAGGAGGGGTTTTACCTGTAGACATTGATTCATACACCTCGACCCCCACTTCAGGATCTCTCCACTTTCCCAAGAGAGGATGGGTTTGTGCTCGGTGAACCACGGACGTCCTAGAATGATATCGCAGGTGGATCATTCCAGAACCAGAAATTCAATGTGTTCCCGATGTAGCCAACCCACTTGCATGTTGATGGGCGGACTGGTGTAGTGTACCCATCCCCCCCGAGGGGGGGCACCAGTGACGCAACATATCTTGAACTGGGTTGGGTGGAGGATCATAGGGATGTGGAGTTGGTGACATAAAATGGCGGAGATGAAGTTGCCATCTGACCCAGAATCCAGGAGTGCCTTTACTGTAACAGAATGAGAAGCAGCATCAATAACTACGTCAGTGGTTAAAGGAGCCATAGGTTTATCCAAATAAGATATCTTACTTACCAATGGACGAGGAGGGCATCAGGGACATGTCAGACGGACATGTCCCTTTTCTGCACAGTAAAGACAGAGTCCTTGGGTCAGCCAACACTGTCTCTCAGTGGGCGAGAGTCTGAAGAGTGACTGTGGGTCCACCTGCATAGGTTCTGGAATGGATCTGGAATAGATCTGGGCGGAGAACTGCAGATGGATCGTGGCGCACGGATGTTTCAGAGGTGCGCTCCTGGAGACGATTAGCCACCTGAATGGAGGTTCGGATTAACCGCTCTAATCCCACTGAGTCATCTTGCGCAGCGAGTTGCAGCCTCAGGTGTGGATCCAGACCCTGGCGGAACTTCGTCAGGAGTGCTGCTTCGTTCCACCCACTGTTGGTGGCTAAGGTTCTAAAAGTTAAAGCATAGTCAGTAATGGAACTTTCGCCTTGCTGAAGTTTAAACAGTTTCTCGTCAGTGGTGGAAGCGTCTGCTGATTGTGTAAACAACTCGCGGAAGTAGGTTATAAACTCTTGATAATCATGTACGATGCTGCCATCTTGCTGCCAGATAGCCTCAGCCCAATGGAGAACCTTATTTGTAAGTAGAGAGATAATGTATGCAATTTTAGATCTGTCGGAAGGGAACCTGTGAGGCTGCATCTCAAAGGTGAGAGAGCACTGGAGAAGGAATCCATTGCAGTTCTCTGCCTCGCCACCGAAGGGTGCTGCTGTCGCCATGGGACTGGCATGAATGGGTGGTGTCAGCAAGGAAGAGAGTGTTGCCGGAAGTGGTGCAGCAGAGGTGAAAACTTGGCGGAGCCGTTCCACCAGCTCGAGTAAAGGATCCGGTTTCGTCGGATACATTGTTTCCATATGCGTGGTCAGACGCTGAGTGAGGGGAAGTGAGGTGTATATAAAGTGTGATGCTAATGTGAATCCGGTGTGCGCTCAGAACTCAGGTGATTGGGAACGGAGATTGAGGGTGGAGCCTGGTGTTTCCGTGACAATAATATTGAAAGTGGTCTCATAATATTTTTTTTCGTGTTCCTTCACTCATTTTACTAAATCTAAAAAAAGATGCACATGAAATATTTAAACTGTTTACACCATTCATTCAAAATGAGGGAACAAAATAAGAACATAACGATGTGACAAAAAAAAGAACAAATAAATATAGCTACAAGTTGTCTTGTCAAAACTTCTCCATCTGATGCAATGATATTGACCAGTTTGCTGGAACAGGCTCTCTATATACAGTTCACTGATCTTGTTAACACAAATTATCGAAAACTTTATTTTTTCCACTTTCCATATAGAATAGACTCTTTATTGAATCATTGATGTGTAACCATATTTGATTTGTGTTTAAAGTATGTTGCACAATGGCTTTACAATTGCCCTTATATTTACTTGTATTTTAAAAATACATGCCTTCATCAGATTCTCAGGTTACGTTAACATGTAACAACGATTTAACCTTGGATGGGGCACCAGTCAAGCACATGAACCATGCACACATTCACACTTAGGTGGAACTGGACATACTGTAACCAATCTGAAAAAAAAGACTCTATGATTTTACAGGCCAACAACCACAAAGTATACCACAGAGAATAAACACTATAATAAATACTTCTACACAAGCTCAGTACTGGGCTGTGGACCTTGGAGCTATGGACTGCTGTATCATTTTGCTGTTCTAATCCAGGAACATGTCTTACCAATTCATGTTTGTAATGAACAAAAAGTTCATGTGTTTTGAACAAAAAGGTTAAATTACCTGTACTGCCTGATTTTAGCCATGTTATCAATTATTAATATTACCAATTATGAAAAGACAGACTATTGTCACAAATCTAGTAAAAATCAGAACAGAATAGATCTGATTAGATATCTGCGTTTTTAAAGTCAATGTATGTGCATAAGATGGGAAGATTAATCTAACCTAAAGCAATTAAGCAAGCTTTTTAACACGGCTTTGCAATCAAAGCTCAGTAGAAGCAAGTAATCTATGGTTCAGAGACCCACTCACATAACACTACTCATCTCTCTCACTCCGTGTCAGCTTGGCTAAATTTAGACATTGTTGAATTGTGCAGTGTGAGACCCGGTGTCATGTACCTGTACATATCAGTCCCAGTGGCGGCCGGTCAATACGGGGCGCAGGAGCGCCGCTCCCCTAAAGTTAGGCAGAGAAGAATGCTATTTTAACATGTAATTATTTATCATAATAATGATTTATTTTAATAATGAAAGTCATTTATTCACAATATTCCGCTTTTTTTCTTAATATAATTTATTTGCAATTAAAAAAAATCTAAACTCTATTACGTTCATTTGTGTTTGTGTACGCGGGGCGCCGGACAAACGAGCGTCTATGTAGGCACGTAAATGTTTGAAAAGCATGTGACTTGAGGCTGAGCTCTGATTGGATCTTTTCAAATCATCCTTGGGGCGCAGCTCTGTGTGCCCTGAACCCTCCCACTTTTGTTTTTAGCGAATCAATATTGTTTTTAAATATTTGGGCTCATGTGATTGGACCATTCTCAACGAGTCTTTTCCAGCACTTCTGACGGCAAGCGGAGCTGTTGACTGGATGCAATGTGAGTCATGCCTTAATTTTATACAAAAATTCAAATGAAATTTTTATTTGTCTCATACACAGTACGATATGCAGTGAAATGCTTAGGCGACTGCCTGGGACTTTAAAATAAAGACTATTAATAGGAAATAAATATGAAAAACAAAATAGAAAATAAATTTAACTAAGAAAGAATAACATATCTGTACAATATAAGAAAAAAACAGCTGTACAATATAGAAAATATAGAATTGTGGAAATTTCTGTGGGAATGGAGTTGAACATAAATAGAATGGAATGTCCAGGGGGTGTGCAAATATGCTGTAAAGTGTCATATTTAAAGTGACTTGTGTGCATCTTTAAGGTGACTTATGTGCATTGTGTCCATGAGTGTGTGTGACCACTAGTGTCAATGAATGTCCAGAGTGAGTGCAAGAAACATGTGTGTATGTACTAGTAGTGATGATGCTTAGTCAACTGATAGATGGCTATTTACAGGCGAGTATTAAAATTTTAATTTTGTTTGCGCCCCCCCCCCCCCCCCCCCCCCCCCCCCCCCCCATTTCTCAACCTTTTGCTTTAAGTGTGTTTCACACTTTAAAAAGTTAGAGAAGAAAACATGATTAGAGAAACATGTAAAAGAAAGAGAGAGAGAGATTAATGTAAATCTCCAAAATAAAGAATGCATTAATATTTAATTTGCACATCTTAATTTCCCATGTGAAAGTCACCAGGGTGCAGATAACAGAAATAAGAGATTTTTATTTCTTGTGTCTTTCTCAGCTGGTGTCATTTTCTCTCCGTTTCTCCTCCTGCAATGCATTAGCACTTGGATCCACTTTTTTTTTTTTTTTTTTTTAAATCTTCCCAGAGCTGACAGTGCCATGTAATTACCACCAGCTCTCCCTTATCTAACAAATGAGAAATGATGAGATATTTATGAATAGAATGCATGTGGTGTCTCCTGCACACACAGACATGCTGTGACCTCCTGCCTTCAGAAGCAAACTCACTTTTAATATTTTACAAAAAACGAGGTGTGAAATATGAGTCCGGGTTAATAGTAGAGTTAATTTACCAGGATGTGATGTTCTCCAAAAGCCTTGCTTATAGAAATTTCACTGCCTGGCAAAAAAAAAAAAAAAAAAACATGTAATTAAAATTGCACCTATGAATATTTACTTTCACTGCTTTCAGTTTTGATTTGCATATTTGCCATGGCATTGTTTTGAGAACGTTATGCAACAGCACAACATTTCTTTCTATCCAGAGCTGCCTTAATTGTTGGCAAAGATGTCCAAAGAAATCTCTTCATATACTTTAAATTTGCTGAAGGTTGAGCCCCAATTCATGTGTGAACTTGATTCCTCATGCTCCCAGGGCCACTCTTTCACAATTTGAGTCCTGTAATATCAGGACTTTTTTCTTGCCATCAGGGAAGAAAAAAATCCATTGTTGAGACATCCTCGTCATTAAGTTCATTCAGGTAGTCAGCTATGCAACCTTGCTGAGACTGGACCTGACCATCTGAAGCAACTCCAGATCATAATATTGCACAGTGGGAATTATGCATTATGCTTTCCTTCTTACCCTAACACGCCCATCACCTTGGAATACAATAAATCTGAGCTTATCAGACCGAATGACCATTTTTCCCTTCTCCAAAGCCCAATATTTATGCTCCCTAGCAAGCTGAACCTTTTTTTTCTCTTTGGACTAACTAACAAGTGGTTTCCTTAACTTCAAACAGATGTTTAGTCCCAATCCTGTGAGTTCTTATCACAATATGCATGTGAAAATTGTCTCCATTTCTTTGTAAATACATTTTCACTGTTAAACATAGCTGTGATTTACAGTATACAGTATTTTTCTTTCTACAATGCAACTTCAAATCCAGTAATGTCAGCAATGTCCTTAGCTCTTTCATTTGCTTGATGCAGGCCGGTATTTTACCTTACTTCGTGATACATCTTCAGACATGTTGTTAAAAAGTAAGAGACTACAGTACTGACTGAATCAATTAGGGTTAAACAAATTGTTCCCAGATAAAACATGTTAATCACTGCAGTAATTATCCAGTCAAAGGCTATTACATATTTGCTTACTTATATCCAAGTGGTAACTTTTTTTGGCCAGGCAGTGTATGTTTGTACATACATAATAGTGTTTCTATTATGAAAGCATCCCGCTCAAAAAATTGTGTTACGTTAAAGGACAGTTCCACTCCAAATATCAATATACTGTTAGCTGTACTAAAGTATGTTGTGCCTAAAAATAAACTAGCCATAAATCAAAAGGCATGAAAAGAGAGTCTTAGCAAATGGCAGCTAAAGACGAAATAGCGATAACACTGACCATAAACTATTATGTATATTAAGCAATTTTACATCCAGTGCATCTTACTAGAAAAAAAAAACACTATTTTAAACAGAGGACATCATTTTTTGTGAACTGGATCTTATAGGGCTAGTGATATTGCTGAAGAAAAAAGGTTTAGGCTTTATGTTAAAGTATGAGAGAGATGAATATTGCAGACCCATATTATTGTATTACTGTACTTCTCATAGATTAAGACTTTTTTCTAGAACAAGTTATACTGAACTCTCAACAACATGTATATATATATACTTTATCATTTTGCAACATAAGTTATGGTGCCTGTGTTAATCTCATAATATATGTTTCATATTTTAGTTTTACCTGAAACTGAACAACTTTGGCTTTGAAGTACTCCTTAGTTTATATGACATAAGTAAAAGAGGTCTGAAAAAGCCTTTCTTCCACATCAAGTCAAATTTGGAAATTTGATGTGAATGAAGGTGTAAAACCGATTTGATATTTACAGAGAATTTAAGCAAAGTATTGTTATGAGATTCTTAACCTCTTAAAAAATTCTTAAAAATATATATATATATTTGAATCATGAAAATGTTAGTTATGGAAAAGTCCATATGTCTGTGAATGACGATCCCAGCCGAGGTGGCCCACTGCAGTTGTTCCCGCAAACATTCATCGAGTGGAATGCCTAATCCTTGAAAATCGACAGGTAATTTGCCGCCAGCTTGCAGAACAGACACATCTGCCTGTTGGAACTATACACATCATCATGCATGAACACCAATTGCACATTACAGGGAACGCAGCAGAAAGGAGATGCCACATCTTTTGTACAGTCCTGACCTTGCTCTTAGTCATTTCCACAGGTTTGAGCCATTAAAGGGTTTTCTGGGAGGCCAGCATTTCAAACATAAAGCAGGTCAGTCTGATCATGGCTCTAAGAAAACTTTCTACCATGATGATAGCCAAGATCCAGTGAAACATTGGAATAAGTGCATTAGTGTGGAGAACTACTGTATATAGAGAGAAATAAAGGTAGTTTTTCTATCCTAACTGTGTCCTGTAATTCTGCACAATCAAAAGTCCCTGTTTGACTTGAACATACTTTGTTTGTGATTTATAAATAGATCAAACTTGCTGACGGCATTTAATTGTCAAACTGACAAACTTGTTCAAAGTATCTGTCATCTCAGTCAAATTAGGCTGCTGTTCGGGATAAGCTTTACCTCAATGCCACAACGCCTCAACGTGTAGCCGATGTTGACTGACAGCGATTTAAAACGAACTGTAGCCTCTCCGCTAATTATTCAAAAGAAAAGGCAGGCAGCTTCTGTTTTTCTTCATTAGAAGTAGATTGTGATTATTCAGCAGAACATCTTTGCTCTTTGTGTGCGCCAGGACCATGGGGCCATGTGCTTGAATGTACCTCTCATGAAATATTAAACATTCTCACCACTTGCTACATATGATTTATCTTTTCATTAAGTTCTTCCCCTTATTATCCCTGCATAATTAGGACCTTTTATGCAGAGTATTCATAAAACAAAAGACACATGCATTTATCTTAACATGTTGTCCCCTGAATAGGCTGTCGAGATTAAATTTAATTTGAGGCATAAAGACGTTTTTAGCGTTCCTTCTTTTATTAATAATATATAATATATTAAGGCAAACCTGATGCTAGAGTTTAGAACTTCATTACCATTGGATGTTATTGGTGGTTTTGTTTTAGACTTATTAAGACCTACCACAATGGGTTTGTGTTTGCTGTTATGTATAAAATTAACCACATGCATATTCCTTTACTGAAAAATCACATGCACACACTCTTCACACATTGTTGAGTGAAATGTGAAATGTAATATCATTTAGTAGTATACTGCTCAGAGTAAATAGGGGAAAATCTAGACCAGAACATACATATACACACACACACACACACACACACACACACACACACACACACACACACATATATATATGGCATGCCGTTTAGGAAAATATTCATGAGAGAACTTAATGAAAACTCTGAATATATTGAATGAAACTTGAGAATATTGAATGGATTCCGAATATATGGATTGAAATCTGATATATTGAATGGAAAGTCTGAATATATTGAATGGTAACTAAGTATATATTGAATGAAACATGACGTCACCGAAACACAGCGCCATCTATAGAAAGGATGAGTGAGTCGGCGAGAAACTTGGTTGCTGCAGTTCTGAGAAATGAAGAGATGGTCAACACATTAATGAGTGCGTGTACGGCCCAAAGTGGTGGCACAAGCCGCACTCAGTATCAGACGACAGATGAAGAAATATATTCGCTATTTCACCGAGGAAGACCGGTGTTATGCGCTAAAATGCCCCCCTGCCACAGATTGCCCCGCCCCTACATAATCTCCGTCGAATATTATATTACAACATAAATTCATAGGTTTATGATTTCGAAATTACAAATTAGACCAAATGTATTTGATTATAAAATAAGCATTATAAAAAATACATGTTGTATAGGTTGTAAAAACAATAAATTGTTATTATTTTTAATATACAAGATGTATTTTTGATATTACTTATTTAATAATAAATTATTATAAAAAAATTACATTTTTCATTATAAATATTTATTTAGTGCAAGCATGTTTGTATTACATCACAAATCCCTGTAAAATAAATGTGCCACAAAATAAACATTATATGAGAATTATGGTCTCGACATTTGTCACGTGCCAAGAGTTAATTATAGTAGTTATATCATATTTGATAACAATAAACCTTTGAATTTATGTTGTAATATAATATTTGATAGAGATTATGTAGGGGTGCAATCTGTGGCAGGGGGGCATTTTAGCGCATAACACCGGTCTTCCGCGGTAAAATAGCGAATAAATTTCTTCATCCGTAGTCTGATACTGAGTGCGGCTTGTGCCACCACTTTGGGCCGGACACGCACTCATCAATGTGTTGACCATCTCTTCATTTCTCAGAACTGCAACCGTTTGCATCTTTGCAAACCATTGGTGAAGTGATGAAGGGTTTGAGCTGGGAGGTGTGGAATACCGGATGGATCCGGAGCGCCGCAGGCAGCTGGAGCCGGTAGGTGACAGGGTTAATCCGGAGGTTGATGCGGTATGGTCCGATGAATCTAGGTGACAGCTTTCTTGATTCAGTCTGCAGGTGTAGGTTTTTTGTCGATAGCCATACCTTATCACCTACTTGGTACATTCGTCCCGGTGGGTGTCGACGGCGATGTTGCAGAGTGTAACGGCGGTTGGCCTTTTGAATGGCGTTGTTTGCTTGTCTCCAAAGCCGTCGACACCGGCGAACCAACTGTTGGGCCGACGGTACCTCCACCTCCGGTTCTTGATGGTCGAACATCGGAGGTTGGAAGCCGTAGCATACCTCAAATGGGCTTAGGTTGGTGGCAGAAGACATGTGGAGGTTGTGGGACAGTTCAGCCCAAATGAGGTAGCGGGCCCAGGAGCACTGGCGATCAGCAATGAAGCATCTCAGGTAGCGCTCCAGTTGTTGGTTGGTTCGCTCCGTCTGACCGTTAGTCTGTGGATGGTAACCGGAGGACAGACTGCAGGTGGAATTGATCAGACGGCAGAAGGCCTTCCAGAACCGGGACGTGAACTGGGGCCCCCTGTCCGAGACGATGTCCTTTGGGAACCCATGCAGGCGGACTACGTGCTCTAATATCAGCTCGGCTGTCCTTTTAGCTGACGGGAGACCGGAGAGGGCCACCAGGTGAACAGCTTTGGAGAACCGGTCGACGATGGTGAGGATGGTGTCTCTTCCTTCGGAAACCGGCAGGCCCGTGATGAAGTCAACGGCAATGTGTGTCCAGGGTCGGCGGGGAACCGGGAGTGGTTGAAGTTCCCCGGGCGATGGTCTGTTGCTGTCCTTGGACCTGGCACACACTGGGCACGCCTGGACGAACTCGTCTACGTCCTTTTTCATACTGGGCCACCAGAAAGCACGTTGAATAAACAGTAGGGTCCGCCGCTTTCCGGGGTGTCCAGAAAGTGGGGAGGAGTGTCCCCACTGGAGTACTTCGGCCCTGATGGCATTGGGTACATAGAGTCGGCCAGGCGGCACACCTGCTGGTTCGGTCTCCGTAGCTTGTGCCTGGCGGACCCTCGTTTCCAGGTTCCACCTGAGCGGTGCGAGGATCTTGGTGGGTGGCAGTACAGGCGCAGGGTCCGCCCGGGGGACGTCTTCCTCGTGCTGTCGGGAGAGGGCGTCGGCTTTGGTGTTCTTGGACCCCGGGCGGTATGACAGGTGGAAATTATAATTCTCGAAGAACAGTGCCCACCGCGCCTGTCTGGGGTTCAGCTGTTTTAAGGTGCGGATTGTGATGAGGTTTTGGTGGTCGGTCCAGACGATGAACGGCTCTCTGGCGCCCTGGAGCCAGTGTCGCCATTCCTCCAAGGCCCACTTTATGGCCAGCAGCTCGCGGTCCCCTACTCCGTATCGCTGCTGAGTGGCGTCAAATTTCTTGGAGAAAAAACTGCAGGGGTGCAGTTTTTGGTCTGGACCTCGCTGGGAGAGAACAGCCCCGGCGCCCACATCCGAAGCGTCCACCTCCACAACGAATGGTTTGTCAGCATCCGGGTGAAGGAGGATGGGAGCAGTGGTGAAGCGGCGACAGAGCTCATGGAAGGCAGAGACGGCAGTTGAGGTGAGGTTGAAGGGGTGAGATGATGGGCGGGTCAGAGCGGTTAGTGGCGCTGCAACGGTACTGTAGTCCCGGATAAAGCGGCGATAGAAATTGGCAAACCCGAGAAATCTCTGGAGCTGTTTAAGAGTCTTGGGTAGGGGCCAATGACTCACAACTTCCAGTTTCTGCGGGTCCATGGCCACACCCTGGGGCGAGATGACAAAACCCAGGAACGTGGTGGAGCGCTCGTGGAAAGCGCACTTCTCCAACTTACAGTACAGCTGGTGGGCGAGGAATCTCTTTAGAACCGCTCTGACGTGCTGGATATGTTCGTTGACAGTTCGGGAGTAGATGAGGATGTCGTCAAGGTAGACGAACACCCAACAGCCTAACATGTCTCTGAGAACGTCATTGATGAATTGTTGAAAAGCGGCAGGTGCGTTGCAGAGACCAAACGGGATGACCAGACTCTCGTAGTGTCCTGTAGGGGTGATGAAGGCCGTCTTCCACTCATCGCCCTCTCTGATGCGCACCAAGTTGTAGGCGCTCCGGAGGTCCAACTTAGTGAAGATGGTGGCACCAGAGAGGGCGTCCAGGGCAGAGTTGGTAAGAGGCAGTGGATGTCGGTTTTTTATGGTGATATTATTGAGCCCCCGGTAATCGACACCGGGACGTAGACTACCATCGCGTTTTTTCACGAAGAAGAACCCCGCAGCGGCAGGTGAGGAGGAGGGCCGGATGGTACCATGGCGAAGTCCGCTGGAAACATACTCCTCCATCGCCTGCATCTCGGTGTTAGATAATGAATAGAGGTGGCCGCGGGGTGGTGTCGCACCTGGCTGAAGATCGATTGCCAGGTCGTATGAGCGATGAGGAGGTAGGTGGGTAGCGCGTCTCTTACAAAAGACTTCAGCCAGGTCCCGGTAGTCTAGCGGGATTTTGTCTGTGTCGACATCGGGGGCCTCGGACTCCCTAGAGCACGTCCCAGCCTCGGCCCGTAGGCAGAGCTCGGTGCAGGTCGGCCCCCATTGTAGGATTCGGCTTTGGGTCCATGATATGAGCGGGTCATGTTGCAGCAGCCAAGGGTGTCCGAGGATGATGGGTGGTGATGAAATGGTGGTGGTGTAAAACTGAATCTGTTCTCGATGCTGGTTGATGATGAGGGTGATAGGTTGGGTTTGAAAAGAGATGGGGCTGGAGGAAAGAGGCCGACCGTCGACTGATGTAATGGTTACGGGCTGGGATAACGCCTCGATCTTTATCCCCAGTTTTTTGGCATATGAAGAGTCAATGAAGTTACCTGCTGCCCCGGAGTCGACGAACGCGGTACTTCCGACCCGTTTGTGGCCAAACTGGAGATGTACTTTTACCGTGAGACGGGAATCATTAGTCAGAGTGGTGGAGAGGGACATGGGACCCGGTGAGCTACTCTCATTTCTCACCGGGTCTGCGCGTTTCCCGGCTGCAGCGGATCCACAATACGCGCAGAGCCCCTCTCTGAAACGGCGTTCCCGTTCTGCAGCGGTTAAGGAGGCGCGCCCTAATTGCATGGGTTCCCCGGCTCCTGTGTCAACCACGGCGGGAGGTGGAGTACCGACGGTTCTGGTGGGTGCTGCAGTGAATGAGGCGTGGGCTTCTGGAACTGGAGAGCGGGAGAGGAAGGGTGTGGTGCGAGGTAGTGCTGTCGTGATGGGTGGCAGGGTACGGGGAGCTGGCTTGGGGCGAGCGAGCAGACGTTGGTCGATCCGGAGGGCGAGTTGGATTAAGCCCTCCAAGGTCGCTGGGAGCTCTCGTCCGGCGAGCTCGTCTTTTATACGCGAAGCCAGTCCCTCGTAGTAGGCCGTCCGGAGTGCGGAGTCTCCCCAGTCGGTCTGCACGGCGAGAGTGCGAAACTCCGCGGTGTAGCGGCTCACGGACGACCCTCCCTGCTGTAGATGGTATAATTTAGAGTCGGTTTCCACCTCAGCAGCCGGATGCTCAAAGGTGAGTTTAAGCTGACGGGTGAATTCTGTGTAGGAGTAGGCGACGTCTGAGTCTGAACGAAGAACCGCCGTGGCCCACTCAGCTGCCTGCCCGGATAGCAACGAAACGAGAAGAGCAATGCGCAGTCGGTCTGTGGAGTATCTGGTGGAATTAAACTCAAACACAAGATCCAAAGCAGTTAGAAAAACACTGCACTTCCCGTCCGTGCCATTCCATTTGTCCGGTAAAGATAGAAAAACATCAGAAGGTGGGGAGGGAGTTGGCGGCGCAGCAGCCGCTGCGATGGGCGTGGCAACCGCCGGCTGAGCGGCCGCCCCGCGGAGGATCGCATTCTCCTGTCGCAGCCCAGCCACCTTGCGGCGCAAGGCAGCGACGCCCTGGAGCTCCGTGCGGAGAGATGCGACTTCACCACGGAGCTGATCGATCAGCTTAGCATGCCGGTCAACCACATCGCAGAGGCGAGCAAACTCCACTGGGTTTACTGCAGCTGGCTCAGTCATTCTGTCACGGACTAACCGGAGATGAAGCAGAAGACTAGCAGTTAGCCCTGTAGCGTGGATGGTAAACCCAAACGCGGAAGTAGCGCGAGCAGGCAGGATAACCACGCTAGTTATTCTTAGAACTCTCCCGAAGCGAGAGCAAGAGTTTACACAAATAAACTCGCGTTCTAAATACACACACCCAATCAGAAGCGATAACCCAAGAAAGTGAGTACTCACGTTTAGACGAGCGAGGCGTCGGCGATAGCATGGGCAGAACTCAATGACTGAGCAATGTGAGGCGTCATCTTGTTTCCTTTTATGCTTCCTGAAACCCGACCGTATTACTTCCGGGTCCTAGTGCCGGTCGTGTTACGAGTGTGCATGACATTCTCACAGTTCATTCAATATATTCAGAATCTTCATTCAATATATATAGAGTTTCAATCAATATATTCAGAATCCATTCAATATTCTCACGTTTCATTCTATATATTCAGAGTTTTCATTAAGTTCTCTAATGAATTATTTCCTAAACGGCATATATATATATATATATATATATATATATATATATATATATATATATATATATATTAGGCAGCTTATTTGTAGTATACAAAATATACATTAGGAATGTATGCATTATGAAGTAAATATCATATATTCACGCTGAAAATTATTAAATTATTTGCTCCTTCCTGATTTTCATTTAATTTTATTTTTTGGCATACTTGTCACACTTGATTTGATCAAACAAAGGTTAGCATTACACTATAACCTACGTAAATACAGTGCAGTTTTTAAATTATTACATTTATTAAGGGGGAAAAGTTGTCCAAATCTACCTGGCCGTACAGTATGTGAAAAAGTAACACTTGGAACAGTGGTGAAACATTCCCAGTGGCCAGCCTACTAAAATGAAACCAAGAGCACAACAACAGTTCATCCAGGAGTTCATAAACAATCTCAGAACAATATCTAAAGAACTGCAGACCTCAGTGTTCATGATTTAACAATAGGAAGGAGACTGGGGGAAATGCCATCCATGGGAGAGTTCCAAGGAGAAAGCCACTGCTGACCAAAAACTCAAAAGCATTTCATAAAAAGAACATCATACCAACAGTCAAACATGGTAGTGGTAGTGTGATGATCTGGAACTGCTTTGCAGCTTGAGTACCTGGACAACTTGCCATAATTGATGGAAGCATGAATTCTGCCCTCTACCAGAAAATCCTGAAGGAGAAAGTCTGGCCATCAGTTTGTGACCTCAAGTGCACTTAGGTTATGATCCAAAACACATCAGGAAATAAATAAAGTTTTGGAATGGGCTAGTTAAAGACTGCGCTTAAATTTAATTGAGATCCTTAAACAGGCCATTCATGCTCAAAAACCCTCCCATGTGGCGAAAACTTAAAACAATTCTGCAAACAAAACAGGACAAAATTCCTCCACAGCAATATAATAAAAGACGCATTGCCAGTTATCGCAAACCGTTGATTGCAGTTGTTGCCACCAAAAATGACACAACCAATTATTAGGTTTAGGGGGTAATTACTTTTTCACATAGAGCCAGGCAGGTTGGGACAGCTTTTTTCCCTTAATAAATGAAATCATCAATTATAAACTGGATTTTGTCTTTTATCTGGTTATCTTTGTGTAATATGTAAAATTTGTTTGATGATCTCAATCATTTAACTGTGACAAATATGCCAAAAAAAAAAAAATCAGGCAAATACTTTTTCATGGTACTGCAGAAATACACATACAGTATGAATAGTAGCTACAGTAATCTTTTTTTAAACGCTTGCCAGGATGATTTGCCATAAAGTGCATCTGGTTGAAACTAGATGGGTTCATTGAGACTGGGATTCTGCAGGATGCAACAAAAAGTCACACAAGTGGGAGATTTTTATTTTAATACTTTCATTCTTGTAAATGGCATGGTACAATGACAATGTTTATTCGGCAATAGATTTTTATGTTGTTTGTCATCAGTGGTTTGCTGCAATAGCCCAACCTGGACATATTGCCATATTGTTACATTCTGTCTGTACAAACTGTCCCAATTTGTTTTTGTTTTGTTTTATTTTCCTAATATATAGAGAACTCCACAGTCACACAGTCCATACTTGGTGAAATGCATATCTCTGCTGGTGGCTTAATAAATGAAATAAATAAAAATAACATTTTACCTTCATTGCTTTTTTTAATGTTTCCTATACTTCTTCAGCAGACTTTGTCGCATTAGATAGAAAGCGTTCCAGAAATGTCCACAGGGCATCTGGCTCAGACCAATTACTTCATGAACAAGAGTGAATTAATTGAGGAACTACAAATTCAGGAGTTGAATAAAGTTCTGCAAAATGTGTTGTTATAATTTATGAATGAATTTTTTTTTTTTTTTTTAAGTTCCTTCAAGGCATAGTGGTTCTGAGTAAGTAAGTAAATAAATAAATAAATACATGAATAAATAAATATAAATCTGCTATAGATCATGCGCTCTTCTGGTTTAAACTGATGAACATACACAGATAAAGGCATATATTGTGAGACTGATGTTTCAATAAGGAAGAACTTTTGTTTTGAATAGCTTAGGAATATCAAGTCAATATGGGGTACCTGTTGCAATATGTTATGGATGGATGGATGGATTATTGATCATGCAGAGATTGAATAAGACGATCACTGACAGACAAACAGGAATGCTATAAGATAGCAAGAGATAATGTGTGTATGTGAGAGAGAGAACAAGAGAGAGAGAGTGAGATCCATTGCAGAAGACGTGCCAATTCAAATGTGCCATGAGGCAGTTCTATTATTACTAATATTACTAGCCTGAGTGAACAGAAGGTGTTCCTCTAGGCACATTGTTCTGACCATTAAAGTGACTTTCAGAATCATTAAGTTTACCAGAATCCTTAAAGTTTAAACATGTCATGCTTTTAAATTACTGTTGCTTGTGTCTAGTCGAATCATTGTCCTTGAATACTGGCTGTGAAAGACCTGTTTTCTTGCATAGCGGCATACAGTGAAATGAGAGGCAGACAAGCTGATACAAGATCCTCTTTTAACAGACCAATTACACCAGTTCATTAGTGATGGTTCAGATCAGGACAGCTGCAGGATATCTACGCATCCTAGACATCCAGACTCTCTAAACTGTGCCTCAACGACTGTTACCACCTCACCGCCGGAGATGTCACCTTTGATTAAATATCGTGATTGCCTCATACAGTCATTAGGCAAAAGGAGAATGAAAACATGTGTTTGGCTTTCGGATATACAGCCTCCATCGACTGGCATCATTAAACCTCCAATAAAATTGGAGTCTAAGTGCTCTTATAAATTCATCTGCAAATTCAGTTTGGCTCTGCCGATTAGGCAATAGCTCATTCATACCCAATTAAAGTATGCCTCGACACCACGTTAGGCAATTGTGTTGCAGCATTATTGTCACATATTTGCAATCTTTTTTCATATACATTGGATGCGTTTAATAGGGAACAGCGTTTTGTCGCAGTTACAGCTGTCATCAGTAAAAATATTGAAATCGTTTAGGAATTTTAATCAAATCAGTGTCACAACATCAACATTTTATATGGCGTGCCTGTATTACTGGAATAAGTTATGATATAATGTCAAGCAAAATAGCTTATGTGCGGGATACATTTAAGTGCTTCTGGTTTGCAAAATGCTTTTTGTTCACCCTGAGAGCAAGTACGGCTTTTGAGGCTTTGTGCCAAGCAGCAAAGCAATGTACCATTTTAAACTGCTAATTATCTAATTAGTTTCAGCAACTGCGCTTAGCAATTTTCATTAATGGTTCTCTTTATACTGGTGTTATTTCTATATTAGAATAATTATACAACTCACATTAATCACTTGCCAGTCATCTATCAGTTTGGGCCTGACATAACTCTGCTTTAGTTTGCTGATAATGATTGACGTGTTCCTCAAATCCACCTCCAGCAACAGATATGATTTATGAGCTTAAAAAAAAAGAAAGCACTACGTTTTATGTAATGTGGATACTCCAATAATATGTTCGCCTAGACAATGTCATCTTCTGATTTAATGCACTAATTAATATGTTCTCAGGCCCATATATTGTATATATTATATATTAATGCTATATGTTTTATATATTTATGTATACTATATCATATATTAATGTAGTCAGAAAGTCAGACTCTCTCTCTCTCTCTCTCTCTCTCTCTCTCTCTCTCTTTCAGTTTCTCTTTGTAGTTCTGTTCCTCCTGTTATTCAGTATCTTTATTCTTTCGCACCAGAGATCAATAACGTTTCACTCTACCAACTAATTGGATCGCATGTACGTTTAGCCCTACATAACTCAGCTCAGGCTGTTGATAGTCATAGAAGCCTTTGATTCTCTGATTTAGTCACCTTGTCTGTTTCCTCACAGCTGCAGCCAAGGTCGTCTTCAGGAATGTAAATGCGGCACATTCGTAAGCACTTTTTAACAGGCCTTAAGCGATAGGAGCCGTCAGCTCTCACACCCCGACACTCTGAATCTTCTCGCACTCACACTGGCTTCAAAGATCCAGCTGCCTCGAAACTTGCATTTGTGCAATAACTAAATAAATCCCATGACCGCAATTCACATTTCTATTCAGTGAATTGCAATTCATATGTCACAAGTAGATGTCACATAAATAACTTCTTGATTGAGTAGAAGTAAAAGTCTCAACAACAACAAAAAAATGTTAAGGTCATTCCGGGGCCTCTACTCACGTGACATGTCGTGCATTTTTACTGCGATGAAAACTCTTCATAGTTACAATTGACCTGACTTGAGTACGAACTGTTCAAGTACAACAAAGAAACTTTTAACTCTCCTTCTTCTACATTCATCCTTATACACCAGTCATCTCTTTTTTTTTTCTTTTTTTTTTTTTTTCTTCAGAGCTTCCTCATGTTCTAATGATGCTTTTGAAATTCTCGCTACACAATGGAAGTCATACCTTTCGGAGGCAAGTGTGGTGAATGAGTTATGGAAATTGCATGCCTGCAGAACCCTTTTAATGGAATGTTTCTCCTACCTAATGAAATGTCTCCCTCTTATCACAGGCACCCCACCATCCATATGTTAATGTCTAGTGTTGAACTATTTATCTGTTCAATTTGCTTCCTTTTCTCTTCTTGTGTTATCTGAAATTATGCTGTAAAGTTGCACGGGGGTGAAACGATAATGCTTATCGACCCACCCCTAAACCTCATATTCAAATTTTTGGCTGCATGATTAGTCCTATTTATCTGGGTAATTGGATTGGTTTATTGCCCCGCATGTATCTGCAAAAAGGAAGCTTCTGATTTAAAAGCCTCCGACCAAAACCAGAATGGCTGGAGAAGATTGGCTTTCATATTTGGTGTTCTAGATTAATTATGTTTGTTTAGAATCAATAGTCTTACCCTTGGAATGTTTGAGTATAATCAAGTTATAGTCGACTATAAGATTATTGAAAAGAAAAGAATGTCATTCGTGTCAGAATGCAACAAAGTAGGCAAGGATTGTAAAATGGATTATTGTTTAGGGGCCTGTGTAGCTTCGCTTCAGCGGAAGAAAACGGAGCCGTGCTGCACATTTCTGAGCAACTTTTTTAAGCATGGATAAAATAAATGCATGCATCGCCAGCCTATTTATACCCTCAGTCTAACTGTGTCATAGATGAAAGCCAGAATTAAAGTGATTCTGGCACAGGGTCAGCTTTTGTTTATATGTATGAATATTCATTGAGGTCTTTATGTGCAGTGTTTCTTTATAGGGTCTGTTAGTGGATCTGATTTATGAATTTAAAAGAATAATGCAATATAGTTTATGTAACGCGGGCTAGTCTCCTATTATGATGCAAGGATGGAAAAGAGCAGACTGTATATTAAAATTTGAATACATTAATTAACACGTTGCCTGGTGCATATACCTAATATTATCACAAAGGCAGACAATGAGCAGATAACTGGCTTTAACAATTTATTCCCTCTCTCTCTCTCCCTCTCTCTCTCTCTCTCTCTCTCTCTCTCTCTCCTTTTGTACCGGAAATCAATAATGTTTCACTCTGCCAACTAATTGGATTGCATATGTGTGCCAGGGGAGATCAGTATGGCAAGGTAACATAAACAATGTTTTTATAAAATTACTTTCTGCAGAGGAAGAGCTTAATCCAATGAATAATGTATTTTGTTTTTTATTTGTCTCCTACAAATGAAATGAGTTTTGGAACTCATGACAAGCAGGTCTTCCGCTAGCATAAATTACAGCTATAATAACCTTAGCAGGAATTATGAGCTGTTCCACTTCTTACTGATGATTCCATAAGGAGTTTAGAGAGAAACCTGCTTATTAATCAATAAATAATAAGTATGTGTGTAAATTAATGGATACATTTGGTTGAAAAGGTCACTGCCCTTTCCACTGATTGATGCACAGTACCGCGCAGAAGGTCGGATTTGCAGATGAACAAGCAAATTACGAATCATTGAGAAAATATTGGGCGACGTGGACAAAAAAAAACAAAAACAAAAAAGTAGCTTGCACACACATAAATGGCGTTTGGGAATGAACAGTTATGTGTGATTGATCAGACACGTAAGTGCAGTAGACTGTTGCAGTATCAGGGTAACCAGAGGATTGTTGGATTAAATCCATGACTGCTGCTCAGCGTATTGGCAGTGTTGGAGGGCTGCAGGTCATGCGTGCCCTTATCTTTCCCCTCAGCACTGGGAAAGGCGCTGTCCCTTGTCCTTTGTCCAAGTCTTAAGTCCTATTCATCAGGATGAGTTTCGTTGGAGATATCTTTTCTACGTGTTATTTTTTTTTCCACCATTAAGCCCAAAGTGTTCACTGTTTTCCTCAGCAGTTTGTCAGAATATTTTAATAATGTATTTAACACCTTCACAAATGCGTGCCAGAATATTGTAAAATGACATATGACAGTGTTGTGCGACAAACACCAGTCATCTTTTCTTCTCTCCTTCTTGTCTTCTGCACAAATCAGACCATGTGGACCATATGGATATATGCTTGGCAGCTTGTGACTACAGTTGGGGCTAGGATTTTGCTCAGAGTTTTTAAAGGGATTTGGACAGCTCAAACACGTCTGAACTCTGTGGCACATGTTCTATCTAATATAATGGCTCATGAGCAGGTCAGGCTGGGCCAAATGCCTGCCATTGATGTCTGTATCTCATTACGGCTGCTCCTGCTAATCTAAGCACTACAACCAGATGTTTGCTGCCAGAGCACTGAATGCAGACACAGTGATGGTGTTTTACTTACATTATTGCTGTAAGAATGCATTAGCTGTCATTCTGTAAGCACTGGAGCAATACCTGCGACTCACAGCTGATCGACATGTCACTCCAAGCAGTGGTGCATATACAGTACAATAGGCCACGTTACACATCTGTAAGTGCGGTTAAAACAGTGTTCAGGAGAATTGCAAAACCTGTATGGTCAAGCTGACCATCTGTGTGGCCCTTTTATGTGACTACAATACAGTTCAGTGTTCCAGTGCTCATGCTGGGATTATCTGCTTTGCACAAGCCCTAGTCAAGCATGCACAAGTGGGCAGATAGTGCTTTCGTCTGGATGTAATGCGTCTCCCTGTGACACAGCATGAGCGGCAGTTTGAAAAGATGCAGTTGGCTGGCTTCACATGTCTCAGAGGAAGCATGTGATAGCCTTTACCCTCCAGGATGGTAGCTGTCTTATGATATGATAGGAAAGAACTAACTGGTGGGTGGGCAAAACTAAATTTAGGCCAGTACTGAAATTAGGGAGAAAACCAGGGAGAGAAAAAAAAATCCCACTTGACTTGAGTGCCTCCTACTCATCTTGTAGAAATGTCTCTAAAGAATGTTCCAGCCCCACAGAGCACTCTCCTAAAGGGCAGCTCCTGGCAACAGGAAACTTTACAGCTGAAAACATTGCTCATTCAGCACTTACTCCATAGGATAACAGTATCATGGGGTATATTTTTGGAGCTCAGTGTTCTTTGATATAAAATAAAAATAAGCCAAAAAATAAACCTATAGTTCTAGTACTGTGAATTCTTCCAATATATCAAATCAGAGCAAGGTTTAATTTCCAATTTACAACTTTGGAAGGAAGAAGATTCTATATAAAGAGATACCAAAAGAAATTATTGACAAGACTTTTTCTTTTCTTTTCTTTTTTTTAAATCCATGAACTTTGAAAGTGTTTGGTAAAGCATGGCAGTGAATAACACTATCAACTCACTATTGGACACTATCAATTCATTTCAATTTTATTTACAGCTTTATTTATAGCTGTTTTAAACAATGGTAATTATTGCTTTACAGAATGAAAAGTATTGATAAGTGAACTTATAACTGGGAACAATTGTGGCTGCCATGAATTAAATAAATGGGTTTAAACTACTTGTGCAGATTGTTAAAGCCAAAATAAAGGATGTTTACATATAGTCTAGTCCTGTATCATAGATCATAATGATGTGCTGCTGTCATCAGAAGTGAAACCGAAACTAGTAGACCAGCAGCCTGTTGATGCATTATAAACTGAACTTGTATTTCAATGGTTCTCGTGATCCTCAACACTATTTGGAATTAAAATTGATTTGTGAGTATCTAGACATTTCACCTAATTCCAAGTTCCTGGGAGCATAACTTTTAATCATAACAATCATCATATAAAAACACAATCAAGGCTTATTTTCTTTGAATGAAAAATACAAAAAATGTACATTTCTACATTTTTTTTAATAAAAAGACACAACTACATTTCTTCATCGCCACCAATGGATTTATATTGGTTTGCCAGATCATACAAAACATACACTGATTTTTTCACAATTATTGTGTTACAACATATTTTAGTAGAATTACGAGAAGGTTTTTCTCATTCTGCAGTCCTTTACATGATAGGGTGATGCTGATCCTTACAGTAAGTCCTGCCCTCATATTCAAAGTTCAAGCCATGCAACATCAAGAATGGATCACACTGGTGGAGATGTGTGATGCCTCCATCTCCACAATGCTTTCAGAACAGGTGGCCCAAAAGGTATGCATGCAGTGATATGGGTATACTACCATAATTGGTTCTTATGTGCCAAAGACCAGGTCATTCATAATACATCTACCCTACTTATATATATAATGGACCTCAGAAGACTGTCCCTAATACTGGAGCTGCATGTCCACACGATTCAGCAGCCTAAGATTGGTTTGAAAATGTGGCTGTTGCTATTATGTTTGACAGTCAGATTCAGGCAGGTAAGCACTTGCTTCTGTTGATTTCAACTTTAAACAAATTTAGACAACCTACGTCCATTTATAGTAGTGTAGTATGTAGTCAACATCAAAACCCAATAAATTGACGGTACAGACCGCACTCTAAATCTATATATATATATATATATATATATATATATATATATATATATATATATACACATACACATACATACATATACACATACATACATATACACACAGAGAGAGAGAGATTAGATCATGTGTCATGAAGACTCATGTAGGAGCATGAAGAAATCTTAGCACAATACAATGAGGCAATACGCCCAGGTTCCATTTAATGAGACGGTGCTCTAATATTTTATGCTTGAAGAAGAAACGCCTCAGGTGTGTTTTCATGTCAAAGCTATCTTAGAACGAGAAATCTTGCAATTGTGGTGAGCTAACTTATTAATATTTTTTTTCTCCACCTCACCTTCATCTCGATCTAGTGCTTATTATTTATACCAGCCACTCCAAAAAAGAAGTTGTTGATGAAATATGCAGGAAACCGTCTGTCAAGATTCTCTCAGGATGATGAAATCATACTGCAACAGTGAAACAGGAGCTTGTTTGTAGTGACCACTTTGCTGACCAGAGATGTGTCTCCAGTGGCTCCCCAATCAAATTATCAGAGGGAATCTGTGGACCCTCACAGAAGGGAAAAAATGCCAGGATGAGAAAATGAAGGAAGCATACTGGCCTAAATGTTTTCAGAATGTACTTCTTGTTTCTGTCAGATGGTCAGTCGAGGGCTGGCGTACATTGAGGCTGTCGGGTCTTGCCCTGAATTTTTGCATCAAATTTGGATTATTTAAGAGACAGGAGAAAGTGTATCGAGTGTTAGAAGCAACTGGTAGGTTATGGATGGTGACGCATACCTGTTAGGTAACAAAATGAAATTCTAACTTCTAACATACAGTAGGGATTTACGTGAAAACAAGGCATTTCATAATATGCGCGCACAAAATGCATACTTTCTATACAGGTATCTTGAGCTATACGGCCTGTCATAATGAAATTAGCCACAGTAGCCCCAGCTCCCTGGGAAGGATAGCATTCTTGAAAGTCACCCATGTTGTTTTACACTCTGTTGGTTTGTTTGCCAGTTTATGTGTTCAAGTCATTAGCTGTTCAGCCCAGCATGCAGCTGGCAAATGCTATCTGAAAACAAATTAATGTTATTACCACGCACTTTTCTGCCATATAGCTGGTGGTTGTAATAAATGCAAGGAAGAAAAAAAAGATTCACTAATGTTTTCTACCCATATCAGTGATCCTGTTTCTACGGTCTGTTTTCCTCTTTTAATTTTGTCCCTGCCAGAGTAATAATGCAATTTAAGTAAGTCATTTTGAAACATCTACAGTCGTGCCGTTTTCTTTATTAAGTCAGTGCAGATATCCAGTCCAGTATAGATTCTTATTTGACAATAAAATCAGCATTAATGACAGGCAATTAATCTCAAATATTAGTTTAAACCTTCCATTTGAGAACAGAGTATTAAATCTAATGTGGCGGAAAATATTCGCCTGATATTTAAGGCCCTGGAGGCTGGGTCAATAAGAACAGAGCAGATACCAGACTTTTAACTGCTGGTCCATGCATGAGGACAGGTGGAGGTTAAACGCCTTAATCCGTCTCTCCATCACATTAGCCTTGACTGTGGAACATACACTGCATTGATCTGGATAAATGTGTATAATCCAGTGTGGGTCTCATTTACAAAATTGTGCATGGTGTGTGAACACAGTGAATGAAAGAAGGCTCTGTGTGGTAGCGCACTCGTAGTGCTTCTCCTAGCACACAGTAAATGGGATCGGTCTGATTAGCTCTGAAGTAACCTCTACAGCAGGCCTCTCTCTACATTTCCATGGGGAGATTAAATGGACCTGGCCATGCGAGCACTGCATGCTCAGAGTTGAACAGCTTTTGGGTTAGACCTACTTTAGGAAATAGGTTCGAACCCATATTGTGTTCTAAATTACATCTATGCTATAGGATCTCGGTCTATAGGATGACATCAGGAGTACTTCTTTTAATTCTCCTGAGCTTCAGTGCCTTGGCAGAACCTAAGAAATGTTGCTATGGTCATTTTATCTCACTGGAATAAACATATGCGGTTCATGCAGAGAAGCCGAACAGGGTTTACACTGTGCCAAATGTTGTTGCAGAAAAATCACACATTGTAGAAAAAAAAAAAAAAAAAAAAAGAGTTAAACTCACCAGTGGCTGATTAAGTGTCCAAAAATGGTAATGTTAAAAACCCACCAGGAACAGAATGGCATAGGTTGATGTTCAAAATTAAATGTCAAATACTGACTTAACCACAATAATTAATATACTCCACTGCTCTTTTAAGCATGTTTACTAAATGTTCAACCTTCACTAATTTTGTGCATGACCTTGACCTTGGTTTGTGAGGATTGGTAACATGGGTAGAACTAAGATCCTGGTACTTTTACTGTTTCTTACTGAGTGGAAGTTTTTTTGAATCCTTACTCTTTTTAATTAATCGCCTAACTGTGTAACCATTTTGGATCAAAATCTTGTTGCTTTAAGGAAAAATATTGAACATACTATAACATTTTACAACTTGCATATCGGTACTCAAACCGCCGTTTGCTCTTCTGTGAGCTTATTTAGAATTAAGTTCAAAATTCTGTCAATTTTATTATCACAGATTTGGTATCTATCGTACCAAATTTGTTTGTTTAACAAACTTATTTATGGCAGTCTATGTTTTTTTAACAGTAAAAGGATACTTGACTGCAAAAAAGTTTAAATGCTTTTTAAGGTATCCAATAAGCAATTATGTAAAATTGTTATATTAAAATCTTATATTACATACATATATCCATCAGGAGTTTAGTACAAATGCAGGTTTTGTCTTTTTTGCTGGTAGTGTCTAGTGTGATAGTCTAGTGTGTCAGGTGCATGTTATGTATGCTAAGTCTCTGTGTTTTCCGACCATTGCATGAACTTTTTCTAATTTTAATTCAATTCAAGTTTTATTTAATTAATGAACATGGTTAATAATCCTGATCTTACTTAATTGATTAACTTCATATTTGATTAAACAAAGAACAGAGCAAATAATTAAATCAGTTGAAAGTTCTTGTAATAATTGATTGACTTCTGTATAGAGCATAATTAATACTAATTAACTACCTTTAAATCCAAATTAAACCTTCTAAGCAAGCCAATTAATCAAGCTACAGAGTGTAAAATCTATTTCAAAGTTGACTCTTGGATTTTATTGGTATGTCAAAAAATATGCGGTATTAAGTTTGATTTTAAGTGCTGGCTTTGTTTTTTTTGTTGTTGTTTATTTCAAACGCTTGTTTTTCGTGCATGATTTATTTGGAATTCATGAGGTGTCCAACTGCACAAGTTGACACAAGTCTCCATGGAGATTAATTATTGAGTGAGGCGGTTAAAAGTCTTTTTCATTAATAATGCACAAGCTTGTGTACCTTCCATATGTTATCATTTCTTTCACAAAGGCGTATGTTGCTTGCTGGTACAAACGCCGTCATTACATCATTATTCCTGTGCTTAATCATTTTACTGCGTCTATTTGTGAGGCCTGAAAACAAAATGTGAGATTCATTTTGATTTGCCATTGCATTCCCAAGCACATTTACCAGGCACGGGGCTTAAATGCTTATGTTTCTGTGAGGAAATCCTTGTCTCGCTTCTCAACGAGATTACTCCTCTGCTCGCTTTGCTTTCCAGTGGTATTACTGTGAAGAATGAAGTATAAAGCTTAGCCGGCATCTCAATCATGAGATCCTGGGACCATTCTGGGACGTTCTAGATGTCGTCAACTCCCTAACTCTTTTCCTACTCATAGTCATCCCCTTGAGGAGCTTTATTATGAAGGAGCAGCATGTGTGTGTTTGCATGCCTGAACCCTATGGACCAAAAAGCACTAAGGCAAGGAGTTGAGGATTTGGGGGATGTGAACCAGTGCAGGCAGAAGAAACCTCTGATGGTGCTGCCAGCCTTTTCTTGTGTGCCTGCTCGTCCTGAGACAATCGTGCAGCTGTCTACCGTGCTGGCCACTCCGCGGGGGAGCCAAGGCACATCCATCATTCGCACTGTTTGCCAGTGCCTTCTCTACTCAACACTCCGTCGGACTGGATGGACGCCAGCCGTTCCCCTCCTCAGCCGAATCCCAAGCTGGTCCCTTCTCAGCCGAGATGCTTTCTAGAGACTCAGTAAATTGGGATGGGTCCATATGTGCCAGCAGGGGTTGTTGATCTCTACTGTATCCTGGGGTTCAGGCTCGTCAATCCGGAGGCCTAGGAAGTTGCAAAACATAGCACTGCATCATAGAGACACAAATAAGACAAGTCTTGCACCTTCTACTTGTTAGTACAGTAGTTAATGGTCATGCTTATCACAAATGCTGAGCAGTGTTTCATGCGTAGGCATTGATTTTCTGCCTTTATTGGCTATTTTGTGTGTACTGTATGTACTCTGGACATTTTCTGCAAGTCCGTCCTCGCTGTTAAGCTCTAATAAGCCACACTGTATAACACAGATGAAACACTTTGGCAACACAGCTGCCTGGCAAAATTTCTTAAGGCACTGTCAATTAATCATTTTCTAACAGCTAACAAGCTGTGATGCAGTTTGGAGGACATAAAAAGTCAGATCTGACAAAAGATTTTCAGAATGTATTTATTTTATTATTTATTTAGTACGTCTGGTTGGTAATGAACAAGAAGCCACTTTGCTCCCTGGGTATACAGTATAATTCTTTCAACTCTCCAAAGAAGACTTGGATTGAGTCCATGCCGCTCATCATTCTGTATGCCAATCTAAACACAGAATCTTTCTGCTGAAGAAAATACATCTGTTGCGCCTCTTCTCAGACACAGCAATAGGTCAATTTGCGGATTGCAAATTAAGTATTCAAAAGCCAGATCCTTGAACGTGTCCGATTCACATTCCCCTCTGTCTCTATGAAACAGGTGAATATAGGGTATGTCAGTAGTAGACACCCATAAACTATCTGAAACTATCTGGTTTGAGCTTGTAACCACAGAAGGCAGCCTATTACTCTATAACTTTTGTAAACAGAAATAAATTTACAGCAATATGAACATGGAGGAACTACAGCAGTTGGTACAAATTAAAATATATTTTCCCTTCATCCCTTCAGATGAGAAACAGATTTTCACTCGCAGCGTTGCCTGTATCTCCACTGTGCAGCGACTACTGAAAGATCAGATCTATCAATACCATCTCACATGTTGTGAGAGCCATATAAAATTGAAAGCATGTCCATTTTTTAAATCAATGCCCCTCCAGGCAGATAAATGTTTTAATGCATTTTTTAATATTCCTGTGCAAGTCGTTTTTTAATAGTTTGTGTTAGCTTGCCCAATTTCTTATTTAAGCTCTATGTAAGTCTATACTGTATGTTCACTATCGCTACACATTTCTTATTTCAATGGTCTTTTTTTATAGGGTCAAATAAGAAACATGTGATAAGAAATAATGCAATAATCTAATAATCTGAACAGTTGATATTGAGATGTGTCTGCTACTCATGTTCTGTATAGCCTTCATAACGGCTCTAATCTGAGCTTCTGTCACCTGGTGATTTTTGTTTTAATAGTTCTAAATTTAAATAAACTTCTCCTCCGCAGCAGAGGGAAGTTTTGGTCTTTCTCTTGTGGGATGGTCTTCAAGTGGGCCAGTTTCTTTATGGTGATTGATCAGTTTAGCAAATGCACTTGCAAGAACTATTCCAAAAAGATGCTTAAAAGATTGTATAATTCCATATGTGTTGTTTCGCAATTTTGAAATCTCCAGTATGTTTTTAGAGTGTAGAAAATGAAACCACTGAAGAAAAGGTATTGAATTAAAGGTATTGAAGTATCCAATCCTTTGACTGTTACTGTATTTTGGGGAAAAATCATGTGAACTAAAAATTCAGTTTACTTTTTTTTTTTAACTGAGCTGCTCATAATGCAAGCAGGTAAATATACAACAAGTCTATAATTAATTTGTTTTCAACCTATATAAAGTGTATACTGTAACCCATATAAATTGTATTTTGTCACTGTCCCTGATGAGCAAGGCGAGGACGATGGCAACAGGACCAAGGAAAAACTCCCTGAGATGGCAATAGGAAGAAAACTTGATAGGAACCAAACTCAACAGGGAACCCACCCTCATTTGGGTCAAACGGAGAACAGGGTAACATGGGGCCTGGACCAAATCCTAGGACATCGTAGGAAATAATAATAATAATAATAATAATAATAATAATAATAAATATAAATATATAATAATAAGATCATGCATTTTTATGCCTGGGGAAAATAGAATCTAGGTAACAATGTCATGATACATGTGTTCATCATGGAGATCATGGATGGAGGGAGTGATGTATGCCTTAAGACAGGTGGGTACTGGTCATGTTTGATGTTGTAGGCAAGCATCCTAGTTTCAGGCAGTTCAGAACCCAGTGGAGAAAACAAAGGAATTATGTGGTGTGGGGAGGTTTGGAAAATTGGGAAGGTTTTAATTCAAGTTTTTGAGGCAGACCTTTTAAGGTAAAATCTGGAGCATTCTAGTATCAAGATAAGAAGGCATGAAACCAGGCCCCATGAATAGAAAAGATGCATGAATTAAACACCTACTACCTCTTAGCTGCCATTAGTACAGTGTAAGTTTTAGGCTTTATGCTACATTAATTAATTTTATTACATTTTTGTGGTTTTCTTTCTTGCATCCTATACACAATGGACCACATGGAGCCACCTGTTTGGGAGCTTGTGACTATGAGCTGAGCTACAGATTTAGATGCACTCCTTCCTCCAAAGCTAGTAATATCTTCATTTTTGTACTCTGGTGGGTGTAATTGTTTACATTGTAATTACTCTAGTGTGAACTAGCTTCAAGTGCTTAGACTCTTCTTAAAGAGAGAAGTGCAGATTTCAAGATCACAAATCCAATTTGAACCTCTTGGCTCTTATGCCCCCCACCCACCCCCAAGGAAGATGTCAATCTGGATAGAACTAAGGAGAGTTCTTAACTAGAAAAAAGGTATAAAATTCATTGTCATGATGCCAGATTGAGTGAGAATGTTTGTCAGTCAAACATGACAGATTTTTTTATACTTTCCAATCAAATTTATCCAAGTGTAGATGCTAGGATTGTGATCAGTAATTACCTTAAGCTATGGCTGGACACATCCTGTGCCACAAGCTCTAGCTTCCTGGAAATGAAACCACCATCCAGAATGATTCTTCAAAACCTAGTGTGGGATTTCTATCTTGTGCTGGTTACCATCCATTCACTTCCTTAAAAGCCACAGGTTGTACTAAAATGAGTGTCCCTGAAATTTGTGGTTTTTACTACCACAGCTTTCTCCAGTGGAAAGAACAATCTGGTGACCTCCGCTTCAGCATTTTCCGGGTTTGGTCCTTCAGGATAAAGTTCAGGATGGCAACCCAGTCAAGGAAATGCAGTGACATTTCCAATCAATGCCATTAATACTTTGTTGGTATTGGTGTTAAGCTGACCTTGGGATGACCTTAATGGTTGAACCTGGGATTTCTCTGTAAGATTATATGACCAAATCACTATTGCAGAGCATTTCTGCTGTGACTAGTATTTGTCCTCTAATGCAATTTAGCCTGGATAACAGCCTGATGAACAACATTATCCTTAATGTTTAATAGGAAAGGCACAAGATGATCCCTTTTTCAGGAGATACTGGTTTGGGGACGTCATTACTGTGGCATATAGATAAGCTAGAGGTAATGTCACATGCCACACTATGTGAAGTGTGTTTCCCGTTGGTTAAACCTGCCTCCTCTGTGTCCAAGGATGACACATTATGTCACTCCAGGGTGTCTGTGCTGCTACAGTAGTATCTGTATTCTCTCTATGGTCTATGGAGGGAAGTTATCAATTTCACTAGAATCTTTTTTTACAAAGGAGGCTACATTTGGTGGTATTAATAATAAACAATCAAAAATCAAAATGGTTTTATGAAATGTTGATCATTCTAATTTATTTTTATTATCTTAAAAAAAAATATATATATATATATATATATATATATATATATCCAGTGGGGATGTATCTTAACAAGTTGTGTTGTTTTGAGTGCCGCATCTCAGATGCTGTCAAAGTCCATGCACTGCACAATTTCCATTTCATTCAGTAATGACTCTAAAAGGAAAGGGTGCATAATGGATAATACGAGGCTACTTTTATCCTCCCAGCATCTTATGTTTTATTTTATTTTTTAACAATATCCCCAAATATTGTCACATTATTGTGAAAATGGAGGTCGTGGGGATTCCCCGGTCTAAACTCTAACCGAGGAGTTAGCTGCTGTGCTCTGGGAGGCCAGGTGTAAAATTAGGAGCAAATATCTGTGTTACTCTCAGGAGTGAAATGGAAAAATTATATAAAATAACAGTCCTTGCGAAACACTTTCCATCAAGGACACCAAATAACCATATGTACTAAGAATCTTCAAGAAATTTGTGTATAGAAGTGACATTATTGCAGAATTATAACAAAAGGCAAAAAATAAAAAATAAAGGAATCACACTCTAGAAATGGAGCAGTGCAGAGGATCGTTTCTGACGCTGTCTCTGTTTGATTTCAGAGATGGAAGCGGTAACCCACACAAGGAAGGGGCTTAGCTGATCTAATACGAATATCAAATGCTAATGAATTATTCTAAAGCTACATCAGGCAGATTTTGTGGCTTTGTGGAACTCACCAAACCACTCTGTTAGTATTCTCTAAATTTAGTTTGGAAGAGTGGAAGTGAAATTGATACATTTGAGGAAGATTATTATACATCTCATGCTTAGGCAGTGCTCATATCAGTAATGCACTGGGGTCGAAACTTTCGTGCTGGAGCATCCTGTCGTGAAATGTTACACCACGCGACAGGAATTACTCAATGGATCTCATCTGCATCTGATCTATAATCGGGACCCAGAATGATCTAAAGATATTAATGCCTTGCTCTGCTGATTGGTGAGTTTGATTTCCTTAATGCAATAGTGTTCTAAATGTGTATGTCTCAGTAATTTAATAATGGCCATTTCATGTTACTCTGACTTTTCAAACAGTTTGCCAGAGGCGACCACAGGGACTGAGTATTGATTGAAACCCATAAGCCCAGAGATGTGAGGGAGTCATAGAGGAAGGCTTCCCAGAGACCAGCTATCACTTCGACCGATGCAGTAACCTTTCCTTTGCCTCTTCTTAACTGTTCAACATGAGAGTGTGTGTGTATGTGTGTGTTTGCATGCATACATGCATGCACATATGTTAAGGAGTAAGAAGGAGAAGTAATAAAGATAAGAAGAGAATGATGGAGGTCAAGAAGTGAGCTGGCCCACCCACACACACACCACACACACACACACACACACACACACACAGAACACTTGTTTGTTTATATACGGTGATTAATAATTTAATTCTATTGACTTTGACTAATGTAGCTTTTAGATCACACTCCCTGTGTGACGACTTACAATGACATTTTAAACCAGTTCACACAACCTTTGTACTAATATATCCAACATTGACCCCTTATTCAGCGACATCTCAAATGCCCTAGCAGACACTCGCATACAAACACAAATCTTTTTAAGACAGTCCTCTTAAACATGCTAATCTCACCACACTCATCTCTCTATAGACTTCGTATGAACTTCTCCTGGAATGCACACATCTCCGTACACAAGCCCTTTTGAAGAAGACTTTGGGATGTGATCATTATAATTGCGCATTCTAATACAGCTTATAAAATGACTCCTCTATGTCCCCAGCTTTGATCTTCCTCCCACTGCAGTCATCTCACTGTATAGAGATCATTATTTAATCTTGCTTGTAATGTTGTGGAATGTTTAAAAGAAAGAAAGACTGAATAATCTCTTATAGTCTGGCATACAGTATATAGTCTATGGAGTTGGACAATTTCAAACAGATTGTCAAGTGTGCACCATGATATGTTATTACTATGATATTCATTGTGCACCCATGCCTACTGGAAATGAGTATGTTTGTATTTAAAGATACAAAGAAACAATACTAATGAGTCCTTTCACAGTCTCTCCTTTTGAAATGTATCCAGAAAACCTTACTGTTGTATAAATAAAAGGTACACGCAACCAACTGATCCATTGCGGTCCTTTTTGGCATGGCTGATGCCGTTGCTTCTTAATCCAAGTCCATTTTGTACAGTAGCTTTCCCAAGACTAAGCTGAAATCTCAACCAAATCTAAAAGCAGAGCCATTTGAGGATCAGCCAGATAAATAATTCAAAGATCGCTTCCCTGCTGAAATGCTTTAAAGACCCCTTGCTGTGATAAGAAAACTGTAATACCTACGCTTCAAAAAAAAAGAAGAAAAAAACACCAACATTCATTTTTTATTTCCATGTTCAAGATTCTTCTTTTAGTAGTACAATTCTTATTAGAGATAAATGCGTTGTGGCGTTCACTGTTCAGTTCAGTTATTTTAACAATTACCTTCTTAGAGCATGTTTAAGGAACATGTAAGATCGCAATGTGTTGTGTCTGTACAGGATTTCTCCTGCTATTGGTTTTATGCTCTTTACACAGTAAAACCTTGTTTTTTTATTATGTTGCTCGTCTATTATGTAATAAAACAGCTGTTAGCCAATGAATGTAACAAATCATCAGGAGTAATATTTTTGAATAACCCACTGACTGGAGAAAATAATGGACTTAATTTTTTTTCTAATTAAAATAATGACATTACAACACCAATAAGCAATAAGTAAATATACTACAATAGTTGCAAATAGAAACAATGAGAATTGCATCAACAATATGTTTTCTTATTTTTGTTTGCAGACACTGTACATGATGATGTTTTGCTGCTTTTTTTTTCTGGAATCCCTTTTTGAAGTTATGTAGCCTAAGGAAAACTTCACACTTCAATTAGAAAATTCTTTTTTTAATTTCCTTCAGGGACAATGAAGTATGTACTGTATCTATGCATCTACGTATCTATCTAGCTAGTTGTAGGTCTGCAGATCTGTCTGCAGACCTACAACTTGACTCAAAGGATTAAGTGCTCAGAGGCATATATTGCATTCCACCAGCAATACTGAGAGAAATATAATTTATTACTGACTCTTTTTTGTTTTTAAATGCATAGACTACAGGTGTCTTCACCTTGTGACATATGGTGCATATACTGTACAGTATCCTTAATGTTTAGTGTTTAAATGAATGGTACATATACAGTACAGTATTTGCATACAATTGTACCCATTGTTGCTTTTAGGCGTTAGCTGTGGACATTATTTTATGATCTATATGTGCATTTGTTAGTTGCCTACTCATTCTCTAATAGATTACATTACCATAAGGTGAGTTGAATAACATTGATTATCAATTATATACCAGTGGGCCCATTTATGCCTATAGGGAGCATAGACTAGCCTGCCTAGTCAGGTCCAACAGAAAAGCCAATATAGCGCAAGCTGCTGTAAAAAGTTAGTGGTGGAGATTGATAGAAAGGTATCAGAACATGTATGTGTGATGTGTGATGTATGGGGCTTAGCAGGCAAAGAGCCCAAGGTTGTTGATCTGACTCCAAATTATTATTATAATTTTTTTTTTATCATCTTGACCATGGCATTATTGTTGGTACAAAAAAAAAAAATAAAAAAACAGTAGTAAAGTATTTCCATAACTGCTGATCGCCTGTGATTTTTACACTCAAGAGTCTCTAGCGTTTACCTAAATAGATCCCTTGTTGATTAGAGAGGTCAGCAGAATAGCCAGACTGGTTCAAGCTGACAGAAATGGTTCTGTAGCTTAGATAACCAATTTGTACAGTTGTGGTGAGCAGAAAAGCATCCCAGCATGCACAACATGTCACACCTTGAGGCAGATGGTCTACAACAACAGAAGAGCACACTGGTATCACTCCTTACAGATAAGAACAGAAAGCTGGGTCTGCAGGGTGCACAGGCTCACCATAACCGGTCAGTTGGAGACTGAAAAAAGTAGCCTGGACTGAGGCTAACAAGATTTAGGGTCGGAATTTAGTGCATGCTGAATGTTTTGGGCATACATTGCGACAGTATCGACAATATCAAACACTTACTTAACCTTTAAGTATTTGAGAATTGTTGCTGACTATATTCATCCTTTCAGGGGCGCAATTTACCATCTTCTTTTAATGCCTACTTAAAGCAACACAAAGCAAAAAACTAATTTTATAAACATGGTGATAAATCCAGTGTTCTTTAATGGCTCTCCAAGGCACCAGATCTAATAAAGCACCTTTAAAGTGTCAAAGAACTGGAGAATCACAGCCTGAAAATCTGGAAAAATGATGTAATGCAATCATGTCAACATTTACAAGAATCTCAAAGAAAACGCTAATTTTCTGGAATCCATTTAATGAGGATTTGAGGCCCTAAGAAACTAGTTACTTTACTCATTAATTAATTGTCCCTAATTAAGTGTTTGGTGAGTGTACAGTATGTGGTCTTGTATAGGCTGATTGCATGCTTATACATAAATGGCCAAAGTACATGTGAAACAGGACTCTAAATCATGGCAATTGGACCTTACTTGCTGTTCTCCTTAAATATTGGCGTAAACTTCTAACTGAATAAGGTAGCGAAACCTGTATGATGATAAAATTTGCTTTGTCCAAGGCTAGCAATATCTACTGCTGTGAATCATGTTCAAGTTCTACCAAAAAGTTTCCATGTTCTATGTGTTTTGTGGGTTTCCTCCAGGTGTCTTCCCATAATCAATTTCCTCCCAAGACATGCATTCTGGCTTGAATAAAATTTCCAAATTGCACTTAGCGTTAGAATGTATGATGGTGGCTTAGTGGTTAGCACTGTGGCCTTGCACCTCCAGGGTTCTGATTCGATTCCCGCCTCAGGGTCTGTATGCCTGAAGTTTGCATGTTCTCCCCATGCTCGGTGGGTCTCCTCCATGTGCTCCCGTTTCCTCTCACAGTCCAAAGACATGTACATTATGCTAATTGGCAAAGGAGCATGTGTGTGTGCCCTGCTGATTGGCACCTTGTCTAGGGTGTACCCCCGAGTCGTGCCCTAAGTCTCTTGGAATAGGCTCCAGGTGCCCCCACAACCCTGTATACAGGATAAAGCGGTATAGGTGATGAGTAAGTGAGTGAGTATGTGAAAGAGAATGTGTGTGCTTGTGCCTTGCCATTCAGGGCGTAACCCGCTTGTTCCTGGGATATGATACAGGCCTCCTGTGACCCTAGACAGGATAAGATAAAGGATGGATGGATGGTAGGACATGGTTGTTTCAGAGTTCTTGTTATTCCATAGATACTTAAAGTATGTGGTTTCATCAAAAAGACCCACACACCCCTGATAAATGTGACAAAATGTTCCCACTACGAAATATTCTGTATGTATTCAGCTGAGATTTGGTGAGTCACATTCAAATGACATCAAACCCTTCAGAGAGCCCTTGTGCAAGTTCACAGGGCATTGTAATCCTGAAAAATACACTACACTCATCAGGATATAAATGTTTTATCATATGTTAAAGATTCAGTCCGAATAATTTTATATTGATTTGTATTGACTCTTCCTTCTAAGAGCGCAAGTGGACTCAGACAGCATAACGGTGCCACCTGTGACTCCGGCAAAAACCGACCCTGTGAAAATCTGGCAAAAAGATTTTCAAGAAAAAAACTATTTAGCTTTTAATACACCATAACAACATGATCAAGAAATATTGATTGAAATATTCTAATTACTAATTTTCTAAATAGTGATGAACAGCGGTAAAAGTTGCTTTCCTTAATGGGTCAGACATGTAATTAAACACTTATTACATACACATCATGGTCAAATAAATATGTGTGTACGTATGTACGTGTGTGTGTGTGTGCGTGCGTGTGTGTGTGAAAACAAGTATTGTTCCTATATAGTCATCACCATGGAACTCAGCTGATGTTTGTTTTGTGGCAAGATACCTGGTGGTGTAAATACGGGCTTTTGTTGAGCTGAGTGTTTTGTTTAAAGTGAGCCAGTGTTCAATAAACCTGAAAGGAATGAAAGTTAATGAAAGGCAAACACAAGCAGAAGATGATCTTTACTCGATATGGAGAAGATGAAAAGGCATTCCGCAGCTGAGCTGAGAGGGTTAGGATGAGGTAGGCGCTGTCTACGGGTTCACATCAGTGCTGAAGAGGTAAATGTCAGTAAAAACAACAACACATCTTTCAGTGAAAACTGCTCTCACATTATTGAGGGAAAATTATGGGAAATGATTATGAAACAACTTTTTTTTTTTAATAGATAAGTGTTTTAATCTGCATGCAATTTAACCACCATACCACTGTGTACATGAGACCTGAACAAAGAGTTCTTAAATATGCTTCAAATTATTTATTTGATTAATTATTTAATTGCTTCCTTACTTACTTACTAATTCAAATGAAAATAACTGGAGAACACATTAACACATAATGAAGCAAGTACAGTCATGGGATTAAGAAAAAAAGAATAAAAAATAATATTGTATAATAATAATAATAATAATAATAATAATAATAATAATAATAATAATAATAAATAGTTAGTTTTCCACCAAAAAAGTTAACCAACATTCACAAACCAGTTCGGAAGTACACCATTCCTACTTCCACTTCAAGAAAGAAATTAGCAGTCAAGTGTTACTAATGAAATGCAAAAGGTTAGTAAATCATCGCTAAGTGTGACTGCCTCTATAAAAGGCACAGCTTTTGGCAGATTGGCTTTCTGGACCAGTCAGGTGTGGGTCTACATCATGCCAAAGAGAAACAAACGGTTGCGAGGAAAAAACACAATCTGCTCCAAAAATCATAATGAAAGCATGACAGAGTAAATCTAGTATAAATTAACTACATTTAATGATATGATAATAATGCCATAAATTGATTTGGAGTTATTTATTGTGTCGTTATTTTGCATTCACAACTACTTTTGCCATGATTGTACCCATACGCTAGTAAGCTGTTTAAGCTAAAAGAGAAGGTTCAGTAGTACAAATTTAAAGGCCTAATTGGGAAAGTTGGCTACAGTGCGTTCCAGTGCCATGAACAATACATTATGTTGGATTTCTGTAATGTTATTGTATCAACCAGGCAGGTTATTTGACATGCCAGAATAGAACATGCCAAGTAGAATAAATTGATTGAAATATTTGTGTATACTGTACAGGCATGAATGAGACACTGTGTCAAAGGGCAAAGCAATCAAATCTAATGGTTTCATTGTGACCATTAAAGCCCAAATTCCAGCCACAGCACCGTTTCCTTGACACAACCCTAAAACATATAGTTTTAAAATTAGGTCTTGTCAGATTAAGTAGGTAACATTTAGACAAGCATATGTCCAACTGTTCCCCCCCCCCCCCCCCCCCCCCCCCATAGGGAAGGACAATCACCGGGAGTAGCATACACAGACAGATGTGTCTGCCGTCGGCTGCAGAACTTCACTGTCTCAAACAAACAAGTGAGAGAACAGCGTGAATAAATCTACTCCCTTCTGACAGCACAAACAAGGGCCTGAAAGAACAACAAAATCTTATCAACTTTTCAGCACTAATGAGTGGGTGAAGCCTTTTAAAATCTCAGACATTGTCTTAGAAAAATGTATTCAAATTACATTAAATCACACCTCTCCTTTCAGCCTGTCATGCTGCCATTATATTTTCTGATGTGTGTGTGTGTGCATGTGTGTGCGCTTGTGTGTGAGTGCGAGTGTAAGAGAGGGTTCATGCATGTGTGTAGAGCTGTCATAGGAGTGCGTCAGTGTCAGTGAAGTGCAGCTTTGCCTGTGTAAATAATGCAGGCATTTCAGTGGAAGCTAAGCTAATAGATCGAAGGGGTTCATTAGCTCCCTCTGTGGCTGTGACTGAGTCTCTGGTGCTAAAACAGATAAGTGCGCCTGTCATTGACAAGGCGAATCCCACTTCTGTCCTATGAGGAGCCTGAAAGAGGACTGCATGCCAAGCACTTTACCTTTAATATCAGCCTTGCCTCTTCTTGCATTAGCATTAACCACAAGAGTCCTTAAAGGAATACCTTATCTAAAATTCCTAATACTGTTACTGATGAATGAATTGCCTCTAGGGACAAGTGATTGCCCTACATCTTAATTGGTTGTAATATGATTTTAAAGTCGGAAGAATGTTAAACAAGACTCCTGATCCACCCTAACCATAGTAAAACATTTACTGATTTGTATGGGCCTTCCAGCTATTCTATACAATTTTGCTAAAATAAATAAAATAAAATAAAACTATAATAATTAATACAATATTTATAGTTCTTTCTGAAGGCTAATAAAGAGGTTGGTTGAAGAAATAAGTCAATAACATTCCCAAACAGAAGATCTGTGTGCTCATATGGCATACAGTATAAATAAAGAATTAATTGCTTGACTACTCGTATTACCACTACCAAGGGTTAGTATTGCCTCTGCTGAACTCCAGCCATTATGACTCTTGTGAATTAATCAATTTCCTATGTGTAGGCTGTGCGTTATGTTAATAATCAATGTTAATCTGTTATGTTATGTTAATATGATCAAAACTATTCAAATGTCAACTAAATTAATTAACATTAAATTAATAATAATAATAATAATCTTGAATCTTGCTTCAGAAAAGTGTTCAGGATACTCTATATAGTACATGGTTGATGGCACCCTTTATCTATATAGGTACTGTATTTGTCAGTTGTTTATTCAGAATTGTAGATTCTTAGAAAGCTGTGAGTGGCCAGTGCTTATTTGCCAGGCACTGAATGAGCTCTGTATTACTACAATGAATGCTGAGTTGTCCCATAGTCCCATTCAGAGGACAGGATTGCAATTACTAGAGTGCCACCATCTGCCCATATACAGCATTTCACCCACAACAAGTACACACACACACAAATGGAGAGAGGATTATGATCAAGTATGAATTCTGTGCTGCTATTTGAAATAATAACTGTCCAAGCATGAAAGGGCCCAGGGTTCATTTCTCTTCTCACTGATCTCACTGGGGGGGTGCACCACCACCACTCCCATATCTGAACAGCATTATTATATATTGCAGTTTATTCTTGATTGGAAGTCGTATTTTTTCCAGACAGACAGACAGACAGACAGATAGATGCATGGATGGTTGGATGTCTGGCTTCTAAATTTGCAGTTCTCCTGCTGACATTGCCAAGAGCCACTGGAGCAGAGAGGAACTTTTGCTCTGTTCAGGCAGTACAAGTCCTCTACCTCACTCCCCTACCCCGTCCTCGTTATTCTCGCGATTCAAAACAGACCATTAGAGAAAAGGGCGGCACAAAAGAAGCAAGGTTCCTGGACACAGACACTTATTTACCCACACCTCACCACCCCCACCCCGCACCCAATCCCTAGCAGGGGGATAGTGTTGTGGATCTATTGATCCCAATTCACTGGAGCAGTAAGCATACAACTTTGATTGATTCCATCTGTTGTGCAGGCCTCAGTGCACAGTCCAATCCTCCCCTTTCCTTCCCTTTCTTCTCTTTTTTTTCTGCTTCTCATAAAGCATCAATATGCATTGCAGGAGAAGGGTGCTACATTGAGCGGGAGAGGGCAATTGGTGAATAGATGGAAGGTGGGATGTACTGTGTATAAAATCAAAAAGGTCTTACAAAATTATAACAACATGGTAATAGTAGCACACACATGAAGTTTGTGATTGTATGGTACAAACTCTAATTCAACAGCTATTAAATAGAGCAATTAAATTCGGTGCCAGATACAGGACCAGTATGCAACATATCCAAGTGTTCTAAGAACCTAGTTTAATTATTATATATAGGATTTTTTATTTTTTTTACTTGAACGACATGGTCTACCACAACTTTGGTCTTTTATTTTATGTCATTCAACATATGTTATGGTGTTGTTATTAATCCTGATTTCCTCTTTAAACGCACCACTAAAACTAATCTAAATCATGCTCGACTGGAGCCCTGATCATCCTCTCAAATCACTCAGTGATCCAGTGGGATGCCTGTGTACAGGGTTCTTAGTAGCATTTGGATAGGAATCTGCAGGCTTTACCAGATCACTGGAATACCCATAAAGGATGGACGTAAAATTCTTCATGTTTCTGCAGGCAGAACAAGTGCACGAGTGCAGACTTACAACAATATACAGGGCAATAATGGCTTTTCTATTTAGCAGGCAGATGCATAGATGCAGGCATGAAAAGTTTGAATTTCCTCCTTTTTCCTGATGTTGTGGCCAGCCATGTGAACACCAGCAGGCCATATGCTGAAATAAAATAGCAATTAAGTAGAGCAACTAACAGATGTGAGCAGCACATTGGCTCAGCAGGTATTGTTGGTGCCTTAAAGCACTCATTTCCAATCCAGGGTATGTTCCTGTCTTGCTCCCAGAATTGTTTTTACCACAACACCAATGAAGCTACTCCAGAATATGTTTAAATAAAACGCATTGCTATGTTGTAAAAGAGAAAACAGGTTCACTCTAATACAATAGGAATATTTCAAACTGACCAGATCTAGAAGATTTTTACAGCCAGATGGACAAGGAGTGTGGTTCCAAGTTTGCTACCACTATACTGTATGTCAACCAAAAATGTTTCCTCCATTTCTTTTCCCCAGTTTACATAACCAACATAAAGCTGTCAAGTTGTGCCTGAGTTTATCCATTGCACCAGTCTTGCAGGAGGGGCCTCTTGTTCCACTGGAGCATCTTGTGCAAATTAAGCATCGGTAGAACATCTCATGTCACCTCACTAATGGTTCCATATGGGAGGAGACCTCATTTTCAGAAGAGCTGTTCAGAAATAACACTCTAATGACAGGAAAGGCAATATGCTCTTAGCTTCTATGATCATAACATGAGATTTTGCCATGTGTTAAACAGCACCCAAAATGCCTTAGATGCTTGTGGATTCCACATGATAAACTTCTAAAGATATGCCCATCAATTTAATCAAAGGCGGTATCACATGATGCAATGGACTGTCAAACACAGCCAGCACTGGATAATGGGCAACACTGTGCTGTCTAACGAATGAAGCGCTCCCTTCACTGGCTCATCCTTTATCTACTATTGAGACACTTCCTAAAGTGAAGCCAGTCAGCTCTGATCATTTGTATTGCCAGAACCCTTTGGTGCAAGGACACAGGAGCTCAAATTGTACTGTGACACTTGATCTTCGTTCACCAGCTGCATGATACTGAAGATTGCAATTAGACAGGTGAAGATTTTTAGAGCAAAATGAAAATGGGGATTTTTCTGTATGTACTGTAACACCATGTGGAATTATGATCTATAAACATGATTTCCATGCTCATTATATTTCATTCACACAAATGAATGCATATGGGCTGTGATGGGCAGTTGTCACGATTTGTCACTCAGTAGCAACCTCAACAAATACCCGCACCAACCTATTTATGAGGAACACTTGTAGACCTGCTCATTCGTGCAGTTATCCACTTAGTCAGTCATGTGGCAGCAGCTCAATACATCAAATTATTCAGACACAGTCACTGTTGGTCATTTGAATGGAGAGAATTTTAAATGTGGTGACTTTGAGTTTGAGACAGATGGAGTACAATAGCAGAGGAATATATCAGGTTTTTGTTTATAGCCTCTAGAGGCTGTTTTGCATGAAAATCCCAAATCAGCAGTTTCTGAATTCCAATTCGATTGAATTCACCATTGGTGAAGTGATGAAGGGTTTGAGCTGGGAGGTGTGGAATACCGGATGGATCCGGAGCGCCGCAGGCAGCTGGAGCCGGTAGGTGACAGGGTTAATCCGGAGGTTGATGCGGTATGGTCTGATGAATCTTGGTGACAGCTTTCTTGATTCAGTCTGCAGGTGTAGGTTTTTTGTTGATAGCCATACCTTATCACCTACTTGGTACATTCGTCCCGGTGGGTGTCGACGGCGATGTTGCAGAGTGTAACGGCGGTTGGCCTGTTGAATGGCGTCGTTTGCTTGTCTCCATAGCCGTCGACACCAGCGAACCAACTGTTGGGCCGACGGTACCTCCACCTCCGGTTCTTGATGGTCGAACATCGGAGGTTGGAAGCCGTAGCATACCTCAAATGGGCTTAGGTTGGTGGCAGAAGACATGTGGAGGTTGTGAGACAGTTCAGCCCAAATGAGGTAGCAGGCCCAGGAGCACTGGCGATCAGCAATGAAGCATCTCAGGTAGCGCTCCAGTTGTTGGTTGGTTCGCTCCGTCGTTAGTCTGTGGATGGTAACCGGAGGACAGACTGCAGGTGGAATTGATCAGACGGCAGAAGGCCTTCCAGAATCGAGACGTGAACTGGGGCCCCCTGTCCGAGACGATGTCCTTTGGGAACCCATGCAGGCGAACTACGTGCTCTAATATCAGCTCGGCTGTCCTTTTAGCTGACGGGAGACCGGAGAGGGCCACCAGGTGAACAGCTTTGGAGAACCGGTCGACGATGGTGAGGATGGTGTCTCTTCCTTCGGAAACCGGCAGGCCCGTGATGAAGTCAACGGCAATGTGTGTCCAGGGTCGGCGGGGAACCGGGAGTGGTTGAAGTTCCCCTGGCGATGGTCGGTTGCTGTCCTTGGACCTGGCACACACTGGGCACGCCTGGACGAACTCGTCTACGTCCTTTTTCATACTGGGCCACCAGAAAGCACGTTGAACAAAAAGTAGGGTCCGCCGCTTTCCGGGGTGTCCAGAAAGTGGGGAGGAGTGTCCCCACTGGAGTACTTCGGCCCTGATGGCATTGGGTACATAGAGTCGGCCAGGCGGCACACCTGCTGGTTCTGTCTCCGTAGCTTGTGCCTGGCGGACCCTCGTTTCCAGGTTCCAACTGAGCGGTGCGAGGATCTTGGTGGGTGGCAGGACAGGCGCAGGGTCCGCCCGGGGGACGTCTTCCTCGTGCTGTCGGGAGAGGGCGTCGGCTTTGGTGTTCTTGGACCCCAGGCGGTATGACAGGTGGAAATTATAATTCTCGAAAAACAGTGCCCACCGCGCCTGTCTGGGGTTCAGTTGTTTTAAGGTGCGGATAGTGATGAGGTTTTGGTGGTCGGTCTAGACGATGAACGGCTCTCTGGCGCCCTGGAGCCAGTGTCGCCATTCCTCCAAGGCCCACTTTATGGCCAGCAGCTCGCGGTCCCCTACTCCGTATCGCTGCTGAGTGGCGTCAAATTTCTTGGAGAAAAAACTGCAGGGGTGCAGTTTTTGGTCTGGACCTCGCTGCGAGAGAACAGCCCCGGCGCCCACATCCGAAGCGTCCACCTCCACAACGAATGGTTTGTCAGCATCCGGGTGAAGGAGGATGGGAGCAGTGGTGAAGCGGCGACAGAGCTCATGGAAGGCAGAGACGGCAGTTGAGGTGAGGTTGAAGGGGTGAGATGATGGGCGGGTCAGAGCGGTTAGTGGCGCTGCAACGGTACTGTAGTCCCGGATAAAGCGGCGATAGAAATTGGCAAACCCGAGAAATCTCTGGAGTTGTTTAAGAGTCTTGGGTAGGGGCCAGTGACTCACAACTTCCAGTTTCTGCGGGTCCATGGCCACACCCTGGGGCGAGATGACAAAACCCAGGAACGTGGTGGAGCGCTCGTGAAAAGCGCACTTCTCCAACTTACAGTACAGCTGGTGGGCGAGCAATCTCTTTAGAACCGCTCTGATATGTTCGTTGACGGTTCGGGAGTAGATGAGGATGTCGTCAAGGCAGACGAACACCCAACAGCCTAACATGTCTCTGAGGACGTCATTGATGAATTGTTGAAAAGCGGCAGGTGCGTTGCAGAGACCAAACGGGATGACGAGACTCTCGTAGTGCCCTGTAGGGGTGATGAAGGCCGTCTTCCACTCATCGCCCTCCCTGATGCGCACCAAGTTGGAGGCGCTCCGGAGGTCCAACTTAGTGAAGATGGTGGCACCAGAGAGGGCGTCCAGGGCAGAGTTGGTAAGAGGCAGTGGGTGTCGGTTTTTTATGGTGATATTATTGAGCCCCCGGTAATCGACACAGGGACGTAGACTACCATCGCGTTTTTTCACGAAGAAGAACCCCGCAGCGGCAGGTGAGGAGGAGGGCCGGATGGTACCATGGCGAAGTCCGCTGGAAACATACTCCTCCATCGCCTGCATCTCGGTGTTAGATAGTGAATAGAGGTGGCCGCGGGGTGGTGTCGCACCTGGCTGAAGATCGGTTGCCAGGTCGTATGAGCGATGAGGAGGTAGGTGGGTAGCGCGTCTCTTACAGAAGACTTCAGCCAGGTCCCGGTAGTCTAGCGGGATGTTGTCTGTGTCGACATCGGGGCCTCGGACTCCCTAGAGCACGTCCCAGCCTCGGCCCGTAGGCAGAGCTCGGTGCAGGTCGGCCCCCATTGTAGAATTCGATTTTGGGTCCATGATATGAGTGGGTCATGATGCAACAGCCAAGGGTGTCCGAGGATGATGGGTGGTGATGAAATGGTGGTGGTGTAAAACTGAATCTGTTCCCGATGCTGGTTGATGATGAGGGTGATAGGCTGAGTTTGAAAGGAGATGGGACTGGAGGAAAGAGGCCGACCGTCGACTGATGTAATGGTTACGGGCTGGGATAACGCCTCGATTTTTATCCCCAGTTTTTTGGCATATGAAGAATCAATGAAGTTACCTGCTGCCCCGGAGTCGACGAACGCGGTACTTCCGACCCGTTTGTGGCCAAACTGGAGGTGTACTTTTACCGTGAGACGGGAATCATTAGACAGGGTGGTGGAGAGGGAGATGGGACCCGGTGAGCTACTCTCATTTCTCACCGGGGCTGCGCGTTTCCCGGCCGCAGAGGACAGATGGCTCGATGGTTTGCAGCGGATCCACAATACGCGCAGAGCCCCTCTCTAAAACGGCGTTCCCGTTCTGCAGCGGTTAAGGAGGCGTGCCCTAATTGCATGGGTTCCCCGGCTCCTGTGTCAACCACGGCGGGAGGTGGAGTACCGACGGTTCTGGTGGGTGCTGCAGTGAATGAGGCGTGGACTTCTGGAGCTGGAGCGTGGGAGAGGAAGGGTGTGGTGCGAGGTAGTGCTGTCGTGATGGGTGACAGGGTACGGGGAGCTGGCTTGGGGCGAGCGAGCAGACGTTGGTCGATCCGGAGGGCGAGTTGGATTAAACCCTCCAAGGTCGCTGGGAGCTCTCGTCCGGCGAGCTCGTCTTTTATACGTGAAGCCAGTCCCTCGTAGTAGGCCGTCCGGAGTGCGGAGTCTCCCCAGTCGGTCTGCACGGCGAGAGTGCGAAACTCCGCGGTGTAGCGGCTCACGGACAACCCTCCCTGCTGTAGATGATATAATTTAGAGTCGGTCTCCACCTCAGCAGCCGGATGCTCAAAGGTGAGTTTAAGCTGACGGGTGAATTCTGTGTAGGAGTAGGCGACGTCTGAATCTGAACGAAGAACCGCCGTGGCCCACTCGCCGTGGCCCACTCGCCGTGGCAACGAGACGAGAAGAGCAATGCGCAGTCGGTCTGTGGAGTATCTGGTGGAATTAAACTCAAACACAAGATCCAATGCAGTTAGAAAAACACTGCACTTCCCATCCGTGCCATTCCATTTGTCCGGTAAAACTAGAAAAACATCAGAAGGTGGGGAGGGGGTTGGCGGCGCAGCAGCCGCTGCGATGGGCGTGGCAACAGCCGGCTGAGCGGCCGCCCCGCGGAGGATCGCATTCTCCTGTCGCAGCTCCGTCACCTCGCGGCGCAAGACCGCGACGCCCTGGAGCTCCGTGCGGAGAGATGCGACTTCACCACGGAGCTGATCGATCAGCTTAGCATGCCAGTCAACCACATCGCAGAGGTGAGCAAACTCCGCTGGGTTTACTGCTGATGGCTCAGTCATTCTGTCACGAACTAACCGGAGATGAATCAGAAGACTAGCAGTTAGCCCTGTAGCGTGGATGGTAAACCCAAACGCGGAAGTAGCGCGAGCAGGCAGGATAACCACGCTAGTTATTCTTAGAACTCTCCCGAAGCGAGAGCAAGAGTTTACACAAATAAACCCGCGTTCTAAATACACACACCCAATCAGAAGCGATAACCCAAGAAAGTGAGTACTCACGTTTAGACGAGCGAGGCGTCGGCGATAGCATGGGCAGAACTCAATGACTGAGCAATGTGAGGCGCCATCTTGTTTCCTTTTATGCTTCCTGAAACCCGACCGTATTACTTCCGGGTCCTAGTGCCGGTCGTGTTACGAGTGTGCATGACAACAGGAATTTATTTAAAAAAATAAAATAAAAAAAATAAAACAAACTATGGAATGGCTGTAAATGTGTATTACATATACATGCTTTAATGTACATAATGTGTACTACTAACGCGTATTTGCACTCACAGGCCACTTCACTAGGTACACATTGTAGGGTGGATCCTCTTTTGCTATCAGAACTGCTTCAATTATTTGTGTCAAACTGTAGCTGGAAACATTCCTCTGAGATTTTGGAGACAAAGCTCAATTAGTACTACGTGTGGCAAGAAAACAGACTCATTAGGTGTACCTAATAAAATGGCCAGTGAGTTTATTTGCTTATTTTGAAAGCAACATATTAATACAGTTAATTATTTGTGGCCCACATTAAATTTCCAATCATATTTATAGTGTTTGGAAGATGCCCAGTGTGATTTATTCTTGAATAAGCAATGGCTTGGATTCCTCTTTTGCCCACTATTTCACACACTTAGGCTCTTTTAGACCCTGATTTATTTGTACATAGCATCTGGTGCATTAGCATAGGGTTAACACAGTCCTGTTAGAGAAAAATCAGTGGCCTCCCTAGAGTTTGGCACGACAGATCTGCTATGCAAATCCTCTTGTGCCGACTGTTTTTCTTCTCCCATACAAAACGACCAATTCTGTGGAGGAATAAAGAGGCAAAATAGAACAATCTCTAATATAAGTCTATTTTGGTGAAGTGTGGTGCATGGAGATGAGACTAGCTGAAACCTACTTATCTATTGCTTGTTTTATCGCTCTCTCCCTCTCTCCAGTGATCTTAAATGGCACCAGCCACTACTGGCATCTTACTTGTTATTCTCTAACACCTCCGATTCCTGGCTGCCTTCCTCCTTGTAATAAGACACTTCCCTAGCAGGGAAGAGTGCTTTGTTGCAGGGCACAGCATGGCCTACAGCTGTGCCAAGGCTTAGCAGCCCACTAGCGTTTTAGCAGGAGGAGAAAATAGTGGCAGAGCTTATCTTCTCCCTCCCAGCAGCAGTGTGACAGAGGGCCACAGGCTCATTAAGGAACTAGAGATCAAAGCCCATCCAGACCCATGTCACCCACATACATACTAGAACACATACCATTGACTAGACAGCTAAGGGTGATGTAATGTTGACATCACTTTTTTTTTTTGTTTGTTTAATTTTTTTTTTCCATGTCCATGCATTAGTGGATATGATTATCACATTTAAGTATTAAGCTGCATTATGCATATATTTAAACACTTAGATGAGTAGAGCAGAGAAACTTATCTCAAGCGCTATAATTAACAACAACAAAAATCACATTATGCAACCATGAGCACACGAAGGCATCTTTGCAAGCCTGTCAATCATATTGCAGAGAAGTGCAAGCCTACTAGGAGAAAACAGCAGTAGGCTAATATGAATGCTGGGTGGCATATATAATGGCAGATGGCAAAGCAATATGTCATGTTTTGCCAGTGATTATGGGAATTAAAATCTTTGTAGGGTATTGGATTGAGGTCTGAAAGAGGTGTTTGTAATCTTTACTCATTTTTTTCATGGGTGGACAACACCTAAGTAATTGTTCTTTGTTAGTGTTGCATCCTTTTTTAATTTTTTCCCCATACTTTTTATTTTCTATACCTTTTAACATTACTTAATTAGATTTACATTGTAACTATCAAAGTACTAGCTGCAAATTACAATAGTCTCTTCTCTTATCCAGCCATTGACTTTATATCTCAATCCCATAGGCTCAGTTAAGCATCCAGTCATATCAGATTAGCATCCAATCAAGTTCGGCCATATAGAAAGAAGTCGTTTATCATCTGCCATGATCTTATTCTGTATCATGTATATTTGAATACAATGCCTGGATTTTTAAAAAATGACATGCTCATATATGTGCATACCATTAGAAGGAAAAAATACATTGATTGGATAACATTATCATTCTGTACGTTCAGGTCATCAGCTGAATTAATTTTATTGCCGAATAAAAATCGCTGAGCCTAGACCTGACCAACTGAAGTAACCCCAGATGATAACACCTTCAGAGGTTTGTACAGTGGACACAATGCATGACACTCATCTGCTTCCATTCTTACCCTGATACGCCCGTCATTCTGGAACAGCGTTGGGTAAAGTAACTAATTACATTACAAAATTACTGTTATTAAAAAGTAATCACTTACATTATAGCGTTACTTTATGATAAAAGTAACTAGTTAGAGTACTTTTCCATTGCAGAAAATGAAAATTCCTTTGTGCTTCCTCATGCATGTTGTTTTAGTCAAGACGTTTGGAATTATTCTACCATCACTCAGCGAAGTTTGGCCCATAATCTGTTAACTACTAATACCCCTATCTCACCTTACTGGTAGCCTTACTTTGTAATGCGTTTCACCCAACACTGCTCTGGAATAGGGTCAAAGGCCAGTCTTTATGCTCTGAAACTTTATGATTACCCTTTTTTCATATTACTTTCATGAAGTTGACAGTTAACCACTATCTTTTTGATGCAGGCCAATATTTTGACCCTTCTGAAACTTTCTTGGGCTAGGCCTTGTATGTACTGTTTAATACGGGGCCCTTAAGGGTTCACATCCCTTTTTTTTCTAGTTTGTTTGCTTTAGTATTGTTTTAACGAATTCTTCACACATTTTGATTACGTTCACAGTTAACCAAAGGTACTGCAGGTATTCATTTTACTAGAAATGTTTAAGAACAGCATTTCTATCCATTTTCGACTCACTGGTATAATTAGTGCTTAGCAGGACCCACTCACAGCCCTGGTAATAATCTACATGTAATGCTAACCTTCAGATTAAATATAGAAAATATATTGATTTTGCCACAGTCTGAATTTATCTCAGATCACTGCCTAATCTCATTTAAAGTATGTCTTAGTAATAATGAATATGTACATTGCTACATTACCACATTAAATGTACAGTCACGTCATCTAGCAGGCAGAGCTTTGTCAGTAATCTCCCAGAGTTATTGTATAGAATACACAATCAGGCGACTGAATGCTTAGAGTGAGCATTCCGTAATACCTTAGATAATGTAGCTCTAGTTAAAGGAAAAATAATGAGAGAGAAAAAATAGCACCCCAGCATTATGATCACACATACAGTACTGTATGCCTTAAAACAGACCGCTCGAAAACTAGAACATAGTCAAACTAAATTATAGTATTTCAAACAACATGGAAGGAGAGCATCCTGAGGTACTGTATAAAAACACATCAATGTCTCCACTTTCATAGAAGTAACAAAAATAAAACATAAAAATATACCATAGTCAGATTAACAAGGAATGAGAGCGCCACAGAAACATGCACACCAATACCATGTAGTAGAGAGGACTTTTCAGAATTTTTCAGTGATGCAATTGAAATCCATGAGCGAAAAAAAAAAGAGAAAAAAAAAAAACATTTATAACCAGCCAATTTCATAAGTAATGATGTAGGAGATAATGTAACTACTGTATATCAGATAAATACCTAAAAATATTTTACTCCCCATCAAGAGACTGGCTTATCTTTTAAACAAAATTATTAATTGCTGGTAAAAGATCCTGTACCAACACGTTTATTCAAATTAATAAAATCTGAACTAACCAAACCCCTTTTAAAAGCACTCAATACGACACTCAGCAATGGCTTATCTAAACCCTTTAACCTAGCAGTTATTAAACCCCTAATTAATAAAAGTGATTAATAAAAGTTCTGTCAGTTGTCCAACTTTAGGCCAAACTCAAACCTCCCCTCTATTTCAAAAACGTTAAAAAGCATTTAGCACGGCAGTTGTGTTCATATCTACATAGGACTAACATTCATGAAATGTATCAGTCAGGTTTTAGGCCTCATCATATCACATAGTTAGAGTTAGTTAAAGTCGTAAATGACCTTGTAAATTTCGCATTGATTTTTAAAATAATGCTATTGGTCTATAAAGCACTAACTGGAGTTTACCATGGTTCCAGAGTGAACTGCAAGTTCTTTATGATCTGCCGGTGCAGCCTGCTTGTTGGCACCTTGCATAATGAAAACTCCAGTGTGGTAGGCTAGAAGCTACAGTACACATGGCACTCCTGAGTGAAATGTGATCAATGTTCCTGTTGCATGCTGCTGAGGATGGCCCCCCGTGGTCTACTTGGGATACATGTGGTTAAAAGGGATAGTTCCATTTAATGACCATGAAGATAATGATGGCTTGTGATAGCTTGATAGTTTTAGGACGGAAACGTTTTGTACCTCAGTCTTTAGTGAAAGTGGACGTCAAACAACAATATATTAATTCAAACACCTCTCCTGTTGTATAATTAAAATTGATTGATTTATGGTCACACTATCTGGTATCACCCAAAGGAGTTTGGGTTCCCTTTTGAGGTTTATCCCAAGGTTTCTTCCTCTTGTCTTTTCAGGGTGTTTTTCTTGCCACTGTCAACCCCGGCTTGCTTATCAGGGTCAAACTGATAGTTATAAGTTATCCTTTATTTCTAATTCATATTCGCATTTTTCTATTTCTAAGCTGTTTTTGACCATATCCACTGGTAAAAGCATTATATGCAAATATAATTGGATTGAACTGAAGACAGATTAGCTCTATGTAGAGTACGTATTCAAACAATTGTGCCCTTATTATTAAATGGAGATAGATCTTTATTTGATATTCTGTTGCCAAAGATAGATATGATCATTTTTCTTTGGTAAGCACACACGTAAACATCTAGACATGAAGCTTAATAGCCCAAGTTATTGATTTGTTAAGTAGCACACCATGCCTAATCCTCCTTCTCCTCCTTCTGCAACAACTTCCCACTCAAGGAATCCACTTCACTAGATCAGTCTCAGTGTGAAAAGAAAAACATACAGCCAAAGTTACAGTAGATACCGATATCAAGTGTTTTCACATGTGTCCAATTATCTCCACTGTTGTTTATAATGAATCACCCTACTTTATTCTCCCTAAAGTTTATCTTGGTGTGTGTGTGTGTGTTTGTGTGTGTACAATGAGAGTAATGCTTTGCAGACTGATTGCACGATGATTCTGGCTTATATTATGCTCCATTAATCATAGTCTCTCAGGCATTGTTGTTTTAACACATTAACACTGGTTTAGGGTGAAGGACAACTAGATGTATGTGTATTCTTGCAATGGGTTATTGGGTTATTGTGTGTGTATGAATAAGAATGACCTTGCAGAGGCAGATGCAGACAGCAGGAAGGTAAATCCAGGGCCATCTGGGCCTCAGGCTTACTGAGTGGATCTGCTCCAATATCAATTCTGCACTGTGGTTACAGTGGCCCTTCTAACCCAGAGAGAGAGAGAATGAAGAGTGTGGCATGAGGCCAGTAGGCTGTCTGAACCTGTCAACTATAGTGATGGGAATGGTGTTAGTTGGCTGATGTGCCTGTGTGGATGTTCCAGATTTCAGTTTAAAATTACAGAAGACCAAGAAACACAATGGGAAGTCATTAAATGTGTTTGATTCTTCTTACACCACAACAAATTGCCAGCACGAACATGATTCACTATTTATTCATCTACACTCACCAGCCACTTCATTCAGCTCCTTGTTAACACAGTAATCTAATCAGCCAATCAAACGGCATCAACCAAATGCATTTATGCGTGTTGACATGGTCAAGATCAAACCAAGCATGGGGAAGAACGGTGATTTAGGTGACTTTGAACATGACATGGTTGTTGATGGCAGATGATCTACTGGGATTTTCAGGAACAACCATCTATAGGGTTTACAGAAAATGGTCTGAAAAAGAGATAATATCCAGTGAGCAGCCGTTCTCGTGGTGAAAATGCCTTGTTGATGCCAGAGCTCAGAGGAGAATGGTCAGATTGGTTCAAGCTGATAAAAAGACAACAGTAATTCTTATAACATCTCGTAATTCGTTATTCAGACAATTTAAGTAATCCATGAGCCAGAAAGCAGTGATTCCGTTAGTGATTCGCTGAGTGATGATGGTAGAATAATTATAAAGGCCTTAACTAAAAACAACATGCATGAGGAATCAAAAATGAGTTTTTCTTTTCTGCAATGGAAAAGTACTCTAACTAGTTACTTTTATCAGAAGGTAATGCTGTAATGTAACTGATGACAGTAATTTTGTAATGTAATTAGTTCCTTTCAAAAGTAACGTCCCCCAACACTGTTGCTGACCATGTCCATCCACATGGATGTCCATCCACATAATCCACATTATGACCACATAATAATGCACCATGTCACAGAGCTACTGTAAAATCATCTCAAACTTCTTTCTTGGCCTCCACAGTCAACAGATCTCAATATAGATAGAACAGTGTTTGAATGTGTTCGCATGACTCTATGCCATGAAGAATTAAGGCAGTTCTAAAGGCAAAATTGAGCTCCAACCCAATACTTGCAAGGTATACCTAATGAAGTAGCTATTTAAGTTAACCATCTTGACAATGAAACCCATAACCAAAACATTTTTTAACTGCATCATACCTGATTTTAAAACATTGTGAGAACTACTTTTTTCCAATCCAACCCTTAAAAATGGTATGTTGTCTCCCTGTTAGGCAGCAGATGGAAGTGATCCTGGGTGGGATCTCTCGTGTTTCAAATTGGCATCTGAGCTATTAGCATTGGGAACATTAGACTGCTGTTGATGAACCACCAAACATCTTCATAGGAAAGGTTGACAGGACTTGCCCTTGGCATGTTTACAATCTTGGCAAGTCAGATGTGAAGTTCAGGCACACAGATTCACACTGATGGATCCACTTTTTAATCAGTGTGTACATTGCAGAAGGAACTACTGTTTGATTAATTGCATTACAATATATTGTCTTATCATTTTCAAGTAAAGATATCATGCCGGTTGGAATCTGGATGTAACAGATTCTCTCATGGCCTTTGTTCTGTTCTGATTTCTTTTTGGTACGTGAAATATTCAGACCATTTTCTATACTGTAAATGATGACAAGGAATGATGTGGAGTTGGATGTTGAAAACAATTCATTCTAATTCCACTTTAGATGCGGCACAGCAAACCGACAATTACAGTAGGAGCTCTTTCAAGCAGTAAAACAGTTTCCAGGCAATCACTGTTTTCAGCAGTAATACTAGTACATAAACCAAATGAAAAGAAGGTTACTTTGCTGTTTTACACCATCTCAGTTTACTTTGAGTGAATTTGTAAATTGATAGAGTTTGTAGTTGTCTGGAAAATTTAGAATCTTCATAGCACATTTTAATGCTAAAGCTACCAAAAACTGTTGAATGCTAGACACCCAACAATTAGCCACTGCAAACAGAAAGGGATTCCTTTTTTCTTTCTAGTGTTGTCAAAACAGAAGGCCTAGGCTATTTTAAGCAGGGGTCTTGCGTTTTCTTGCTTCAGTCTGAGCTGGCTTGCTGCCTGCTTCCATTCAGCTCATTCTGCAAGAGCTGTGTTATTATAACTGTCAGTCATTTGTCTGCATAAAGGCTTTCATTTGAAAGACTCAAAGCAAATCTCCTTTTTTCGCATAAAACAGTCTTGATTTATGTCCTCCTTCCATCCCCAGACTTGAAAGATGTATGCATGGCTCCGAATATATGCTTTCTACATACAGTACAGTAAAGAGGATGTTGTGTAAAAAGGGATCTTGCACTTGGTGTCTTTTATTTAATAACTGTCCAAAAGCATCACTTATGCAAAAGGGTATGAAACAATTTGATGAAGCAGAACAACAGAAGGGGTTCTTCCTCATGTTCTGAACTGCCAGAGGGGTTTTTCCTTTAGAGCTAATGGAACCTTTACATGAGCCACGAACAAATTCCATAGTTGTCTCTCTGTGACATTTGCCCTTTTTTTCCTCCATTCTTGTTGGGCAAGAATTTGAGGAATTGGATTCAAGATGCCTGGTAGAACAGGGCTCCAGACAAACACGAATTATTATGGAGCTTTGACCTAAACCCAAAATATTTAGGAGCCAAATAAAATTTTTTAATAATGTACCTAGGGAAACTGATGTACTGTTTTCAACTGAATCTGTGAATACAACTAAGTTAGGTTGCTGTGCTTTGCTAGCATTATCTGATAATGCTGACTGAATACTGACTGAATCAGGCTGGGATGAGTATACCTGAGAACTATCACGTGACAAAAGTGCATATGAAACATTCAGAAATTTTTAACAATCTGATGAAATAACCCTGACATTCACGAGCGCTCTTGTTATTGTTATTAAGATGCATACATGTTTTACTGTCAGGTGTGCTCCTGAACTCTCCTGCCAGTTGCAGAAGAGGGGAGAGTCTTCCACAGGATTAAAGAACGCGGCTTGATGTCTTGTCAGGGTTTTTTTTTTCAGCACTGGAACTGTCTGAATGAAAATTAGTGACAAAATCAAAACATTTGACGTATTGTCAACCATTTTAGTTGGCATCTGGAGCCCTGTAGAGTATAGTCTATTCTTAAGCTTTAATTAAAAGTTGTGTATTGCCCGACACCTTTGGAGGTGAACTTCCCAAATTAAAATTTATTTACTATACTTTTCACATTTAACTTTATTTACTATACATGCCATATGACCTTTAGTGCAAATCAGGAGAGGAACTACTGTACCAGAACCCGGTCATCAATGTGAGCCCAGTGGAGAGAGTAGACAGCTTCAGATACCTCTGTGTTCACATCATGCAGGACTTGTCATGGTCCTGTCACATCAACACTGTGGTGAAAAGGCCCAGCAGCATCTCTAACACCTCAGATTCTGACTGCCCTAAGGTGCTTAGGAACTTTTATACCTGCACCATAAAGAGCATCCTGACAGGAAACATCATAACCTGGTTTGGAAACAGCACCATACAGGACAGACAAGCGTTGCGATCATAACACCATTTAGGACTTAACACTCTGATCTGCTTTCTCACACAACTACAATCTCACTACTCATCACAATGCACATTTGCATATTTTGCATACCCTGGAATCTGAACTTTGAACTTTGTACATCATTCTGCACATTGTCTTGACATGCTTTTCTATATCCCAGTTCAATTCTATTTTATTATTTGTACATATTTTTCAGGCTAAACGTTTTCTATACTTTTGAATATTTCTATATTTGTATAATTTTTTATTTTATTTCATACTTTATATTCTTTATTTGAAAACTATGTTTTTTTAATTTTTTAGACTATCATTTAGGTCATACAAGCATTTCACTGCATATCATACTGTGTATGGCTATGTATGTGACAAATACACAATTTGAACTTGAATTTGTTCTTGTCAGCATATGGCAGTGTTGGTGCTGTAGCTACAAACTTGTTGTAAATGATCTATATATATTTTCATCTTTCCTAACATCTTGTAGTTTAGGGCAAGATGGTGAACCATTTGTTGTGCTGTTTCCTAATAGCAGTGGATGATGGACCACCAGTGCTCAAGTTTTTAGACATATTACAGAGCCAAATCCTAACTGTAGCATAATAACAAACATTCAGCACACAACAGGTTTCACTTTTTTCAACAAGGATAAAGCAATACCACTAGATATTAATTACCTTCTTTAAATGAGGGAAAATGAGGGACTGCTGAGTTCTCTAGGAAGTAAAAAATTAAGCTCCTTCATGCATGTTTGCAGCGGTGGCAGTAATGGACAGAAGGGGGGGATTTCTGTTGTACAAATCTTACCTAAAGGGCCAGGACATCTCAATGTAATATCTGAAAAGTATTACTCAGTGGTACATTACTTTTCCCTTTTCAGTGTAATGAGTAGCGATAAATTAGGGTGGATGAATTTAATATTGAGGTGCTTTTGCAACCCATGCATATTTATATTAGTCAAAAAAAAAGTAATGTACTAGAAGCTCCTGGAAATTACTGTCATCCTAATACTTTGCCATTTCCAAATGGCATGGTGCTTAACTGTGCTAAATCCATGACTGAATACAGAATAAAGAAAAGAGCCAGCCCCACCAGTTATACTGTTGAATATTATTTAATTAATTAATTTATTTATTTTAAATATTACCTATTTATAGTCTTTTTTTTATAATAATGTTGCCACTCCATTCTGGATCTTAGAAAAAAGTTTAGTATTTTTTATGCTGTTCTTTTTTCCACACATAACAAATGTAACATGAGTGGTGAACACCACATGTTTTGAATCCATACATCAGAAAGCTCTCCACACGTTAAGGCGCTGGTCCAGTAAACATTTTGCTTCAACAATGCATGGCACTTGGAGTTCTCCCTGATAAGAGGGAAGTTATAACAACAGATGTCTCCCAGGAAAGGCTGAAGAGGGTAAGTGGAAAGAAAGAATGCAATATATTTCTCCGGTGAAGTTAACTGATTTGTGCTGACAACACTATGGTGGCATTTATTTTTTTTTTTATCAACCCCCAATGGGTGAACAAGGTCTGGAAGTGGGTAGATATGCACCTTCTGTGGCTAAGCGCAACCTACATTTCAGGTTAATGCAAAAACAGAGAGGATGTGCTATTTTGTCCCCAGAAACTGGCACCTACAGCAGCCTGAGTGTTGACAACTTAATGTCAAATATGTGTCCAAAACAGAGTAGAGTCAGCTGCAGTGCACAATTGGCCAGACCTACTGTAAGCCATATGCTTGACCATGTCCGTCACTGCTCTGGATGACACTACAGTGCATCCAGCCACCTCCTTACACCACTTCTCTTCTATTGATCCGCAATTCAGGGCTGACCGTGTGTGCGAGCAGCTCTGCTGGCTTGTTTTTGGCAAAGGCAACTGGTGGACAGGTTTTTGTCCCTTGCAGAGAGCTAACAGAAGAAAAGAACCATGCAGCCCTTTGCCAGACCATGCAAGCCACCGACCAGGCATCTGTTATGAAGCCCATTCATAAGCATCAATGCTGTGACCAGCCTCAACTGGCACCACATCCAAAGTCAGCACCTGGTTGCCAGTACTGCCAGGTGCTCCCACAAGGTGCCCTTGAAATGCTGTAAATGTGTTGTAAGACTGTGATCACATTTCTGCTTGTTTTACAGCAACAAATGTTAATTCTATCAATCTCATCAAACTTTATACAAATTATTTGTACCTTTATGTGTTGTGATGTGCTACATATGCCACGGATCATTTTCCTAATGAAATTGGATTTAAATTGCTTATAAATAAGACAATTTAGGAGCAGTTGCTTATTATGCATGGTGCAACTGAGTTCCTTTGTTGTTGCCCATCTGTTTCTTTAGGAATTTTTGACTTAATGACTTTCATTTCTCTTCAACTTTAAGATAAAATCGTTTTTCTGAAACTTGCTGCAGTTTTCACTTAAATTGCATCCCTATTCATGTAATATCATTCTTCTTCTCTCATTTTTTTTTTTCAAAATTCCTTTGCTAGATTAATGTCGGCGATGAAATGAATCTTGGATGAGCGAGTATCCCACTGCTGCAGCCTTCAGAGGTATGTAATCACAAACCTCCCACAGCGAGAGATTATCAAAAATAGTGTGTACCAATTCATCTCTCTCGCTCTCTCTCTCTCTGTATAAACAAAAAAAAAAAAACCTTGAGGCTCAGAGAATAGCATGCATACATTAAGACGATTACCTAAGCTTATCATTATGCATTCAAGAGGTGCAATGTGCCATAACAACAACCAGAACATCCTTCGTTTATATTCACTACATGTCAGGGCAGTTCCTCGGGCATAGCATCAGTCAGAGTAAAAGCCAGCACAGCTTGTTGGAGCATAATCACAAAGCAGTGTACAGAGAATAGACACAAGTAAACAACAAGACTCTTGATGCATTAATGCGCTATTATGATTAACATAAAAACAAATTTCAGGCATGTGAACAAATCCTTACATTTGTGGATATCCAAACTCCATATTCTGCTTAATGTAAATAATCTTTCAGAATGTTTAATGTTTCCTTGAAAACGATTCTCATTACAAGGCCATAATTATAATATATGTTGGTGGACATACATCCCCCCCAATATGTTTAATATCTCCTCCAAAATATATTAACATTAAACATATAATGCCTTCTGGACCATCTGACTCATCCTGGTTCCTTCTTCCGGTTGGAGATCTCTTTAAGATCGCTTCACTATATGACAGATTAAATGGACTTTGTGAAGTGTCTATGAAATTACTGACACAAGGTCTATCCAAACTATTCATGTTCAAATTAAAGTGCATTTGCCCTTTTGCAAAATATTGTATAGAATTTATAAATTTTAAAAATGCACATATTTTTAAAATGTAAAAAAACACTATTTGCGCATTTTGAAGAAATTCTGTTCTTTTCAGTTCATTTTCTTCTTCTCCTAAGTTCACAATAAATTACAAATGAAACTGCTTAAAAACAGTTCCTCGTCAGTGTCTCTCTTGGGCTGGGTTAGAAAAGCCACCCTGTTGGCCACTGGCTTGGGCTGGGTTGGAAAAGCCACCCTGTTGGCCACTGGCTTGGGCTGGGTTGGAGAGACTACCGTGCTGGACACTGACTTGGGCGGGGTTGGAGAAGCTGCCCTGTTAACCTCTGTCTTGGCTGGGTTGGAGCATCTGCCCTATTGGCCTTTGGCTTGGGCTGTGTTGGAGACGCAACCCTGTCTTTTACATTTTACAAGTGTTGCAAATGCATACAATAAATGGAACACAAGGCTCCTGGAAAGAAACTTTAAACTCAAAGCAGAAACATACAGTCTGTTATGTCTACAGTATCTTGGAATCGGCTCCATCTTCCAAAGTACAGTGAGGCCTACAAACATGCCTGCTGCAGACTCCAACTCAAGTTTAGCTCACCACTGATTCTACAGAATGCACTCGAATTCAACACAGTCACCAAACCTTGATACCTTTATAACAAAAAACTCAGCTTCTTTTCTGCAGTGTATGATTGACTCATATTTTCCATACCACACTAAACTATTTTTTACATATATTTTTTTTAATGTCTATATTCTTAGAAACTATTTGTATTACACACCTGGGAATTTCCTAGTGCAAAGTGTACTTAATTTGTGTATCCCTTAAAGCTCAGAGCATTTTAGCCATTATTTGTTTTGGGCTTTTTTTTTTTAAATAAACATACAGTAAAAGGCTCAGGATTGTGCAGTATAGAATGACATCTCTTTTTTTCAGCATAAAAAATACACAATATAAAAACTGAAATTTTTGTTAATATTAAACAACTTCCTTGACTGAGTGAAAATTTAGAAAATGGTCATAAAGGTTTCTATCGTTGTTTTTCGCTTGTTTCTATGACCAAAAAATAATATTAATATGCTCATTTTATGAGTTCAGCATTTTTGCAACTTCATTCACATATTCTGGTCAAATTTACCCCTTATAAAAGTAATGATAACTTTTGTTTGACTTGACATATCCGAAACCTGAAATACAGTTTGAAGTCTGAAGCCTTCCCATTAACACACTCCAGGAAGACTTATGTATATAAAAAAAATAAAATTTATATATATTTTTTCATATATATATATATATATATATATATATATATATATATATATATATATATATATATATATATATATATATATATATATATATATATATAAATAATATATAATTTATTTATATAATTATTATTTATAATAATATAAATGTTTTAATATTTTAATTATAATAAATATATACAAAATATTTTTCGTCCAGTCCAATTAGCCTATCTCTAAAGCTCCAGTCACAACCATTATTCATGCTCTTGGTCCAAGGAAACAAAGCCTGCTTTCCCCAACCCCACTGGCCAGCGTTCACATCATTATCACTGTGTGTACTTGCATACACTTTCATATTTACGCTCTCCGATACAGCAGGTGTCAGTATGCACCTAGTTGGTTTGCAAGCCACCATTACTGTATTATGTATTTTGAAAGAAATGTCAAGAGCAGTGCTCTTGCATGCCATCTTACTTCACCAGCTATGGCTGTGTAGGTCAGAGAATGTGCACAGATGGAGATTTCGGAGGAAACAGTCCTGATGACATTCTAAACAGCGGTCCATTTCCGTGTTTAGGTACAGTTGGCTTTCATGTTTGATTTAAGCCATGTCTGAGTATGCCTCACAATGCCTCTACAGTACCTTTTTGAGTAGACTTCACACTTGTGCATGATATGGAGAGTTCATACTGTATTATTAAATGTACTGAACTTTGGGGTCAAGTGTGCGGCAGTCCAGGCCTGGGTCCGTAGTGTGAAAGCACCCTTAAACGACCCCAGTGAACACCACGGCCACAGATGTTTAGCCAATATAATCACGGTCAACCACATTTAGCTCCTTTTTAGGCTTAAGCTTGTTAAAAAGTTATCTAGGGCCCGATGAGCATGCTAAATTATATTGAGCGCCCTTTGTTCCTGTTCCAATTTTTCAGCTCACAGACAGTATACAATAATTCCACATGTCTGCATTTCATTCCCAAACATAAGCTAAAACTGGTTTTCCCTACTTTTTGCCTATTTCAATGTATTTGAATTTAACAACTTAGATTACTGACTACCCCTTGTTTTGTCTGTTACGTTCAACTTATCTAACGAAAAATAAAAATAACAGTAGCAGTGCAGTAGATTAAGGAGATGTATGTAATATATACAAATTACCAAAGATAAACTATTTGCATTGCCCTCTTTATGTACTTCAAAATCCCTAATAGACTATCATGGTACTGTAGGTGAGTGTCTCTGCCTTATCTCTGTTCTTGTAGTGCCTGTCTGACACTTCACTAGCCCTGAGTGTTTCAGCTCCAGTGCCTGCCATCATAAATCATGCTAATGGCATATCCAGAGAGGGGTGGAGAGGGAAAGAGGTTTACCTCTGCAATTCTCTAGAAAACATCATCGTCTCCGACATCTTTTAGCAACTTGAGTGTCGGGAAAATAAACTGTTGTTCGTTTTCAGAATCTGAACTTTGGCAGTGCAGACTTGGATGTTTAAATAAAACATTTACTGCTTGCCTTTTAAAAGATCTACTGTATTTGCCATTTCCAGTAGTAATTTCAGACTTAACCAAGATGAGATATTTGGCAATGAGAAACCTCCTCATGCCTGAATAGCCCATGTAACTCTAGATGTAGAAAGAACTGCCCTCGGTTTGCCAACTGAAATTGTGCAAGGGCACACAGCCATCTTTTTTTTTTTTCTTCTTCAATGGCACACTGCACTGTTTTAGAGCGCACAGATAGCAGTTAAAGAGCTTATTTCCCCCAAATCTCTTTATCCTCTCCAGACCTGCGAGATGCTGACAGAAAGTCAGCTAACTCTAGCCAGTGGCAGCTGCCTTGGTTTTGCATAATTAATTATTTATTCCACACCAGACACCATAATTACCATCCAGATGAATATGATATTCTAATCAGGCATGCTTTAATTTTAATTGCCCTCCAGCATTGAACTGTCAGCTTTGGCTCGGCTTGATAAAGTAGAGGGACTCATGAAACTCTATTAGACACCTGCTTTAGAACTAGTGCCTGTGCTAGCCATCACTTGCTGCCCTTTAAAATCAATAGAGCCACTGTGTATGTATGTATGTATGTGTATGGGAGAGAGAGAGAGAGAGAGAGAGAGAGAGAGAGAGAGAGAGAGAGAATATTTCTTAGTGGAAAGCATATTTTGTAACTGCGTAAATGTACACTGGAAAGAGGATTTTATGGAATGAGGTTTTCCTGCTGCAGGATCATTTTGGTTGGCTTAGATTTACTGTATATGAGAGCTTTAGAATAATAAGCCAATGACAGATGGGGTTGTGAAGACAATCAGCCAACCTCATATGGCAGTGAGTGTACGTGCCCAGAACATAGGAGGATTATTGAAGCCTCTCGTCTATGTGTTTTATTGTAAGTAACTTACTTGGAGTCTGAAACAAGGGGCAAGTTACACTTTTTCCATAGACATAAAATCATTTATTTATTTATTTGTGTGTTTACCACTTACATTTTTTTAAATAAACAGTGGCTGGCTCTATATTTAACTTCATTAACTATATATAACTTTAATGCACAACTACACAACTAGAAGGTGAAAACTCCAGTGCAATGCCAAAAGATACAAATTGCAGAAAGTTCTGATGAAATGGTTAAAGTAAAACCAAAATTCATATAATAAGAAGGCTAGTCTGTCAATATCAAGATAATTACAATTATTACATAAACTAAAATATGGCAGCATGGTGATCCATTATAGATCCAGCATTTTGGGTTCAATCCTGAGCTCAGATGCATCAGTGCATCAACCTGTGCATCAGTGTGTCTCTGGCCTCTTCCGACCTCTTAAACCATTCTACAGGTGCATCTAAACTGTCCCGACATGTCCCTACCACCCAGGGTGTATTTCCACCTCATGCCAATTTGCCAGATTTGTAGATACGACCAAGATTGCACGACTACTAAAGATGAATAGAATGAAAAAAGAATAAACAGGAAAGACATCAAATGTAGCACAATGTTGAACTGCAATTAAAACATAAACCAGAGACAGCATAATGAGCTTAATAGTGCATTAGGAACCAATGATCAAGTGTTTAAGGAAGAGATTTAAAGAGATTCAGCAAGATGAATAGAAGCTCCACCGTCTCTTTATTCAAAGACCACGATGTGTAGGATGGAGTGTGAGGTTGATTGAGTGACACTGTGTAGGTGGATGCCATTCTGCTGACAGCATTGAAAATGGTCTACTGATGAGGATGGTGCTAGACGTGGGTGGATACATGTGTGTGTGTGTGATGTGGAGAATTCATCATCACCAGTCAATGAAGTGGGTGGTAGAGGTGGAGTATGGTGGATGTAAAGGAGAGTTATTGCTGATATTAATGTAGGTATGATTTAATTGTAGTCTTGGAAAAGAGAGATGATGACAGACTTCAAACTTGATGATGAAAGACTTCAAGGAGAAAGAATCTCGGAAGCATGGGAATGAATACAAAATAGTATAGAGGATAAAATATCTAATAAAAAAGGGTTTAAAGACTAAGCTATGGTCAACATATGGAATGTCTTTAGGTGCTGGTTTACTAAGATCCCAAATAGCTTATACTATTTTACATAAAAAGGATGAAGCTCAATATAAATGCTATCGCCAAAGGACGTTTTTCCAACATGCTGTCTGAGTGAAATGGGATTTCATATAACTTGCTCGTTCAATAAGGTTTAACTTTGTGGAGTGTCTGTGGTATCTAAGTCCTGTACTGTATGGATCACTGCAGTTTCCCTTGGTTATAATACTTCAAATTGGAAAGATTCACTGTTATGACTATGCAGGGTTTAAAGAAATCATGACCAGGGGAACAGTAAAGTGAGATAAGCCTAAGGGCCCCTGAGTGCATGGGGGCCCCTAAAATGCCATGGAAGTCTTGGCATGGTCATAATCTCTAGCAGCACCCCTAGTCATGACCTTACCAGCTACCCACAATGATGTAAAATTTTACTAAAGGACTCCAACATCAAACTGGATTATCAACATCTGACCAGGGAGGAAGGTACTGTATTCTGCACCCATCTACAATGCATTCTTAACAGACCTAACCAGAGCACATGGTCTTTGTTGTTCTAAAAACTATCATGCAAAAAGGGAGTCCAAGACACATAAAATATGTAAACAACACATACTGTATATACATACATAACCTTCATTTTCTGTTCTTCTTGAACACGTTGAATGAAACAATCTTTTCAAGGACTGCCATAGTACATTGTTGCTAATTGTTTTGAGTTTCGGCACAGTTTTGTGCTGCGAGCACCTCAGTCAAACTTTGATCTGGGACTTCCTGCTGTGCTGGAGCAGTGCTGAGTTGCTTTCTAAGGCTCCAGTAGCAGCAGCTTGCTTTGCCTTACAGCCAAGCTTGGCTCTAAGAATGGATAGGAACAAAGCAGTCTATCCCAGTGCTAATCCTGCTTCCAAAGGCTCACATTCAGAAGTGACAATAAAGCGGCCAATGAATTTGAACCTCTGGTTGATGAGGGGCACAAGTTCCTTTTTGCCTTAAGTCAACTCTGAAAAATCTAATCATTCTCTTGATTGGTTCAATGCAAATGCCATGCAAGGTGAATACATAAGGCGTGCTTTCATGCTGCAAAATTCTCCTGTCACTCTTGAGAAGTTATATTTAATCTGACTTTTATAGTTATAAACTAATCTGGGCTTTCAATGTGCCTGATGTTTTGCTGATTTCATTTTGCTCTAATTAAAAGCCTTGCTCTGAACATGTAGTGCATTAATTGAGGGAAAGGGTAAAGACAGTCATTAGTGGTAAACGACTGACTGATTATATGGTGTATGGGGAAGCCAGTGAATGCATTAGCCACAAGGTTCCGATACATTCCTGCAGATTGCTCTGCAAGCTTTTGGGTCGAGTTTGGTTAAACTTGATTAAATGACCTTTCATAGGTTTTCCTAATATAGCATGTGCTGTTTATCCATCTGGCATTATACTTGGTCATACTTGGAGCTCTGCTTCACTAAGCTGACAGCCCTTCTCATTAAATGTTGTCTTATTACCATGCTAGTCTTATCTGAAAGACCTGAATGGTAAGGATGACCTACAAAGCTTCAAAACCAACTTAATTTATGCTAATCCACCCACAAGCCCCAGGTTATCTATAGACATTCCTTGAATACATATTGGATACATTAAAAAAAAAAAAAAAAAAAAAGTAGTCAGGGAATCCATTAGCGACTTCTTCTCAAAGTTTCCTATGTAAAGTCCTGTGAATCATTTAACATGGTTTCTGATTACGTACCAATGCTTGTGCTGATAATAGGTGCCAACGCTCACAGACTTTATTCCTATAGTATGTTTCATTGATGCTCGCGCTAATGGATTCAAGGTTATATACGGTATAGTCCTTTTAAGTCATGCGACTGAATGAGCCCTCACAATCCTTCCGAAGGTGGCCACTCAGAGCTAGCAGTCAACACTGGGGTATGCGTCTATACTCTAAATTGAGCTCTCTGAGACCACTCACTAAGACAGGATGATTGTTAGCCAGCTGCCAAGACTAGAGGTGCTAGTAGTCCCATAACTTAGGGCTAAAGCCGAGGATAAAGGTGATGGGTGCCAAAAATCAAGATCAGGATCAGGCTGGCTAAGCAGAGCACAGGAGGCAGAACTAGCCTATATAAACTGATGCTTGTGATGGTGAATAAGTGTAGACAGGCAGGCTCAGATCGTAATGAGAAAATGTGAGCAGCATACTAATATATGCTACAAAAGGATTACATTGCAAGGCTCAGGATGAAAGAAGAGCTCTTCTGCAAATGTGTAAAAGCTTCATAAGGATTTTAAAACGTCCGAAAAGACATGCCGACAATGAGACTGAGCAAACATTGTCTTAAAGATTAAAATGCTATCACAGTAGCAGGAAAAGCAAGTTAACATATCTGTTATAATCCTGAAGCTTCGCAGTGATACAGATAAACCAGAAACCACGAACTTCACTGTTTTAAAGACTTCTAACGTGGAAAAACTTACTGAGATTTCTACAAAGTGTTACCAGAACGCGGCAGCCTTATCAATGACTACATGCTCTTCTTTGTTACATAACAAAGCATGTTATAATACATTTTTGTAGGATTAGATTATGTGGAGTACAGCCTTACAGTACAAGTCACAAAGAATGATCTGTTAATTTAGAAATAATAAAAGCCGAAGCTATTTTCAGAGTCGTGCTGTCAAAGAAAATAAATCCACACTCTCTGCCTGGGGATCAACAGTTGCTGGTGAAGTGTGCCTGTGTGCTGTTTTGAGGAGACCCATCTTCTGGGTATATTGTCAGTGCACATATGACATCTGTCTAAAAGAAACGGTATGTTGCATTAACATGGGGTATACAGTATACAGGGCTAGTAATATACTGTATGTACGTAGGAAAAATGTTTTGCATGGGTGGGGATCCTTTTATGTAAAGTACATAAGAATTAGTCACACAAACTAGTGTTTCATTTGACCATCATTAGCTTTGATTTTGGTCTGCAATGTGGAGGCGAATTCACATATGAAAATGATTTATTAAGAATGTGAGTCCAGGAATATGCCTGAGCCAGCAGGAAAGAAATTTTTCTATTGATGAGATAACCTGGTACATTTAGGTAATCAGCTGACTTCATTTTATTGCCACATAATCATACTGTAGCTGAGCCTAGACCTGACTATCTGAAGTAAATCCAGATCATAACCACAGAAATAATTTTGCATGATGGGTGCATCACTTGGATGGCTTAATCGCTTCACTTCTTATGCTGACACACCCATCGCTCTGGAATAGGATCGGTCTGGACTCATACTGTAAGAACACATGTTTCTAAATTTCCCTAGCAATTAAAACTTTTTTCTTTTTTTTTCGGATTAGCTTCACTAGCAATAGGTTTTCATATGGACACATCTGTTTTTTTTTTGTTTTTTTTGTTTTTGTTTTTTTAATGTTCTCTTTAAAATGCTCTTGCCTTCACTATTAAACATGCAGTGATTTTTTTTTTAAGTGATGCAGGCAGATAATTTCTCCTTCTGAAACAATGACTTTTTTTTGTCCAGGCAGTGCACGTGACCAACTGTAACAATATGACGGATATAAGACATATCAAAAGTGAATGGGGTTTGCTGCTTACTGTACCACCCTCATCTCTCTGCTCTGTCTAACTCATCTGTCACTTGTTCTCCTCCAACTGACAATACCACTTTAAAATGATTTCTTCCCTATTTGTGTTGTTGACTGCAATTATCTTTCAACAAAAAATTCATATTGACATTATAATTATAAGAGTTAAATTTATTGAAGTTTCTCCATTTGCTTGTTTAGCAAGTCGTTTATTTTTTATAATTAATTTCTACAGTTAAATCATAATGTTTCAGCTTCATTAAAACTGATTAAAGCTACAACACTCTATACAGTTTCCTGACAGATCCAGTGCATTAATTAAAGCTCAGTCTCAAATAAATGAATAAAATATTCCTTATTCTTATATTTATGCAAAATATTATAGTAAGATTTTTAAATGAATGATTTACCCAACTGCTACAGTAGATTTTTTAGTTAAATATTTACGCTTAATTTAATTGGATAAATTCATTAATATATTTACAACATCATTATACTCAGTTTAGTATATTTAAATATAATTAAATGTGGTTGTTTATAATTCTGATGTCTTCACTGTGTCTTCCATGTGCATTAATATGCATGAGAAAAGAATGTCATACAGGCGATCACATGCTGCACCTATACTGTTTTCTTTTGCTTTCCTGTATTTCAGTCACTAATGTCTTTGTTCATGCTCTGTAACTTTTTTTATTTGTCTTTGTAGCTGCCAGGGGAATGAGTGATTACTTATCTTTCCCATTTGCATACGGAGATAACTGTAATGTGGCACAGGCTAATCCACCCTCTAAGCAGTGGGTAGTGGATCATTTTTAGTTGCAGTCCCTTAATGAAATTTGTTTGAGCACTGAGTTGAATCATCAGCAATAATTACTAGGAGAAAGTTATTATTTTCAGTTATCTATAATTATGTGTTTGGTTTCCTGCATTTGCATATATAGATTGCAGCAATAATGTCTCATTAAGTGATATGATTTGGTTAAATGGACTTCTTACGATGCTTGGTTATGTTCAAAAGTGGTAAGCTTATAGCTTTGAGAAGAAATTCAAACTGTACGGTTTATAATGAAGGATTGGTTAAAATGTTTGTTTATTTCATTTATGGCGCCAAACTTTTAATGATTTTACGTTTGTCTTGACTTAAGAATGTTCATATGCTCAGAAATATATAACCTACAAACCATTTTATAAACCTGTTCCCTATTTCAGTGAGAGATTTGTTGAGGGAAGATGTACGTATAGCCAAACCATCCTGTTAACTCCCAACCAGTTAGGCAGGGAAGAATGCTACTTTAACATGTAAGTATTTAACATAATTACTCATTTTAATAATGAAATAAAGTCATTTAGTCACAATATTCCGCTGTATTTCTTAATATAATTTATTTGCGATTTTAAAAAATCTAAACTGTGTTACGTTCATTTGTGTTTGTGTACGCGGGGCGCCGGACAAACAAGCGTCTATGTAGGCACGTAAATCTTTGAAAAGCATGTGACCTGAGGCTGAGCTCTGATTGGATCTTTTCAAATCATCCTTGGGGCGCAGCTCTGTGCGCCCTGAACCCTCCCACTTTTGTTCTTAGCGAATCATATTGTTTTGAAATATTTGGGCTCATGTGATTGGACCATTCTCAACGAGTCTTCCAGCACTTCTTATGGCAAGCGGAGCTGCTGACTGGATGCGATGTGAGTCATGCATTTATCTTATGCTAGCAGTAATGGTCACCGCATAATCACCTGATAAATACCTATTTACAGGCGAGTATTAAAAGTTTCATTTTAATTTTGTTAAAATTGCGCCATCCAATTTTTTTTTTGCACCAGCCGCCACTGCTCCCAACATGGAAAATGCTTGGTGAACATGGGTAGAAGTGTTTACAGAAGTGTGTACAGGGTAAATGTCTACATGATAAACCCGTTGTGAATCCAGCTGAGGTGAATTCCACTGTTTACTGTTTCGCTACAAATAAACAACTCTTTGCAAGCTCTATAAACATAGTTTATTACTGACTCCGAATTTTTGAGTTGTTTAAGAAATTGAGGACGGAAATATGTTGTAACACAATCGCAATGTGTGACAGTGGCAGAATTGTACCCTTGTTGATCAGGAATCACATCATAATCTGCTGCAGCATATCCTGTTATGCATATATTTACTTATTATTATACAGAATTAAATATAGTACACAGTAAACACACTGTATACTATATTTAATTGTGTATAATAATAATAATGAATTTTTTAACTCACAATTATGGTTCCAGATTGTGGTTATAAATTAAGTACTTATTGTTTTCACTTTATTTCAATCAGAGCATATAAATTGTAAACTGTTATACAGTAATTTGTGTCTTATTGATGGGACGATTAACGATTAAAGTGATTTCCTGTGCATTTGAATGAAGCGAGTGATTATGGAAAATTGAAATTGATTTTAGTCAATTGATTTAAAAATTCCTAAAACTCACCAGTTTTTTTTTTTCAGCACACGCAGGGAAATGCTGTGTAGCAGTTGGACACCAGTGAAGGAAAATCGTAACATGAAGACGGTGAGACGCAAAATTTGTCAAGAGGAGGTTGTGTACAGTGGTAAATACTAGTTGGCCTACAGTCACATGTACTGTACTTCTGCTTTGTCGGCTGTGTCAGGTTTTTAATGTTAATATGATCAATAATATATGCTAATATAAGTAATCCTAGTTGAGGTGCGTATGCACTGCAAAAAAATATCTTAACAAGTGAAAATATCTTAAATATAATTACATTTATCTATACTTTCTTAAAATAGGATTACACAACAAAAAATCTAAGGTTAAGCTTATTTTTAATCAAATTTAGTTTATTTTTAATTTACTAAAAAAATCTTGTTTTTAGTTTTAGGAATTTTCTTGAAAGAAGCTACATATTTTGAAATAAGCTTAATAATCTTATATTTTGTTTGTTGTTAAATATGTTTTAAGAAGTTAAAGATTTATAGAGTTTATAATTATAGCGATAGATTCAAAAATATTCAATAATTTTTCCCTTGCAAAGATGTAATTTTTTTTCAGTGTGTGTGTACTTTAGGTGTACAGTAATAATAGTGACTAGGGGTGAGACTGTAGCATTGTACTGTGCAGTTAAAGCAACTATTAATTGATCATCGATTGGTTAAGTCAAACCAGTAATCAATTTCTAGAAAAGTTACCGCCTCCCATCACTACTATTTGTTCACTTGTTAGCCTGAAAATCTCCAGATATAGTTCAGTAGACAAAATATTTTAATAGACAATTCTTTCCCAATCGTTGTCCATCAAACAAAAGCAATAAACAAACAAACAAACAAATCCACTTTTCAGGTTCAAAAATATAAGGACGTGTGACGCACAGGGTCTCCAGAAGAACTTGATTTTCTAAGGTGCTTAATTCAGTAATATTCACTTTTTGTAAAATTATTTTATTGGTGTCTTTTCTTTGCTGTATTTTTTCCGAATGTGTCTAAAACTCTTCTTTCATAGTTATTATTTAAATAAAATTAAAAAAACAAGATGACAATAACTATGAAAACATAAGTATAGTAAATTATAATATTTTTAATAATATAAATATTTACAATATTTATAACTATATTCAGATATTTTGATATGCAGTATATTTGAATTCCTTGCACAAAACCTGTGGGTCAAAAAAATGTGGGTCAACACAAACTTTATTTGATGTTATATGATTATATGATTTCTTAAGTAGTGCAGCATTTGGTCTGTAAATCTTCAAAATAATAAACATATCTAAATAAATAGCTTATATCTTAGTAACAACACTGAGCATCTAACAAGGTGGATTTGCACCCTGTTCAGGGTGTACCCCATCCCATGCCCTAAGTCCTAAAGTGGTATAAACGATGAGTGAGCAAGTGAGTGAGTTAAATCTAAGGTAAACTACCTTAGAATTTACTCTCTCACTCACTCACTTACAAACTCACTTATCTATACTGCTTTAAAGTCTAAGGTAAACCACCTTTTTTAGTCATCTTCTACAGACAACAGGAGTTTAATGGTTGTGGCAAAGCATACATAGATTTGGTGTGGATTATTATTTGTAGTACAAGACCATGATGACAAACTCAAATCTACCAAGGTTTAGGGGGGAAAATATACTGTATATACTATGCAGCTAGAATTTATGATGCCCATGGATGTGGTCCCCAAAGCCTTAATGATCTACCACATTTGTTCTCACAGAGGGTATCGGGGGCATTTCATTGTTTACAGTTTCTATTTTCTAGCCATAAATGCCTGTGGCTTGTGGTTTAGTGGTTAAAGGCCCTGTGTTACTGATCAGGAGTAAGGTCAGGAGTCCAAGCCCCAGCTCTGCCAAGCTGCCACTGTTGGGCCTTTGAGCAAGGCCGTTAACCCCATCTACTCCCAAGGAATGTCATGGCTGTCTCTGCACCCTGACCCAAGCTTTTTAACAAGCTGGTATACTGTATGTGAAGAAAAGAATTTCAGTGCAGTACATTATAACAAATAATGGCTTTCCTACTTTCTTTTGCTGTTCACATATATCAGTTCAATTTTTTTGGATAACCATTTATTTTTTTTAATATTTGAATAATTTAAAATATTTTTATTTGGATTAATGCTAATTTTAAATAGGATATTAACCTGAAATTTTGAAAGATGATAGATTCAGAAAAAAAAAAATAGCTGAAGTCACATGAAAATGTATTCCTCATTTTTTCTTCTTTAACGATGCGAGTTAACAAGAGCCCACACATTCACACACTCAATCACATGACAATTCTACATATCTAATCCACCCAACCCGTATGTATCGCTAACGTTACCATATACCAGATGTCAAGCGTGCACAATCAATATACTATATTTTTCACCAGAGCCTGACTGAGTGCCAGTTTTCTACTGCACAGAAAAACAATGCCTTGTTTTCTTACTGATGTCTATATATTTTTTTTTCAACTTTATTACCCATGAGCTATAAAATATAACACCCAGTCTCATTAAATTAATTGAGCAGTGAAATTTGAAGTTAATGACCCTGCGAGCAAATCAACTTCACCTGACCATGCTTTTGGATTACAGTATGCAATCTTCCATCAAAACTATGAGTTGTAATGGATGCAAAACTGCTAATGCCGAATGAGATTTTTTTTTCTTTTTGCAGAGTATGAACAAGTCTTTCAGATTTATGAGCTACAAATTATACATCTAAATTATGCAAGCGTAACTCGATGAGAATTTTTCTTAAAGGTACAGTTTGTAAAGGACGTTTTAGACCTGTAGTAATCATTTAGTTTCAAATATGACCAAAGAAGTATCATTATATGTTTCATTGTATTGCAATAGATCCTTTAATTTCTTCGTTTTTACAGGCTTTTGTTTAGAAATCTGTTTAAACATCTAACCACAGAGTTGCTTAGCTTTTTCTACAATTCTACAAGAATGCCTTCATAATACTATAACGTATAGAAAACAATAATTATTAAAACAAAGTCAGTATTTTAGTCTCAGGTACACTTTGTGCAGATTTATAAGGAAATTAGCTACTAAGTTTATCTGAAAATCCTGCTGAACCACTTTCCCAGTTTCTTTGGGGGCTTTGACTGTTACACCTGCTTCTTTTTTAAATGCAAACCCCAGCACCTTCCCTTTTTTTTGTCTGAAATGTGGTTGTTTATCCAATGTGCTACTTTTTTTGCATACAAGTTATTTTTCTGTAACATTTAATTCAGTTTTGTAATACTAATGTTATTAGAAATCAATAAAAAAAATCCTAAAATAAAAAAAAAATCCATTGGGTAAGTTTATACTAAATAACACAGGGTGCCTAAGACTTTTGCGCAGTACTGTATGTATGGGTGCAGATGTGGCAGCTACACAAGTGTTATTGTTCATACAGTATACTCTCCAGGGTACAAAAATTGGACAAAAAAAAAAAAAAGCACCACATTTAAAGTATCAGCATTAAAAAAAATTACAATAAGCACTCTAAAGTGTGAGATTTCAAAGCAACACCAAAGCATCATTTCCAAGCACCTGCACTGATATGTGTTCAGAGCAAACTAAAGGATGCTTTCTGCCCACAACACCTCCCACCAGCTGTTAAGTACAGTGGTTCAGTGATCACTCTGCATGGTTGTATAACAGCCAAAAAAATATGAGGTAATTTTACAGCACTATGTGCACCCTATGGTGCAAACACCCATATTCCAAGAATATAATATCACTATACATACTGTACTGCTGAAATTATACAAGAGTGGTTTGATAAACAGCAGAATTAAGTCAAGTGCCTTCCATTGCATCCTCAATCACCAGATTTAAACATCATTGATCCTGTATAGGAAGTTCTGGTGCTCATACTGCAAGGCGGATATCGACTTTGTTCATCCATTAAAGAACTGAAAGATTTTCTTTCTGATGTATGGGCCAATGTTCAGCACAAACCAATCAGAACTTGCATGGAAGCATTCCAAGCAAACAAACAGTTGTCCTGCTCCTCATTGCATACTTAACATTTAAATACGGTATTGTTACACATTGTCCTTATTTTTTATTATTTTGTGTTGAGAAATATAAAGAGTGCAAATGCTTCCAGAGAAATGTACTTCATGCCACTATTAGCATTCGGCTCTCTATTCATTGGTATGTAAAAAAAATAAAATAAAATGCTGAACAGGAGTGGCTGACCCTGATATTGGATGGCAAAAAGGGAAGATCTAAGTGACTTGGAGCTTTATTAGGGCGGAATGATCGGAGCTTCAGAAACAAAGTCAGAACAGGGCCTAAAGTGACAACTGCATTTATATCTGGAATGGGATTGGAAATTGTGGTTGAAAGTGCACATTGAAGTTCTTTGATGCTTGTGCATTAGTGTGATAAGTAACAAAAAACTATAAAAGTGTACGTCTTTTGATAACTTAGAATGGCAATGCAGGACATAATCAAACTGTCCTCCAGAACTGTAATGTGACCTAAGACAGAACTATGTCACTGTGTTTCTGAACAGAGACACTCCCGTGATAATACAGACTATAAAACCTGTGCGTTCGTGTGCCAGTCATGTTCCGAATGAGCAACAAGCTATCAGAACCACCTTCTGTCCATGAGTGAGTAATTGGCGTGAATTAGAAAAGATAAATGCATGCGGGTACGTCTCTATACCGGGTTGCCTTCTTATCCCAGTTCTCTCTCGGTCGGTCTCCTGGGATGAGTTGAGCTCAGACCGGCCCCCACTGCTCCTGGCTCTATGTGTGTGCATTACAGCCAATATCCTGCTTTTGCCCACAAACTTTAAGTACCAGAATAAAATATAATTGGTCGTCTGGAGGCAGACGCTATATGTCATATGTACATTCTGAACGCTGGACCCATTTTCTCGCGTCTTTTCTTGTTTGTAACAGATGGCATTTGTCCACGGGTCTTGCGGAACTAGTGCCTCCCAGATAATGCCAGAGTTTAAAATTCAGCAGCATATGTGATCCAGCAGGGGTGTTAGTCATGGTGTACTAGCTAAATCCCAAACAGGTTGTAAAACCAGGTCTGCCACTCACGTCTCTGTCTCACAAAATACCCTACTTTCACATAGTATATATAAATTTGCAGAACATGCATTGCCAAAGGCTACCTAACAGAGTGAGTTGCAGAAAAAAAAGAAGAAGAAAAAAGCATCAAATCAGGAATTCAGCACTACAACAGCAGACAAGGCACTACTGAGAAACCAGGCCAGATAATCTTGTACGTAGCACTTATTCTGCATGTGGAAACAAAACACGGTGTTTTAAGGAAAATGTCAAGATACTTATTAATGCTTATCTCTGTTTACTTTCACTATTAAATCCGTCTCATTGACGTCAAGCAAAATTAGTAACAGCATCGGTCAGATTGTTTTTGCTCTACTGTGCTCTCACAAACATTACCAAAAGGTTGGCCAATCGTGTCCGAGCTGTACAATGTCAAGCAAATCAGATTTATTAAGGCCTTTTAAAAACCTGGAATTCTTGGGTGCCCTCAAAAAAAATCTTCGAGGGCCAATAAATCATTGCATATTGACTGAGATGATATAAACTGACTTAATAAACCCAAAACAATGGGAGACCCTGCAAAATAATTCAACTTCAGGGCAATTAATTACACCATAAACGTTGGTGCTTTTACAGAAATCTATCACTTCTACAACCTCCCTGCAGAGAAGGGAGTTTTGTAAGCGACGCTTTTGGCTTTTACACTTCTTAACACACTTCAAAACTCACTCATACACTCATCCTGGTGAATGTTGTGATGGTTCCCAGGAACAAAATTGAGACATAAATCCAGTAGAGGGAACACATGCATTCAAGCATACGGTATGTGGTGACAGTTTATCACAACCGATCCACACACTGGCGTTTTTTTAGGAGGTGGGCAGAAACAAAAGAACCTTGTGGAAACTACTATGAAAAGCATGAGAAATTCTACATAAAAGGTAAAACGAGCTCAGGATCAATAGCATTCAGTGTGACTTACATCACTTACATTATAACAGGCATTTTTTTTTTTTTTGGTTTGTTTTTTGTTTTGTTTTTTTACTTACAAGACAGTAAGCACAGCTTAGAAGCCAGCAAGCAAAAACTGCTGTCCATCAGACTTTCCTGTGGTGGAAAATCTACTGTCTATTAAAACACACTGGCACCTAAAACTCTGTCTATATAAACATATCCTTATGGAAACCATTACCAAATCACCGATTCTACATTTTTCTGTGTTAAATGACACGTTCTTATCTACATCTCGGAATTTGCTTTAAGTGTATCCCTGTAAGTGAGTTATTACTACAGAAAGCTCATGTACTAGAATGAGAACATTATATACAGTACTGTGCAAAAGTCTGTAGGCATTTCGTCCTATCTTGCTTCCAAAGAGCCAGACTGTCTTATATTTTAATGTAGTCTCAAGGAATAGTTGTCTCGAGGCTTCATGAAGGACTTTTTTTGGTTCTCATTTCTGGCAAGTTTTTGGCCCTCATCAGTTACAGCGGAATACAGTTGTTTTGGTTAACATTTAAATCACTCACTTACTCACTCATCGTCTATACCTTCATCCTTTATTCAGGGTCATGGGGGGCCCTGGAGCCTATCTCAGGAGGCTTAGGGCACAAGGTGGGGTACACCCTGGACAAGGTGCCAATCTATTGCAGGGCACACCCATATACAGACACACTCACACTATGGGCAATTTGGGAACATCAATTAACCTAACCTACCTGTCTTTAGAGTGTGGGAGGAAACCGGAGTACCTGGAGGAAACCCACCAAGCATGGGGAGAACATGCAAACTCCATGCACACAGAGACAGGAATTGAGCCTGGCCGGGAATCAACCGACATTTAAATGCCGCCGACATTTAAATAATTCAAGCATAAAAAAACATTCAAATTCAGACACGCTCCAATGAGAAACAGGTGCAGATGATGACAGATGTTCAGGCCGAAATAAGGTTGCTGAGATGAGGGGGGACATGAGGTTGCCGCTGAGGTTTTATAAAGTAATTGAATATAAACTGATCAAATTTAATATGAAGAAATGAGGGATACACTTTTTCATAGTACTATACATACCTAAGCAGCATGGTGTCTTAGAGCACTGAGCACTGTCACCTTGTACCTCCCAGTTCAGGGTTTGCTTCACACCTCGGGTCTGTGTACATAGAGTTTGCATGTTCTTCCTGTCCTTGGGGGATTTCCTCTGCGTACTCTTTTTCCTTCCTCAGTCCAAAAACATGCATGTTAGGCTAAGTGGCGTTCCCGATTTCTCCATGCTGTGTGAATGAGTGTGGTTGCCCTGCGATGGATTGGCACCCTATCCAGGATGTGCCCACTCATACCCTAAGTCTCCAGGAATAAGCTCCAGGGCCAGCCACCCTGTATACATTATAATGTGGTATAGACATAGGTATAGTATAGGTATAGTGAGTGAGAGCAAGTGTACATACCTAAAAAATGGTTTGAATTATATGCATGCTACTTTCACAGATGTTGTGCTGTTGTAAAAAATTCATAAACCATTTTCACCCAATCAGATTCCAGCATTCAGCCCTGCTTAATATGCAACTCCATACTGGACTAACTACTTTAAGCATTGACTTATCTATTCAGGTCACATTACTACTCATCTCATACAGTAACTTCTAGGGACCCGGCATGTACAGTAGTGCTATCCTCTTTATAAAGTCACTCTATAAATTGCCCTTCTCGGTGGAACTGTTTGTTAATGCTGCAGTATAAGAGACAAATAGAATGGCATGAAGGATGTGTCATTGTTTAATATAAGGATGTAGCCCATCCACTGACACTTCTTTTAAAAGCACGAGTCTCTGATGAGTCATTTCAAGCAATCAGGGCAGCCCTTTTAAAGCTGTTAGATGATTCTGCACTTAACATGCTGCTGCACCATTAAACCCTACTTAAGCAAATTGCATTAAGAAAGTTATAGGCCTCTCATGAGGTTCTCATCTCCAATCACCTGGGCAACTTTAACGATCTTTGAATTTCCAGAAATGTCTGGATGCGATTAATCCGACTAAGAATTAGAATAAAGTTTCTGCTGCCCACTAGCTTGATGCATGCTGGAAAAGCGTTTCACTTTATGTTTGGGCATTTCTTATGTGGGCTGTACTAACCACTCAAAAGACTTGAAGGCCTCTATAATGGCTCTCATCCTGTCAGAGGGTTTTTTTGGGATAACCATGCCATTAAAAAGGACTATGGTGTGAGAAGGCAGGAGGGTGGATTCATCTCATTAATCTTGTTATTTTTTACATAACAACTTGAAATGTGCTCTAAGGGCAGGAAAATGTGAACGCTTCCCGATGTGGAGCAGGAGCTTGTGGACGTGCAATCATTTTCCCAACTGCCGTTACCAGCTATTTGGGCTACACGCACTCCAGAGAGTGCCACATGTGGAAATGCACACTGGGGTAGCAGAAATAAATTCTAAGTGGCATTACACAACCCTCCCAAGAGGACAGTCTCGAGACCAGACTGCAGATTTTGGTCTCACCATTCCGCGTCTTAATAACTGTATTCACTCTGTCTGTAGGAGTTATTTCAGACTGGTCAAGGAAATGCAGTAGGACTCATCGATTTTATAAAGAAGGAATAGAAGGGATAGTGTTCTGCTTGGTAAAAGCTCAGGGTGCAAATGTTGTATCATGGTTTCAATAAATATTGAAAGGAATTATGTACGTAAAAAGATTTGCATTAAAAGATACACATAAACAGCTGAGACCACTTAAGTGTTTGCTATGGACTTCCTACAGGCCCATTTAGTGTACAGTATATGCATTTTGCTTCATTTAGAATGCAACAATTCTTGTATAATACTTTTACACGTCTGACCACGTTTTAAGCACTCTTCTTAATTTATTTTATTGTATTTAAAATTATCAAAAAACTAGTGGACAATTGACCATCCAATCCATACTGTATGTTCTTTTTAGCAATCTTTTCCAAATTTAGTCTCTCTTGGTGTTATAATAACCTCTCGTCTTCTGGGAAAGCTTTCCACAAGATTCTGGAGTCTGCATGTGGGGATTTGCCTGTTCAGCCACAAAAGCTTTAGTAGGGTCAGGCACTAATGCCAGGCAAGGAGGCATGGCATGAAGTGACCATGGCAGTTCATCGAAAACCAAACTGAGTTAATACCAGGACTGTGCAGGCCATTTGAGTTCTTCCACTCCAACCTCAGCAAAGCAGGTCTTCATATGGGACGATTTGTGCACAGGGACATTATCATGCTGTTCTGGCCTCTTAGTTCCAAGGAAGTGAAGTTGTCATTCTACAGCATACAAAGACATTCTGGAGAGTTTTGTGATTCCAGTATTGTGGCATTCCGATACGGTGGGCTCTAGAAGTATGAGACCTTTTTTTTTTCCTTTTTTAAATTTGAAAATAAACAATGGTTAACAATTGTATTTTATTATATTCATAAAGATTCAATAACTTGTCAGACATATCTTACAGCTCAGTAAGATTTTTTTTCCCCACATATCCCAGTTAGGAAACCAGCCTCAGACCAGAGGGTCAACCAGAACACATTGCCCCTGGAGTAGATAGGGTTAAGGGCTTTGCTCAAGGGCTCAATTCTGACAGCTTGGCAAGTGCTGGGTCTTGAACCCCAACCTTCAGATCAGTAATCCAGAGCCTTAACTGTTGAACCACCACATATTCTAGAGTCCTCACTTTTTTTTTCATTTAATTTCTAGGTCCCTATTTGAATATAAGCAAAAACATTCCCAATATTATACTACAGTACATGGAGTCCATGCCTGCTTGAAAGTCATTAGGACAAAAGAGGGACCTGTTGTAAGAAACAGTAGGAAAATCTGAAATTCATGTAAATGTAAAATTTGTAGTCTGTAATATAACTTGTTGTACTGAATTATAAACGTATGCAAAACATTAGCATTTTCACCAGTGGTCTCAGACTTTGGGAGCCCACTGTATATTTTATGTACATAATAGTGCCTTGAATCCAAAGGTCTTACATATTTTAGAATTATGGCCTAAAGAAGACCTTAATAAAAATGTAAGCACTATGGCTGTTACTTCTGAATTCAGCAGAGAAAAACAAATATCTGTATTACTTACCTTATTACAGCCTTTTGTTCAGACTTGGATTAAGACTCGATCCTGACCTAATTAAACTGACAATGGCATTTATCCTTAAACCCTTTCTGCGGAAGAAAAAAAAAATCTTCAGAAAACCATCTCAAGGGTTCTAGTCCAGATTTCATTTGTTGCTCTGTGGTCCTGCAGTATAGAGTTATTTTGCCCATGAAAAAAAAAAAAAAAAAAACATGCAGAGTTCACTTTTAATGCCTTCACACCATAGAGAGTTCTCATTTTTCTACTTGATTAATCAATAAATGCCCTGCAATTTTGCCCAATTAGTTTCACACACACACTTTTTATCGATTATAGGAAAAGAGATGGAAAAAAACATACTCCATTTTGATGCACACCACTGGCAGTCTGACACCTCATCAGGTGCTATTGATTAAACCTGGCCACACAGGCTGAACCGAGCAGCACGACAGCAGCATGCAGATCATTAAGCCACAGTTTTTGAGCGCTGTAGTCCCCTAGAGTGAGCCACCCTTCCCACCCCGTCTGCACTCGTCCTCCTTCTCGGTAATGTAGCGACAATGACCTCCTGTTGGCGATAATGGGGTGAAAATCAGGCCCTGGCATCAGGATGCATCTCATCCCCCAGGGTGATGGACCGCTGGTAATGAGGGCAGACGCTGTCATGCTGCATATCTACATACACAGCCCTCACACAGACACACACACACACACACACTCACAGTGACAGTAGAGCAAGGCATTGTACAGGTCTTATGAGTTTGATGTTGTAAAATAATTTCATTCTTCTGGGAGACCCCTAATTATGTTGCATTCAATCTGTCCTCCGCTGGCTGTATTTACTTTTGTGAAGATTGCATGGTTTCTAAAATATGCGGTGCAATAAACAGCTCAATGTTTTTGTGATACAATTAATTTTCAAATGTTATGTTTACAAGAAATCCACTTGGTGTACATTTAGTGTATAGTAAGAGGAAACTTGTGGAAGCAGACCGATCAATACCTAAATTGCTAAAAATAAATAAATAAATAAATAAATTTGCTTTCACATCAGCAGCCTGGGGAAAAAGTGAGTCTTAGGGTACAAATTAAAACAGCACTTACAACTTGACCCCTGACCTCTTCCATTTGCAGTCCGTGCCTTTACCATGTCCTTTATTAATCGCCAGAAGATGTGAGAAAGTTTTTAATACAAACAGGCTTTTAGAAGAACAATGGAAAAAAGGACTATGTATATTTGTATTATTATTATTTAATATTTTTTTGCATTTAAAGACACTAAACATGAATGCTTAATTCAACACATAAAATGTACTCCTATTGAAAATAAAGAAACTTGCTGAGTTTGGGTTACTGTTGGTGTGGGCTTTCACGTGCTCTCTCCGATGTGTCTTTCCTCTGGATTCTCTGGTTATCTGCTATATCCTAGAACGTGCTGGACGCAGAATTGAATATTAATCAATAGTCCCTAAATGTGTGACTGTATTTACAGTATGCATGGTACTTTGCTGGAACTGGCATCCCACCCAGGGTGTATTCCAACCTTACAACCATTGTTTCCCCCCCACTATATTCTCCAGTTCCTCTGGTACCCTGATCCGGATAAAGCAGTTACTGAAAGTGTCTCGGTAAAGTAAAAATAAATAAAAGAAACTTGGATACAACAGGCTACTAGCCAGTGGGCATCTGGGAGGCATGTGTGCATAGCCTATTTATAGAGCCTTTCACTTCACTGGCCTTGCTTGCACCTAGTTACGACCTTGAAGTCAAATGTGTGGGAAAAAAAAAAAAAAAAAACAAGGAATGGAAGTAATTTGCTAAAAATGAAGTTTCAGTTAAATGCAATATCTGTTTAAAAAAAAAAAAAGTGTTTACACAGAGAGAGAATGTTAGCAGGCGTATACAGTATTAAAACACCCCCCAAATACTAGAGAAGGCAGTAGGTTACAACATAAAGCACAATAACCCCATGACTTCCTGAGGACTGTATATTGCCTTTGGCTACAAATAACAGTTTTGAAGCAAATTCTTCAACACAACAAGCAAACACAAGTTCTCAGAAAAGCCTAGCTGCTGCCAGTACCGCTACCTGTTTGATGGAAACTAAATGAATTATGTATTGCCTGCATGTAAGGGTTTTGTAAACTCAGTGTTGTACATGAGTGCCTGCAGTTATTTTAGCACATTATCGATCAGTTAATTCCCAATCAGCAATGCCAATGCAGATGGTTCAAAACTTTTGGGCCAGTTTAACGTGGCCCTGTGTCCATTGTACTAATGAACCATTAAAACCATATTGTACATTACGTTTTTTTATTTTTATTTTAAGTAATACAGTAGTGTGTCATCCAGGGTATTAGGTTGGCCTTGATAGTGCACATCATGGCAGAGGAAAGGCGAATCTACAGTACTGTGTGCTTTGAACACAGTTCGCCCACAGCAAGAAACAAGGTCTGAGGCCTCCTTACCAGCACTCTGAATGGTATGACAGCTCCGGATGAATTCACCAAATAGTACCTGGTATAGTTTTGTACGTTTATTTTGTGGGAAGGAATTATGCCCTCTGGCAATGTTCTCCAAGAGAGAAGTCTATGTCAAAAGAAGCTTTAGTAAATGAAGTCAGTCAGGTTCTTAATTCCTCGAACAAGCCACTGATCAATTAAAAAAGAAAAAAAAGAAAAGAAAAAAAAAGCTTCCTTGTGAATCCCTCTGTGTCTCATTTACAATGTGCTTTGATTGATACCCTGATACACGCAAGAACAAAAACCAGACCCAAGAGATATTTTTTTGTTGCATGTAAGTCATGGAGATAAAAATAAATAAATAAATAAATAAATCTTTTTCCCATTCTTTTCAATCTCTTTGCAATGCTATGAGCTGGAGGCTCTTTAATATGGTATATCTCAGTGGCAGTATTTTAGAATACTTCGCCAAGCCCTATTTCTGACTGGTGTTGGTAAATTTCAAAGCAGCTTGTCAGAAAGAAGTGCTGCTGTGAAGTTGGGGAATAATTAACTGGTTCTTGGTACGTTTCGAAATAAATTATTAATGACAATCACAGAGGCAGTACAGCGATTTTGATACTACTGTAGGGTAGAACCACTCCTTATCAATGATTCCATACAAAAATGTAATAAAGTTGTGTTGTATATAACACAAATTACATGTTTCTAAAACTTTAAATAAGAATTCTACCTTGTCATTGCAGCATGTATTCAGAGCATATAGTATATAGCTTGTTAAAAATAGAAATATGTTACATTTAGCACATGAACATCCATTCACTCATCATCTATACCATTATCCTATGTAGGATCGCCTTAATGGCCTGGAGCCTATTTCAGGAAAATTAAGGGCACAAGGCAACCCATCTCAAGGCCAAAGTACACACACTCTGTAAAACACTATGGGCAATTTGTAAACACCAATAAGCCTACTGGACATGTCTTTGGACTTCTGGATTAAACTAGTGCACCCAGAGGAAATCCCCTAAGCACTGGGAGAACACCTTAACCTCTAAACATGTAGACGGAGATGAATCTTGAACACCAAATATGGAGGTGCAAGGGGACAGTGCTACAAACTTATCCACTTTGCTGCACACATGAACAACATGTGGTATTTTATATAATGTTACTGTACTGTAGCATTCTTCTAACTTGAATAACAGATAGCAGATCAAAGTCGGTCTCTCATCTTCTGTTGAATGTCAAAAGACTGATGTGGTCCACATTCAACTGTGCTTAAATGTACGTGAAGGCAACCGCCCCCCACAACCACCACCACCCTTCCCTTTATATAAACCTAGAAGGGACTGACTGCTGATACTCAATTACCTTTCTCATGTTGTGCGCTCCGACTCCAGAGGCCAACCACAGACATGTGCCTGTGGGCAAAACAATGTACTCCGTCCACACTTCTTGATGCAAGAAAGTGACATCCAGTGAGTGAGAGAGTGAGAGTTGTCCATCACTGACAGCTCGCAATACCCCAGCCACATCAGGAAAAGCATCAGGGACAAGTTGCTGCAATTGGTGCTTCTTGGGTTGGAACCTCCATATGACTGGTTGCCAGGCAGAATCTGCTCTCTTTATGAGGCATTTGGCAGAGATTGCTTTCCCCACAGATGAGCAGTTGATTGTTGATGACAGCTTACAACACTGTACAATGATGGCTCTTTTTTTTGTTCTAAATGTGAGAACCATTTGAACCTTTTCACACTTTTTTTGTTGTGTTAGACCCAGAGGGGTGATTGATAAAAACTGTGCACAAACAACTCAAACATGGATAGTCCATAGTCTAGTGTGTCAGAACTGCTGTTGTCCCCAAACACACCTTTCAAAGAAGCATTTTGTTTCCAGTGACATACTTCCGACTCTTTTATGGCTTTCCATTAAGCAACATCAACATTATTATCATGTTTTTGTTATTATAAATATTACTGGAAATGACTTGCTGAACCTAAGTGCACAAATTCAGGTAGGTTTAAAACAATTAGTGTTAAATTTCATGAAAGTGGCCAAAATATTTATAATGGTAATCAGATGGTGCAGAGTTCCTATTTTTGTACACAATATGTCTGCTGTCTAGATGTTAGAGTTGGCACGCATTTACAGTATTTGTTCAATTTCCATGCTGCTGCTTTGATGAAGGGTTGCAGGGGGCCTGGAGAATATCCCAAGGACCCCAAGACATAAGGAACAGGACACCCTACATGGGGTGCCAATCCACCACAGGGCACAGGCACACACCCACTCATACACTGCAGGCAATTTGGAAACATGTCTTGTGCTGCAGATCGGTCATGTACAGTAGCATGCAAACTCCAGGCACCCAACCTAACGGCAAGATTCAACCCACCAAGCCTGGAGGTGTGAGGCAACAGTGCTAAACACAGTGCTACTGTGCCCCCAGTTGGCATGTAATTTAGTGTAATTAATGTCTGTTGGGATTTCCTTAATGCCTTTAAAGTCCCAAAGCTCTATACAACAACCACTGGACTTTTTAGTTATTTATTTTTCTGTTAGTGTCAAGATGCACATGAAACATCTAGACCGTTGTATGGATTGCAGTGACTGAACAACTGGTAGACCACGCAGTCCAACAGATAGCCAAGTAACACTTGTTGAGGCTTTGATGCCTCTGCATTTGATTTGGTTGGGTGTTTCAGCTGTACTATATTGAGGATTTTGTACTGAATGATTAATTAACCTAGCCAATGATGCTTATAATTTGGTGTGATTCTGTCACTGTGAGGTGCAGGAATATGTCCTAACAATCTAGATTTTCTGACTGGTTTGAAAAGGAAAGCTATGAAATGTTCTGCCATTTTAAAATAATGACTAAACTGAACTTATTCAGATTTCAGCCCATTTTGCCAGTGTAATCCAAAGATGAAAAGATGAAGCAACGGATTTAAATAGTGAAAGGACTTTTTTGACTTTATACTGTATATTGATTGCAGCAGGATAATGAAACAAATTGGAAAGTGTGGTGACTGAGCTCCATCTGCTTGAGGGTTGTAGCTGCATTTGATCATGAATTCCTAAAAATGTAATGTATTAAAAGCTGGATCTCAGTAGGAACGCGGTCAATAGCAAAGGAGGAAAGAAAAGAAAGAGGTGCCTAATGCTGCAGGTTTGAAGGCTTGATTCTCCAAGGGAATGTCTGCCTTGGAGTCAGGCTTTAGCACAGCTATATGGCAGACAGATGGGTAGCAGAGGTACACTTTATCTCTAAAAGAAACCCACAGCACTGTCAGCAGTGCAAGGAAACACACATGGGTTTCTCAACGATCAATTACTTGTGTTTTGCTTTGGATCTGTTGGGCAATGCTCCAGGGGATGGAAAGAGAAGAAAACGTGATCAATGCAGTTTGCTGAGAGCACATGTTAGACCACTTGGTGCACTGACCACTCTTTTTTTTCCTCATGTTTTGCAGCCAACCCAGACTATGCAAGGTAAATTCACCTATGCATTGCCCCATAGAGCATACTGCAAGGTTATAGAACCTGATGTAAGGTAATACATATCCGGGTAAGGGAATACTAATGGAAGCAGTATGCAATTTGGTCAATTAGGCATGTATTCTGGGTTCTATACTGTAAATGAAGCTTGTCAGCAGTGGATGGAGAACTTAAACTACATTGTCAGACACCAGCCCATAGCTTCAGGACCTTTAAGTGTGGATATAAACTTATGTGGCAGCCTACATAGGAAACCTTTAATGTGGCCAAATTGTTTAATGTGGTGCAATTTTATACTATAAACACTACTAAAAACTGCAGGCTTTCCTGAACTGATATTGCTGTCCTATTTGCACATATGACAGATCAAAAATTTTTACTTTCCAGCATCTGTGGCATATTGAACACACGTACACATCACAAATGTTAACACTCACACACACACACACCTCTCTCCCTCACTCTTACACACTTTTACACACACTAACACACACACACACACACACACTCAAATATTTACAGCCCAAACTGACATTAGCACTGTATAGTGTGTGATGTGTGCATGTTGTGCATTGCAAAGGTGGCGATGGCTTTTTCAAAGTTTTAACACATTCAAATAACACACAGGTTGTGCCGTGGTCCCGGGGTGGCGATGGCACAGGGTGCTTGGGCCCGTCATCGTTGCTTGCAACTATATTTAAAACTTCTTTTCCAATTCCACAGAAAGACACCACCACACCAATTTTCTAAACTCAGTCATAATGGTTACCACTGTGGCCTCACACCTCATGGGTCAAGGGCTTGATTCCCACCTTGGGACTGTGTGTGTCAAGTTTGCATGTTCTTCTCGTGCTTGGTGGGTTTCTTCCTGGTTTTATGGTCCAGGGTGTATCCCACCTTGTTCCCGAGTCTCCTGGGATAGGCTCCAGGCCTTTCGCGACCTTGTACGGGGAAAGCAGCACATAGAATGAGTGAAAAGGGAAAATAAGATCCAGTTATTAGAAATAAGGTCATGAAACTGATGTTGATCTTCATAGCAACTAAATGTTTGTTTGTTTTCCATTTTTGTTTCCAACTATCTTAGTCAGGGTCAAAGTGCATGCAAAACCTATCCCAGAAACACTGGGAAAAAATGGAAGAATGAACCTTGAATGTGATACTGTATCCTGCACACATACTGTACATTCAAACCTAAGGGAAGCTGTGACAAAGTTGCCCAGAGAGCAATAAGCTTAATATTACTTTGGAGATCCTAGTATTGTGAAGTGATGAGGGTACTATACCGCCTTTTTTATTATTATTAATAAAAATAATAATAATAATTTATTATTATTATTTATTATATTTTATTATTATTATTATTATTATTATTACTACTACTACAATAATACGTTTAAATGAGACTGAAAAAACTCTTGTGGTCTTTTACATTGACTGATCTCTGTTCACTTATGTCTTTAAGGATGCAATAGCCAATTAATTTAGATGGTTACATTTCTTGTCTAAGATAACTTAAATAGGCTTTCACTATGCCCACTCTTACAGTATGTACTGTACAAATTATAAAAAGTCAGGATCTGATCACAAACTGAACTAATCAGATTTGTGCCCATTTCTCATTGGCATATGCTGTACAGTAACCCTCCCAAATATGATCCATGTCTGACATTATTTATTTGAGGAATTCAGAATTGGCTATCAAGATTTTAGCCATCATAAAGCAGACTGACTGTATTTACTGCAAGCAGACAGCTAAGACAAGGCAAGAAAGCACCATAAATAAAAAAACATGATTTATTTATGGTTTCTTAAAATAAGGGTGTCAAAGTATGTTATTGGCAGAAAAAGTTGTTTGTGTGCATACTGTATGTGTGTGTATACTGTATGTATGTCTGTTAGCTGTTTTCCAGACCTCAGCCATGGCGATATAGGATGGGTTTCCCAGACTGTCACACAGATATACCTAATAAGGGCAGAGGAATAGCTAAACCAAGTCGATGATACGATCTGTAGTATTGATTTAACCTGCACCCCGTGCATCCATCTGACTGTGGAAAGGAAAATTTGTGTTTTTTGGGAGGATAGTTGACATGCCAACACAAACTCCTTCCAGCCACCTGTGTAGTCCGACCAAACAGTGACACCTTGTTGTGGTAAACCACCTGTGTTACCTTCCACTAAAATTAAAGTGATAAGCCTGTCAGCTACCTGTATGCATGCATTACTGTCACAGACTTGAATCGTGCTGAATATATTTATTATTTCCACCCATTACCGGAGCACACCACTTCATAATTTTGCCATTTTAAGGGTTCATTCAGTGCCATTAATTGGTGCGCTTGTGGTTTGTCAGCAGCTCGTTAATGAGTAAGCCTGTTATGTGCTCCCCGTCGGTTCTGCTCCACTGGGCACATCTGCCCATGCTAAAAACCAGAATCACAGAGGTGTCAAGTTGAGACGCGCACCCCACCAGGTATTAGCATATTGTCACCTTGGCTATTAAAAGCAAACCTGTGCTGATTATGATCCCATTCACCAGGGGGGAATGACATGCATATGTGAATGATGCCACATCATAAGATCGTTCATAAAGCGAGGGTGAGGAGGTGTGGAGTGGAATACATAATTCCCCGCCGTCTCATCAGTCTTTTTCCCCTTCTGTTTCTCTGTCTAGCTCTCAAAGTCTGTTCTGATTTCTCTTTTTCCTTATCGCCTATTCATTCACCCACCCACACTCACGCACGTTTCCTCCCCCTCGTTTCTCATGTCTGTACTTTCTCTCGTGGAGGTATGCCCTGGAAAACATGTAAAAATAAACCAGCATGATTTACTCTACTCTACTTTGTGTGTTTACCCTGAGGCCTCTGAAGGGCTACATTGATTTGTTTACAGAGGCCTTCGTGTTGGTCATGAAAAATGAAGATTCCTGTGAAATCAGAACTTCAAAAGTTACCTGTATATTCACGTGCAACAAATTGCCCAAACACTAATATACTATAGCAACAGTTTGGCACGAGACGCAAAGCTCCCCAGTAAAGCCTCATCTGTTTTTTATATTTTATCTGGAGTGTCTGGTGCAGGCAGTAAACACTGGAGGCTAAGTGAGGCATTTAGACCTTTCGACAATGCCTCTCATTAAAGCTGCTCCTCAGACAGCAGGACAGGGATGGTGATGAAGAACAGCAATAAAACATTCCTAGAGGAAATCAGTGGGCTGCATCCACACAGGCTGAAGTGCAACTTTTAATATGTCAGCTGTTTTTATCACACGGCAGAGGAGTTTGTGCTAGCGGGTTCATTGCATAAAGCTGCATCTTGGGGGGTAAAGAGAGGCAGGTTTATGAGATTAGCAGAAGCAAACTTGTCACAGGGAGAGTTTTGGATTTGAACGAAATCTAATTTGTACGCAAGACCGTACTTTACACTGGGGTGATTTTGTGTGTGTAGTTGGAATGAAGTTATTTTTAGTTTAGAATTACACAAAGCCTAATGAAAAAGTGGCCCCTCTGTTTTGTGTTTGGGTTTTATGTTCATTTGTGGCAATGTGGTTTATGCGAGGTACGTACACTTATTCTTAAATAACAAACTGTGATCTTTTAACCCAAAGTGCACATGACTTCGTTAAAACATTTCTGGGTTACACATCACAATATTTATGTCTCATGCTGGTAAAACAAGATGGATGACGGTCTGTGTTATTTAGGGGGGGGGGGGGGGGGGGTAACAACTTAAGGGTAATCGTATTTGACCATTATTGAGGGGTAGCCAAGCACAGCAACACTCAGACCCTTTGATTAAGCCTGAGGGGAGAGGAAATGCTTTGTGCAACTACTGTAGACATTAAAACAAAATGTGCACAAAAGATAAAAATGTAGCACATGTAAATGCACAATCACAATAAAACTATTTCGGTTTAAAAATTAAGCCAAAAACAAAAACCCCCTTTCTGTTTAAACTTTTTACACTGCTAACAATGCCTGCACTGCACTGCCACTTTTATTCCACTTTTAATTTCCTTTACTGTATAGATAGCTGACATTACATTTCATTTTTAGATTAGTGTAATTTCTAAATGTAGTTCTCCAGTGCATTAAATATTTCCCCACATTCATCCAATTTGTTTTTTCACCAGTTCCCCCCACTAGCTTGCTTTCCCCATCATAAACGAGAAAAGCCAATGTTTAGCACAAAAGCTTTCTCTAAGAAACCATGTGAATACAGCTATCACAACTTTCTCTCAATCACCTCCAGTTGCTCGTATTATGTCCTCAGGCAGCAGGACACCAGATTTCGCTCCATTGGACTCCAGGCTATATGTGGCTGTGGCAATATTGCAGTTTGAACTTGTAGACTTCTGACAATAGGGCAAATGCTTTCCTGTTGCTCCACTCTAAAGTCCATATGGCTTCTTTAGCCCTTTAAATGTAACCTCCTGAGATCTAGACTCTGTTAACACTGTTAGCACCTGATACTGTAACTATAAACTTAACTATACACAGATCAGCCATAATCTGGTAATGCCAAACATTATGCCCAGTATTGTTTAGGTTCCCCTGGTGCCACCATGAGGCTCTGGCCACTCAGGAAATGGCTCCACAAGACGTCTGGTGGTGTGCTGTGGTGTTTGACGTTGGCAGCAGATCCCTTGGGTGCTGTGGTTTTTAGGAGGCCCTTCATGGATCGGAATTGTTTGGCAAAGAGCCCAAGGCTGCCAAACAGGCCTTCAAACCCTGTGGTGGACTGGATGTTCTGATGCCTTTCTGTCATGGGCAGCATTAACTGTTCCAGAAGTTTGTTCTGTATTGCCTTTTTTGTGAGATCGAATTGAATGGGCTGGCCTTTGGTCCCCGATGGTATAGGTGAGACTCTGGTGCCCAATATTCTTACAATGAATGACAATATATACTGTAAAAGTAAATTGAATTATCTGATGTAGTCAGTTAGCCAACAGTGCCAGAGCTTGGCATACACACAAATTTATATAAATATATATATTATATACACAAACATATATATATATATATATATATATTATATATATATATATATATATATATAACATATATATATATACATACATACATACACACACACACACACACACACACACATATATACATATATATACATATATACACACACACTGAATAATTTATAGTAGCTATTAAATTATATTGTTTAAGATTAATACAGAAATAAAGGTTTCTGACTTTAAGGGGTTGCTAAAGTAATGAGACTTAAAAGGGGTCAGGTTATGTCTCACTTCGCATCATCTATGGTCATGCGTGCTTTTGTTTGAGTTCCTTCATGATAAAACATGTTGCAGCACTAAAAGAGTAAATGTGTATTGACTTACTAATGGCTGCTTAATAATTTAGAAAGACAACAATCTTTAGTTTTAAGTCAGAAAACATTGCTGATACTATAACGGTTGCTTTAGGCATTGTTTTATGGGTTTTATTATTATTATTATTATTATTATTATTATTATTATTAGTCAGTCAGTCAGTCTCTCATGATCTAAATAAACTACCTAATCCTAGATTGCTATAATACATCATTCTCTATGTGCACAACAACAGCTGCTGACTCTGCATACTTATAATCCTCTTTATTACAGGGCTTGTCAGTGACCTCAACAATTAATGAAGGAGTTTTCTTGATGAGATTTAGCCTGTTGAGAGCTGAGACATTACTGCGTCAGCTCATCATATGGAGGATGCCGCAATCATAACAGTTATGTTTTATCATATAAGACCACTAAAACTACTCAAAAAAAATGTTTTAATTGAAAAAAAACAAAGGAATGGATTTCTCTTATTACTAAGAATTAATAATGTCCACTTGGAGAATGTTATAGCCTCCAATCCTCATGTTTCCCGAAGGATAGGAATAGCTTTGACCTTCTGAAGGCATTTGGTGGTTAACCATTGGTTGTTAGCCATGAGGGAAACTCTTTTTGGTTAATAAAGTGTGTGCATGTTTGTGCGTGTGTGCGCGCATCTCCATGCCTGAAAAGTGTTTTCAGAATCATTTTGTTTACCTCACGATATACAGAAGGCCAGAAATGTATTCCAGTGCTCTAAGCTAAAACAAAAGATACCATTTGTTTCTCTGGTGGCTTTTCCCTCTTGAGTTCTTTCTCGCTAAATATTTTTTAATGTTTTAGCCAGCCAGTGACACACGCTCCACTGAGTAATCATTCTTTGAATTTTGAAACTGGTAACGAGTTTTATAATTGGCAAGATTAATAGTATTTACAGCACGGCAATGCAAATAGTTTTTTGCGTGCAGGAATAATGAAAAGTATGCAATTATATTTGAATAGTTTATATCTGATTGTATTGTGATTCTTTTAACAACCACCGGGCAATTTAAGATTTTGTGTGTGTGTGTGTGTGTGTGTGTGTGTGTGTGTGTGTGTGTGTGTGTGTGTGTGTGTGTGTGTGTGTGTGTGCGCGCGCGCGCATGTGTGTGTGTGTGACAGCAGCACTAGGTGTTGTAATTACCCCAGTGCATCAGTGCCTATTAATTGCGATGAGAAAGTTCTTCAATACCAGTAGGGAATTTCTTCTGAAGCGTGCTAGGCTAGAGATAAACAAGAGCTTGTGGCTTAGTTGTGGAAAAAGCAGCATAAATGCTTTGTGGCTTTTCTACTCGCACCATGCGCACACACATACACGCGCGCACACACACACACACACACACAGGCTCTGGCCAGCCCTCACGAGCAGAATATTGATGTTGAGAATTAATTACTTGTTTTTACATAGATCAAGACAAAGCCCTCAGAGGGATGTAGCGAGCTCAGAGGGAGCCGAGCAGACATTGACGGAGGTGGGAAATTAGAAGAGCTCTGTGTGTGAGCGTTGGGAGAGAAGCTAATGGGCTAACAGAGTTTGGCAATGATAACAGTAAGTGCTTCCGGTGGAATAGCTTGGTGCTGGGAGACCAGTTTGGCAAGACATCATTGTTAGACGGGTTTGCTCTTATTCAGCGTCTTACAATATGTGGTTGGTTGGCGATATGATTTATTATATGTCCTAAAGTGGGACTATCATATTTACAGATTACACAACTGTGACATTGTGTAGATTATTTAAAAACAATATGTGTTAACCTTAAGGGTATGCTCTTCCTTCTGTGTGTGTGTGTGTGTGTGTGTGTGTGTGTGTGTGTGTGTGTGTGTGTGTGTGTGTGTGTTTCATTCCTACTGAAAGCTCCTCTGTATCACTCTGTGTCAGTCAGTAAAGCTATACAGGCTTCTCAAATCCCCTTGTTTCAGACCAGGACTGGTTAAACCATCCTGAAATGCGCAATCGATTGGCTTGCTGTAATATGTCCAGCAGATTTCCTGAATCAGGTCCTGATCTGGAAGCTGCTGCTAGATTAAGAGGACCATGAATGGTCATCGATTTCTATCTGATACAATCATTTAATTCAGGCTTAAATCCTCTTGCTGTGGCATGGAGGCAATCTTTGCACAGATCTTTTGATTCCCGAACAGCGGCTTAATTACAACACCTCACCAAACACTACATGCTGGACAGGCATTCAGGTTAAAACCCATTGCTACTATCAGACCTGAATTAAGCTGGAACTGCTAGCTTATATACTGCTTCCATCATGTCCATTCAAACATGTGCCCTCACTTTATTAAGCTTCATGATAGTGGATAGCAAAAAAAAAAGTGTATTTTATGTTAGTCTGTATCTTAAAAATAAATTTCCGGACATGGGACAGACTAAATGTACATCTGAAATGCAGAGAAACCTTCCCTTGCTTTATCTACATTGGATTGCACCGATTCCTGGCGAGGTGCTTATCATGAACAAATTCTTCCAACAAACTGGCTAAAACACACATCAGGCTTAAATAAAACATTGATTGTTACCTTAATTAACTACCAAGCTCAGGTATTGTGATCGAGCAGCGTTTGATGTTGCAGTCTGGCAGCATTGTTAAACTGATCGCCTTGGAATGCTGTGATTAGCTAAGGGTCAGCATAAAAAATAGCTTGTTAACTAGAAAGCTCAATTTTGCCTGGTGGCTCCAGTCTACTCAACTACTAAAAATGAGTTAGTTATTGGCTAGCACACGTTCTAACACATTGGCTAATTCTTTCATGCTAATCTTTGCTGCTTTTTTTTTTTCTTTCGATTGCTTTTGCCTAGCATAGCAATCCTTTGTAATCCTGAACAGTCTTATATTTATCATCACATTTCTTTAAATATACAGAGGCATTCAAGTGAAACCAGGACTTTTGATTGCACAGAATAGCAGAATACAGTTACACTCTATGGCCAAAAGTATTTGGCAAAAACTGTTAATTATTGAATTCAGGTGTTTCAAATAGGTCCCGTATCCCCAGCGATTTTAATGCTTTAGCATACCACCATATCTTAGACAATGCTATATATTGAACTTTGTGGCAACAATTTGGTGAAGGCCCTTTTCTATTCCAACATTACTGTGCCACAAAGCAAGGACTATAAAGATTTTTTTTTATATATATATTTTGATGTGGAAAAACTTGACTGGCCCGCACAGAGCCCTGACCTCAACCCCACTGATCATCTTTGGGATGAACTGGAACGGAGACTGCGAGGCAGACCTTCTCATCTTTCAACATCAGTGCCTGATGTCATAAATGTTCTACAGAATGAATGGGCAGGAATTCCCACAGAAACTTTCCAAAATCTTGTGAACAGCCTTCCAAGAAGAGTGGAAGCTGTTATAGCTGCAAAATGGGTCACACGCCATATTTAATATATACACAGATGTATTTGGAAACAATGTCATTGCAAGTTTGGCCAAATAATTTGTTCATATAGTTTATGAGAGTAAAACCTACCTTTATTTCTCAATGCTACACGAATGTACTTATTCACTAGTGCTTACGGTATATACCATGAAGGTAGAACGTTTTCTCAGTAAGCCAGAGCCAAGATCATGCTTCATGCCTGAAACACTGGCCTCCCTGGAGCTCCTTTAATGAACCAAGCATGCGGATGTAGCAATAACTCCCAGCCGAGTTCCTGTAATGTGCATGTGGTGTGGTGGGCAGTATGCGGTCCTGCAAAAACAGAATGCCTATGGTGATCAGACCAGGCCATTTTTTTTACATTAAAGGAAAGGGCTATTAAAGGAGGTCCTGTGAGGCCAGCTGGGATAAGTGCATTAGGGGATTATATAGAGAAATAAAGGTAATTTTCACTCTCATAACTGTGTATAACTGTGTTCTGTCACAGTTTAACTCGAACACTCCTCATAAAGTATATTAAAGGTTCATATAAAATCAGTTGTGTGTTCCAACATAATTGTAGTATATTTTGCAACATATGATCTTAAAAATGCACAATTTTGCACATCGATTATACCGACGCCTCAGATTAACTGCCTCTTGCTCTCATCGGAAGCAGCTCATTAACCATCCCATACATCATGCTGACATGCACTGGCTTTTTCTTTTAAATTAGGAAAATTCGCTCTATATTTTTATCCACTTCGGTAAAAAGGTTTATTCTAATTAGAATTCTTATAACGAAAGGAAACAAGCTCAGATTGCATTGCCAATTGTTTAAATAATTGTACTATGATTGGCAAAGGATGAATAATAACAATAAAGCAACTAAGAATGCTACCCCTTGTAACATCAATACAGGTTTGAGTCATGAACTCAGTGCAACCTTACAAATATTCCACCTTGTTCTTTGTTTCCTAAAAGCTTCTCAGAACAAAACCAGATCACTTGACATCCTATAAGCCTTCTGAATACACTAATGCACTTAATTAATGTATTCAGGTGTTTCAATCAGGCCCCTTATCCCCAGTAAAGAGCAATGAAACATGTGTTTTTTGTGTTTCCCTTACATTTTGTGTCCTTTTCCATTTGCTAAGTTTCTCGTCTGCTTCATAATATGATATGCGAAAGGCCTAAAATGTATTCCAGTGCTCTAAGCTAAATCAAAAGACACAGTTTGTTTCTCTTGTGGCGTTTCCCCCCTTGAATTATTTCTCAAAAAATATTTAAATATTTTAGCCAAACAGTGACACATGCTTCTTGGAGTAATCAGTCTCTAAATTTGGAAACTGGTAATGAGTTGTTTTTTTTTTTTTTTTTTGCAAGATAAATAGTATTTACATCATGGCAATGCAAATTCTTTTTGGTGATGTTGTAAAAAAAATAAAGATTAGTTATAATGTTATAAAAAATAAATAATGTATATTTGTCTACACTGGTAAATATCACATCTCCATGAAAAATATTTTTTTTTTTTCCTGAGTAGAAATATAGTACGCTTGTTTGCTTTTGGTTCAATTACATATAAACAAGCATTCTTCTGTGTCATTGCCATCAAGTATTTTAATCATTCTATATACTGTATACTAAATTCTGGTCATTATTATTATTAATAATAATGATGATGATCCTGAGACAATTTATTGCCTTGTTCTTTGATATTCTCTTTGGCCTGAACCCATGTTTGCTGTTGCCTCATGTATCAACAATAGCCTGTCTGACTTGAAAATTCTCAGCGTCATGAATCCTAACTCCCATTGGGAGTGGTGGCTCAGCCAGCTAAGGGTCTACTGTAGGTTTGCGGATCTGAGGATGTGATTCGAGCCCCACCCCATACTACCAAGCCCAAGCCCAGTTTGAAAAATGTGAGGGTTATATCAGGAAGGGCATCTGGCATAAAACCTGTGCCAAGTTGTGTGCAGGTCGGGTGGTCCGGTGTGGAAACCCCCTTGACATGAGCAGCTGAAAGAAAGTTTATTAATCCTAACTCCCCCCTTCTTTCTTTCTCTCTCGTTCTCTCTATTGTTGAATTGTGAATGGAATAGAATAGAATACATTTTATATTATAATACAATGACCTCATGAATATAGAGCTTTGTACCCAAGCGTCCGAAAACGAAAGTGGACTTCATATTAACTAAAACACCATGCCTGTTATACTGAACTTCTCGCCTCCTATCACACAGTATGACTGCTGATCAGTTCCTGCAATCTGATATCACCCAGATGAGGATGGGTTCCCTGCTGAGTCCGCTTCCTCTCAAGTTTTCTTCCGACTGCTATCACAGGGACTTTTTTCTTGCCATTAGCATTCATTTCCTTAATGTTTTGGTTCTGTAATGCTGCTTTGAGACAATGAGCATTGTTAAAAGCACTCAAAAAAATACAACATTGAATTGAATAAATCATATTAATCATATAAATAAACAGCATAAATAACCACTACATATTTTGCACCTTGTTTATTAGTGATAAATAAAGCAGTTCTTTCATCTACCTGATTTTAAGAAAAACACAGTTGGCCATTAAATTTGCAGAATGGAAACCTGATCAAAATACAGTAGGTTCATATCTGTATCAGTTTGTTTAGATATAACAGACCAACTGGAGCCATGTCATACATACGCAGACAATTTAACAGTATTAAATTGTACATTCATTTAATTTGTGTTCATGGAAAATAAGTCTGGTGATTAGATAACTTGCAATCAGTCCCTTCGAGAATACATCTGGTCGGTGTAACAGTATAATCTGCCAGAGTAGAAGTTCACAAACTCGCGTCATATTAAAAGCTGAATATGATCAATGACCTTTTTGAAATGTCCACTGACCATTGTGGTATCGTGTGCTATAGTATGAGCAAATTATATCCTTTATAAAAGGAAAATGGAAAGGTTTCCATCGGTCCCATGTGAATGAGGTTAGATAGTGGCTCACAATCCTCTCCAGCCATTTTCCTAGTGCAAATGTTAATGTGACTGGACAGAGGTCATTATGATCCAATTTTTTGGGGGAACTGGGACCACTGTGGATATCTTCCATATATGTATAATGCAGTTAATGGTAAATAAAAGTTGAATTATTTGGGATAACCTTTTAACTGAATGATGTAGATGCAATGGATTCTTCCCCAAAGGCCAGGGATGTGCTGTCTGTTATATTATTCTTTAGACTCTTTGGCTCCCATCCCATTATTGCATAGTGTCTCTCCCACGCTTGCTTAATATTCCCGGTGCTGAATTTGTTCTTTAACTTGTTTTTTCAATTTTGCTTTCTGCTATTTAAATTACATCTTAGGGGCTTTTTTGGTCTCGATTTGAATTCTTTCTTCACCTTCTTCTCCACTTTTATCAGGGTTCCTGAACGGAATGTGTGAGAATATATCTGTTTACCCATATGAATCCATAGACAATAACAGCTGCTGCTGGTTTCAGTTCACAGTGCCTTGGCACATTTTCACTTTTACTCTTCCAAACCTGAAAGATTTTTTTTTTTCGGTTCCATGTGTTTCCTATATCCTGTTCATCAGAAGTCATTCGGACTATCGACAAAGAAATCTTGCATGAGAGTGTCTGCTAGTTAAATTGAACACTTGCTACTCAAAGTTTAACTTCTGGTTCAGTATTACTTGATTTAGGCATGTGATTAGGGGGCACCAAAATGATCATGACTAAGTAAAGAAAACTTGTCTACATTGGTCAGATACTTTGGTACAAAACTACTGTAATTTTCTATCTGTATGTTTGTCTGTACGTCTGTCCAGCCAATTTTGTCACAGCATCATGCAAAACTGGTTGGACAGAATTAAAAAATTTTGAAACTTTGCCAGTCCATTGGTATTTGACTGAAGTTAAATAGAGCACTTTTTCCCCTTGAGGTGGCCGCATCACTTAACACAGCTAATTGATGCAATAGTTTATGGTGTAAAACAGTATGGAGAAGACACAAATGACTGTAATGCATCTACAGGGTGGGCCATTTATATGGATACACCTTAATAAAATGGGAATGGTTGGTGATATTAACGTCCTGTTTGTGGCACATTAGTATGAGGGGGCAAACTTTTCAAGATGGGTGGTGACCATGGTCGCCATTTAGAAGTCGGCCATCTTGGATCCAACTTTTGTTGAATCCAACTTTTGTTGAAAATCGATGACCATTCATGGTCCTCTTAATCTAATCGATGACCATTTTTCATGGTGTTGTAATTAAGCCGCTGTTCGGGAATAGCCCACCCTGTAAAAGGCGCCCAAATCCTCATGAAACAAAATGAGCGCATGGCTTACTCCAAAAAGATGTCGGGTAGATTATGAAAACTGATCCTTAAAAGATAAATGGTTCCTGCAGGAACCAGTTTATATCATAGTTTGCAAAGCTGTTATGCTAATAACTAGCAGTATTGTGACGTGCCAGGACGAGATAAAACATGGATCGTTAGAGTAAATATATCCACAGTAAAATACTCAAACTGAGATCACATTGTTATGCACTTAAATGACGATGAAGGAAGTACAACCTGAGGCATGAGATACTGTACTCAACCTCTAAAAATCATTTATTTGTATTAATAGGTTCAGCAGAGAAACTCTGATTACATAAAAGCTGATGGCCTTTTAACTATTTCTACAAACTCTTTACCCAACCATAAAGGGTACTAACACTAACAGGAAACAAACTACACACTGGGTGACGTTGGCTCCAAGGCTTGAGGTGTTTGATTGGTGGTCCACTTCTATACTGACATTAATATTAACACAGCACATGAAATATAATACAGCATTATACATGCGTTATGTAGCTTTAAGATTCCGCAGAATCTAAAAATGACTAAATGTCAATAGCAGCTACTGTACATGCAGCTTTAATTCTTACTTCTTGCTGGATTAATGGTGGTCTCAGCAAGAAAGTAAAGGGGCCTAAGGAGGTTAAAAGGAAGCTTGCTAAACTGGCTCCTCTCCAGGCTGTCGAGAAAAACTTTGGCTCAACGGTCGTATTTGACCCCTCATATTGATTTATTGTAATCAACTGGGGGCAAAGAGGAATTCAGGATGGCCATCTAGCATGCCGTGGAAAGGCACCTTGGGACAGCAACAGACAATCTGCTCCTCTCCATCAATTTCCACATGACAGGAGCGAGTGCTGGAGGAGAAAGGTGGAGAATGAGGGAGTAAATGAGCAAACGAACAAGACAAGGAGCGAGGGAGGGAGAGACGGGGAGCGAGGAAATGAAGAGGATCCCTCAGGCGCTGCTAGTTAATTAGCTTTGTGAGGAAACAATCAGACTAACAAGCAAAGCAAAGTTTTTAAGCTCTCTTATTATTCTGCATGGTCTACAGAGCCCTATCTAGAGGAGAAGTCTCACACCTCTCATCTCCTAGTTACTGTAGTACATATACTACGCCAAAGTAATTGTTATCTCTTTAATTAAACAATTCTCCTCTAACCTGCAAAATCTGTAATGGCTACATATTCTGGCAAATTCACGCTATATTTTGTTGTAACATGTGATGCCTGTATATTGGTGAACATGTGTGCATTAAGGCTGTTGGCTTAAACCTTCCCAACTGCCTAACTGTTCAGATGCGATCATGTGACTTAAAGTAGTTTGAGGAAGCACAAATGGAGTCTGTGATAAAATGAACTCAGCTCATAAAAAGGCAGCTGCCCACACATACACACACACACACACACACACACACACACACACACACACAGCAATGGGCCCTTGGTCTGGATTACAGCAGCCACACTGGATGCTTTGCTCTCCCAGTACTGGTGTAAGGTTCCACTTAAATCGACAGAGATGAGAGGAAATCTCTAATTTGGACCAATCCCCAAGTAAACACTAGCTCGCGTGGGCCTGTAACTTAAACTGGCTGCTCTATTGCAGAACCCTACTGCATGCAATGGGAGATATGCTTCATGTATAGTAATGTCAATGAGAACCAGCCGTGATATATATATATATATATATATATATATATATATATATATATATATATATATATATAAAATCACACACACAAGTTTAGAACTGATGTCTGTTACAGTTGATTAGTGGGGGCCTGAGGGAAAAAAAAACAGATGCCGTGATTCAGGGGTGCGGTTGGCAGAGAACTACTTGGCTTGGCCAGAGGCCATCTTCTCCTTATGTTCTGGAGCCAGCAGGGATGCTCTTATTATAGGTTTACCTCCCTGCCACTGGGACTAGGGGATCCAATTTAATACCAGCCAGCTGTTTGAGTGGTAAGGCTCATGCTGCATGTGTGTATATCTTAGGGTATGTCTGTGTGTGTCACCCTTTGCGCAACACAAATATGTGTTCAATGCCACGAAAAAAGTGAATTCACTTAACAGAACGGCAGTCTTCTACACAAGGCATGCATCTGGTAGATGTTTAAAAAGAACTGTGGTAGGGTGTTTAAGGAGATTCAGTGTCTTGGTGGTGGCAGGGACTCCTGAAACTTCACCCTAGTGCTTTCTGTGTCCCTGACTCTACAGCTAGAACATACAGTAATGCTTCACTACCCATGTGTGAGGTTTGATTCCCAAACTGGTGCCTTTTACTGTAAGTCTCTTTCTGGAAAATCAATGTCATATTGTATTACTATGCATATTGCATTTGCTTCAGTGATGTAAGAGATAGATAGATAGATAGATAGATAGATAGATAGATAGATAGATAGATAGATAGATAGATAGATAGATATCACTGAAGCAGATGTAATAATAGTAATAATAGTAATAATAATAATAATAATAATAATACACACAAACACACAGGGGTTAGACAAAGAAACTGAAACACCTGGTTTTAGACCACAATAATTCATTAGTGTGGTTTAGGGCCTTTTGTGGCCAATACAGCATCAATTCATCTTGGAAATAACAGATTCAAGTCCTGCACAGTGGCCAAAGGGATTTTGAGCCATTCTTCTTGCAGAATAGTGGCCAGGTGGCTGGTTGGTGGAGAAAAAAAACGTTTCCTGACTCGCTCCTCCAAAACACCCCAAAGTGGCTCAATAATATTTAGATCTGGTGACTGTGCAGGCCATAGGAGATGTTCAGCTTCACTTTCATGTTCATCAAACCACTCTGTCACCAGTCTAACCTGTGTGTATTGATGTATTATCATCCTGATACACGGCACCGCCTTCAGGATACAGTGTTTGAACCATCCAGAATGGTTTAGTAGTCCTTGGCAGTGAAGCACCCATCTAGCACAAGTATTGGGCCTAGGGAATGCCATGATATTGCAGCCCAAACAATCACTGATCCACCCCCATGCTTCACTCTGGGCATGCAACAGATTGGGTGGTACTCCTCTTTGGGGCTTCTCCACACCGTAACTCTCCCGGATGTGGGAAAGACCGTGAAGGTGGACTCATCAGAGAACAATATTTTACATTGTTCACAGCCCAGGATTTTTACTGCTGGCACCATTGAAACCCACGTTTGGCATTGGCACGAGTGACCAAAGATTTGGCTATAGCAGCTCAGGCATGTACATTGACCCTGTGGAGCTCCCGACGAACAGTTTTGGTGGAAACAGGAGAGTTGCAGTGCACATTTAATTCTGCAGTGAGTTGGGCAGCTGTGGTTTTATGTTTTTTGGATACAGTCCGGGTCAGCACCCGGACATCTCTTTCAGACAGTTACTCCTGTTGGATGTAGTTCGTCCGTCTTGCTGGTATGTTGACATTACCCTGGATATCGTGGCTCTTGATACATCACAAAGACTTGCTGTCTTGGTCACAGATGAGCCAGCGAGACGAGCACCAACAATTTGTCCTCTTTTGAACTCTGATATGGCACCCATAATGTTGTGTGCATTGCAATATTTTAAGCAAACTGTGCTATTACTCTGCTAATTAAACCTCCACACTCTACTCTTACTGGTGGAATGTGCAATCAATGAAGATTGGCCACCAGGCTGGTCAAATTTAGCCATGAAACCTCTAACACCAAATTGGCCAGTGTCTCATTTTCATTTTCCTGTATACACACACACACACGCATTTGACATGCATTTGTTCACATGTCTTGTGTATGTTTCAACTCTACAAGCAATAAAACAATTGAATAATTGTTATGTACCAAATGATTAAATACAGGTATTTCCCTATAACTGCCGTCAACCCTGATGAACATCCCCTTTATAATAATAGATGCTCCCACAAGTGACATGAATTTAAGAAAGTGACATTTTCATAGAGGGAATACAGCTGCAGAGAACATTTTTGTCTGTTCTGTCTGATTTATAATGTTTTACCATGTGCAACTGCTGGTCAAAGAATACAATGACTATACTGTTACCTATATTTTGGGAGGATGGAGCTGAGATCCAGGGAGTGTGCAGGAATCTCAACATAAATGCTTAATAACTTCATCGCTTCATGGCTAGAATTTAGCTTCACTTGGCAGCATCAAGTATGATAATGCACCATGTCACAAGACACCAGTAACATAAAACAAGCTCTAGATTGCTTCAGATTCCTGGAAAGTCTTTGAAAACCTACATTACAAGGCCAAAAGTATGTGGACACCTGTCAAGAAAATCCATACAGTACTGGATGTGAGACTTTCCTACAACGTTGCCAAAAAGTCTGAGGCACACAATTGTCTGGGATGATTTGTATGCCGTGGCGCTGAGATTTTCACTAACCCGAATTGAGACACCCAAAAGAATGAACACTGACTTTTCCCATAGCCATATTTCAAAATTTAGTAAAGAGCCTTCCTAGAAAATGGAGTTCGTTATACGAATAAATGAGGGATTCAATCTGGAGAGAGATTTTCAACAAGCACATATGGTTGTAATTGGTCAGGTGTCCAAAAACTTTTTGCAGTGTAGAGTAGGGAACAGAAAAGGCATTATACTGCATGTTCTTTAGTTGTTGTTTTTTTTCCTGTACAGTGAGAAAAAGATCCCCACACCATCACACTGCCACCATTGTGCTGACTGCAAATAGGATGGCTCCCTGATCACTCTTCCAAAAGAAACCTGTTTCATATAGCCATTTGTTCGCTTCTCTGGCCGACTGGATACACACCTTTATTTTTTCTAAAAACCAATGATACAAGATAAGTAGTGGGCTCTGATTACAAACTGCATACTGAAGGTTGAATTCAGAAAGAAAATTTCCAGCTGTCATGTGTTTATGTGCCTAAATGTGTGTCATTATTCTACTTTATTTCCTTTGATCCACTACAGCACATCCAATGACTGACTGTATGAAATGCTTAAAAAACAATTGTGCATAAAATTTGGAACATATTGGTATAATGACGCCTTGCCTGTGACAGTCACAGTGACCAAATGACACTTATTTTTGCTCATTTCACTGCACAGTTAAAAACTAACTGGTGCTAGAAGCGTTGTTCCGCCTGATTTATGTCACACAGCCTGCAGTAACATAGACGTATGACTTGTTGGAATGAACAAATTGTGTGAGGGTCGGCGATGTAATAAACCGGCAATTCTGACATACCTATGAAGAAAAGAGTAACATAACTCTGTCACAGCTCTGCAGAGACCCATAGACGGACAGGTGCTCACAGTTTAAAACAGACTGAGATTTTAAAACCCCAACTATAGCACAACCTCCAGGAACACAGCAACCAACATTGGAACAGAACTTACTGTAAAAGTTACACTATTTTATATGGTAGTGTCTATGCATCCATTCAAGGTGATTGATAGCAATAATTTGTGACTTCCATAGATATAAGAAAGCAAGTACTGCAAACTAAAGTACGTTCATAAATCAGAGCCCCTGCCACATTAAAGGAGTTTGTAGTGTGCTTGCAGTCATATTTCTGTTTATACCAGGTGATATGATGTAAATGTACCTGAACTGACAATAATGTGTCTGAGGCAGATTGCTGGAAACCCGAACAACTGTTGGATGTATATTAATGTAAATGTACAGGGGGATAGAAACGATCATAAATAGAGATCTGTATGTCTATAAAAAACAGTAAACTATATATCTAACTTTAAAATAATAAAATCACATTTAAATTTACATATTTTTTTTATTCTTTTATCAGGTATAAGCAACTATACAACTGCATAATAACAGAAATTATGCAACAGTTAGTTTCGATAGAGTAATCTGATTGAACAAAAGCCATTCCACAAGTGGTGATAATAGACGTTAACCGCACTGGGATGTTTAACTATAATGTATGTATCACCCTTTGTACCACCCTTAATTACACTAACCGTAGGATTATGGTTGTAGAACTACCGTTCTACTTTTTCTATTGTACAGCTAGGTTTTTCTTATTTTTCTTATATTGTAGTATATTTGTATTTTGTATTATATAGATTTTTTTTTTTTTTTATTTAATTCTTTTATTTTTTCTTAGTTAAATTTATTCCTTTATATATAAAGCGGGAAACCAACAAGTATGGGGAGAACATGCAAACTCCACGCACACAGACCTGAGGGGGGATTCAAACCCACAATCCTGGAGGTGTAAGTCCGCAGTGTGATTGGCATATTTGCTCAACAAATTCCCATCTGTTATTGACTTTTCGAAATCCATTGTGTATTTTGAATTCCATTGATATAGCAATAATAGCATAAAACTAATAGGCTCTGATGTCTTTGAATGGGTGGCAAAATTCTGTTTATAATACATGCAATTTTATGAGAGCTTGTGTTAGCATTGAAGGAAAGGAATTAGTACCGTTTTAAATTTTAAGGGAATCTAATATGCAAAATTAACTTTTTAGTCATTTTTAGATATTTAAATTAATTAGATTTTCTCCCTAATGTGACCTCATAAGGAGATACCATCCCCCCGTTTGTTGCTCAGTTCAGTTTTCTGGTGGGCGTTGCTTGGGTGTAGCTCATTTACATAGACACTGAAAGGGCATGTTTTTGAAAGAATAGTGAAACAGAGGTGTTTGCATTATCTGCGAGGTTTTCATCTGCGCCATTAACGGACACTCTTTATGGGAGCTCTGAGACATTTGTTAAAAAGTAAAGTAGCACAATCTGGGACCTTTAAATGAAATGTACAGTATACAATGGAGCTTACTTACATGTACAGTAGGCCAAATGAATGCAGAAATAAGCTGATCCGAAATTCATCTCAATATCTAATCTAAACATGTGTTTCATAAATGTATGAATTCAACAAGCAATCTTAACAGATAATTGCATAAATAGAAAGGCAAATGAAAAGCACATATTCTACACTTAATCAATTATACAATGCAGTTATTTGAAATTTCTCTTGCTGGTACAGTACAAACAGCTACATTTTTGCTGACTGATTATATATTCATGCCAGTAATTATAGTACTAGTTGCATCATATAACCTCTATAAGACTTTTCCCACCAAGAGACAGGCAATAATCCACAGCTGGTCATCTGTTAAGAATATTTTTACACAATTAACATTCCATGGGCTTTTCTACTGTAGCATCTCTACCATCATCAAAGGCCTGAGTAGTTGTCTGTGGAAACCTCTTGCATTTTTCAAAAAAAGAAACAGTTTTTATTTGCTGCAAAGCAATAATCACAACTTGTTAAACAAGCAGCCAAAGGCAGATAAATCTTCACAGGACACATTATTGCTCTTGTTTTTTTATTCAAGAATCTTACTTGGTGCACAAACCTTTGCTTTAACACTGCAATCTGTTTCTCCCAGCAGCCATTTTTAATGGACTCTGTACATCTCGTATTCATAACGGCAAGAGCAACAGATAGCACGGTGAAAGTTATTAACACTACCCTCTCCAATAATCCATTGAGTCACATCAGTGATCCTTTGAAGAGGCTGTACAGTGAATTATGTAAAATGTTTGGCAACATTTCACCTGATATTACTGCAGTAAATCACAGCGGGGCCTTATGAGGAGTCAGGAGTCTTCCGTAAATCTATTTAGGGGAGCTGCGACTACACAGGCTTCCTCCCGGATAATTAGGGTTGGGCTGCAGCCTTGTTTTATAAAGCACAGTAATCTGTTTTATCAGTTTGCCAAAGGAGAGTGCTCAAATGTAAATATAGTCTTACAGTATGTTATTTATTGCCCGAGACGCTGGGGTAATGAAAACGTGAAATATGCAAGCATGTTACCCTGCGCAAATAGTAACTGATGACTTCAATGCTCTTTAATAGCAAGAACACATACAGCATTTTAATACAATGGAGAGTGTATAAAGGGACCGGATATACACATACAAGTTTTATTTTTAGGTAAGTAAATTTTAGGAAAAATGGAAATATAAGTTAGGCCCTCCAAAGTGCTTCATCACCAATTGAGTCCCTATGTGTTTGTGTGTGTCTCTGTCTGTCTGTGTGCATATTTGTCTTAATAGATTTGTTTTGTTTGTGTGTGTGTGTGTGTGTGTGTGTGTGTGTGTGTGTGTGTGTGTGTGTGTGTGTGTGTGTGTGTGCATATATGTGTTTCTGTCTGCCTGTCTGACCATATGTCTGTCGTGTGTGTGTGCGCGTGCATGCGTATGTATGTATGTGTGTGTGTTTGTAGGAGGTGTTCTATTGAGGTCAGTTTCGAAAGGTGAAAACTATAATCCATCAGCACCCCCTCCCTAGTAACCCTGCTGAACCTCGGGTCCAGCATCTGTTTGAAGAAAACCAGAGGTTGCCTGTCCCGCACGGAAATCCCTCTTCCCATATATAGGGCTACAGGAGAGATCCTACATCCTGTGTTGACAATATGTAACTCCAGGGCTTATCTCAGGGCAACATTTCAGTTTTAGCAGTGAATTAATCAGTGTGACGTCACCCTGGGGGCTGCTAGCTGGCGAGAGACAGAGTGGGCATTGCACACACAGACTGCTGGTACTCCACCGGTTGAAGTGTTTAAGCACTTAAGAGTGTGCACTTTATCCTGCTTCTGTCTCTTAGTTTTATTGCCAGCTTAATGTAGTCCTGAACCTTTTCTGTATCGGCCAGAGGAATGTTCCTTTTCCTGGTGGAAATCAAAACAGAGACAGTCTGCATTTCTATGAAATGAAGCTCACAGGTAAAGAGTGGAATAATTAATATGTCATTTTAAGCCTCCACGTCAAATCTTTGTTTCTTTATTTCCGTTGTTTGTCAAAAGAGTGGAGGCTTAACATTGTGAGTTAGTTTGTTGGAATGACTTAGTCAAAGTTGCTGGAGGGCAGGTTTCTCCAGAGCAGGAATGAAGGTATTAAAGGCTGGGATGGCTGCTGGCCCGAGGAAGGTCGAGCTAGCCTGCATGTTTTTTAATGAGAACAGCTGCTCCCTCTGCTCCTCTGTTCACATGCATGTTTGGTTAATCATACAGTCTCCCCTGCAGGGTGAAGATAATGTGAGCAGCTTAGGTAGCAAGAAGCCGGAAAGAGCGCTTCAGAGGGTATGAGAGAGAGAGCGAGAGAGACACAGGGAAGGTATCTGGCATGATAACTATAACACATTGGAGAAAAGTGAAAAAAGAGAGTCATGGTTGGGAGGATATTAGGAGCCTTAGGTTTTCAGGTTTCAGTGCTATTTATTTTTGACCGAAATGAGGAATGGATAAACAATGGATGGACATGATATCCTTTTTATGGGAGATGGATCTAGCCCAGGGCTATGACTCCTTGCACCTGTTAGCCTTAGACCTTTCGCACTGTTAAAAAATGTATAGCCATGAAATAGTTTCAATAAACGTCTCTTCCAACTGTCTAAGTAAATGCTTTAAATTACAATGCCTCGTATAAAGTATCAGTTTAGAATCACATTTGTACACTCTCTCTCTCATTTTCTTTTCGATACTGCTTATACCGTTTAGGGTTGCATCTGTATAGAGTTGGCCAGGATCCTATACCAGTGGACTTGTATGAGAAAGAAAAGTTTGAGAAGGAAAAAATTAAATGCTAATGAAATGGTAAAATACAGTATGACTACAAATTGACCTAATGGTATTGGGTACCTAATTGATACATAAGTAACCATTTATTATACACTAGAAATATAATAGAATAACTAATAATAATAACTTTTCATTGTTCAATATTTGCTGTAAGACCAGGATACATACAGTAGGACGACCTAGATGCAGTTCTTTCCACAAAGTTGGAAATACTTGTGTATGTCTTTATGCTGTGTGTCATGATGTTACTGCACTTAAGAATTACTACACTACAAAAAAACCCTAATATTTCTTCATTCATGTCTTTACTTTTCTGCATGATTTATCATTAAAAGAAAGTTTTTCATTTGAATGACCTCTGACAGCATTTATTTAGATTTTATGGTGCAACCTTTCTTATACATATCATATGCAACTGTAGTATAGTAGTGTACTGTATGTACTGTATTTTGCACAACACTTACCGTAGCTGTTAAGGGCTAATTAAAATTAATTAACAATTACGTAATAATACCTATTTTTCTAATTTATCATCACCACCTGTTTTACCTAATCACATACAAAATTATGATAGCAGCTTCTTGCTTGCACTGCAGCCGTGTGCATGCATATGTCTTCATCTGGATGCTTTGTCTATGCTTGAATAAATCATTCACAATGTTAGTGAGGGAGTATGTATCACTACAAATATCACTGCACCTGATTAAATCTTTAGTGCTCCAATTAATGAGATGATACATTTGTTGCACTGCGTGATGAAGCAGGTTGATTATCTGTCTTGACAAGCAGGATTCAGTGCTGAGCTCTTAATCCTAGAACTAGCAGTAGGGCAGGCCAGCAGTAGTGTCTAAGTCTTTAGCTTCTTTAACAGAGAATGTATGTAACCATGAATACAAGCACTAATCAACTTTAAAATGCCACTTCGACAAGTTAATTTATTTATTTTATTTTTCATAATTTGTGTCAAAACATCGGTAGAGAACGCACTTATAGTTCACATATCAAGACTTTGCATTAACCCCTACACTGCGTTAGGGACAATTTGACACACAAAGTGTTTTCTATTTTAAAAAATAGGGCAAATAGTTTTTTTTTTGTTTTGTTTTGTTTTTTTTATCTTGCACTTGTGTCCTTGGTTTGTTTTCATTTAACATTCATTCTAAAATGTAAAGCCATAGTTATTGATCAATAACAACTTCACCAATGGGTACAAAATCTGGACACAGAACACAGAGGGTTAAGGTTACCTTTAGCTATTGTTAGTTACTGCGTTAAACCAGGGCCATCAACATTAAACTAACTTAAACCTATTTAATTCAACTTTATATTAATGTTTATGCTGTTTATTAATGCAGTCAATCAATTTCCAAATAAAAATAGGACAAAAATAATTGTAATAAATAAACAAATAAATAATAATAGTGGACTAGTGGTTAGCACAGGGTGTGTGTGTGTGTGTGTGCGCGTGTGTGTGTGTGTGTGTGTGTGTGTGTGTGTGTGTGGTGTCCAAGTATCACTTAAATGTATCAAAGCTCTGTACAAATAAGTAAATTAAAATAGAACCGTCCTTTTAACAAACCTCAAACAATTTGAAATGATCCATAACAGTCACTGCAGCATGTCTAAAGATACAGGACGTGATTTTAGTTACAGTGCTACAAAGCATGAAATGGTGTAGGCCAAGGCTAAACAGTGGCCAATCACTGGCTTGGCTTGATATAGGCCCAGATGTCAAAAGCTGGCTGCTGAGACAGTGCAGCAAAGGCAACGAGTGACTCAAGTCAGTATGTGTCTTTTATAGTCTGATTCTGACAGCAGAGCGAGCTGAAACAGAAGCCACTGAACCCTGGAAGTCTGGCAGCGTCTGCAGACCCACAGGGCAGCTCAGCACTTATGGGCAATTAGCGGGACCCACTGCTGTTGTTCTTAGGCCCTGGGTTTTAGTGCTAAACTATAAAAATACTCCACACACTCCATAAGCATCCATATTCATTCAGCTGCATTCATCATTTGATCACAGCAACAGGGATGATCACATGCAAACACACACACACACACACACACACACAGTATGCACACATTCAGTATCTTATTTGGTTTCTTCATACAGGACGATAGACTTACTGGAGACCGGGGTTGGGGGGGCGGGGGTGGTTAACCTGGTATCATAGCTGTATGTGTTATACTGTAAGTGGCTCCTTTAGGAGACATCATTCTGCGTCTATGACTGCCCTGCTGCAGGCTTCTGCTCTACTGCGTCATATGATACACAACTGAGGATAAAGCACATTGCAATGAATATAAGCATAAGCTTGTGGAACAATGTGAAATTCCTAAACTGGACAAAGTCTGTGTGTGCTCCTTCATTTCTGCTTGGTTGCTTCTGAATAAAGTCTGTTTTATCCTCTTGTGCTTCACTTTCTCTTGCACTTTTCCATCACCTATAAAGTGCTCTAAAAAATCCATGATCCCAAACGTTATCATTGTTTTTACTGCCAAGGAAGTTGTACTGTAACAAGCACCCGTAACATGCAGGATTTTTCCCAGGTACCAAGCATGCTGTACTGGGATTCATAGGTGAAACAGTAAAATAGTTGAGATCATTGATTGTACAGCCACAATCCCCAGGGTCACTGGGAAGAACAGTATGGCATGCGCACTCAAGGATTTCATTTAAATGCCTTTAGCTTTGATTATGGAACACAATGTGACGGCCAGTTCATGAGCGAAAATGATTCCTCATGCCCTCAGAACTATTCTTTCACAATTTGAATCCTGAAATATGACTGTGCCATCAGTGAAGGAAAAAGATGTGATAACTTGGTCATTCAGTACATTTAGGTCATCAGCTGACCTTATTTCATTGCCACCGTGTCTACACCTGACCAATGGAGGAAAACATCTCATAAAACTGCTTCCAGAGGCTTGTACAGTGGACATAGCTTTAGTGTGTCTACTTCTTACTCTTCCCCAAAGTCCAATGTTTAAGTTCCCCTCCAGTTCCTGGAGTCTTTTTTTGTTTTAGTTAGCCTTACTAACAATTGGTATTCTTATGCTCACACACCTGTTTGTCTTAGCTAGTCAGCTAACATCTTAGCTTGTTAGCTAATTAATGGTCTTAGCTTGTTAGCTAATTAATGGTCTTAACTTGCTGGCTAATTAAGTGTCTTAGCTAAGTGTCTTTGGCTAATTAGGTGTCTTAGCTAGTTAGTTTTGTAAATTTATGTTGTCCATTATGTTTTGAATCCAAATTCAAAACTCAACTGGCGATCCATTTATTTAGAAATGCTTATTCTACATGATGTAAGGCTCCCCTCAAATCATAAATGTCTTAAATCTCCATTTAAACCTCCTTATTAATCTTCTCTTAGCACTCAATGTTATGGAGTAACAATGTTGATCCTGGACAAATGTTGTTTTGTTTCACTGTGTAAGTGGCTGGTTAAGGCATTGGACTATGGTTTGGAAGGTCCCAGGTTCAAACCCCACAACCATTAGGTTGCCACTGTTGGGCCCTCGAGCTGGGCCCTTAACCCTCAACTGCTCAGATGTAAAATGGGATAAAATGTAAGTCATTCTGGATAAAGGTTCTGCCAAATGCTGTACTGTAAATAATTGTTTGCAAATGAGTACTGAGCTATATATGGTTGAAATGATAATAAAAGCCAACTTGATTTGACTGTTTTGTCCAAATCCTGTAGATTCTTATCACATGTTTTTATGTTGACTTGCTACTACAGTATTGCATATTGACATTGTACACCCTATGATTTGTATTACGTGTCCTATTAACTGCCATTTCAGCGTCAGCCACCAAAAATAAATGTCATTATTTATATTGTATTTCAGTTTTTTTTTTCAAGCCTGTCAAAGAAAATCAGTATTTGAATATTGCAGAGTATTTAATAGATTCAGCTGCTGTGTATATAAAAGTTTGCAGTACCTTGACATTCTAAACATATCTCCTACCTTAAGGGAGAGCATTATGCAGTGGACAACAGATATTTAACCAGAGACTAGACAGTTCTGAATGCAGATTTGTAACTGTACTGTGTCATACATTATTGTCTGGTACTATTAGAGTACTAGCCAAAGGACACGCTGAGAGATATTCACATTGAACTCGTTTCACACTTTTCTCTAACTCGGCAGGTCATAAATCCTCCCTCCTTCAGCTGGATGGCCCCTGCTGGCACTTTCACGAGCTCACACATCGCTGTCTGGGTGCGTGCAAGCAGCCGTGCTGCGCCGTAACAGAGAGGCACTGTGTTACTGAGCGTGCTCAGGACAGTTGACTATATCACAGCACTCTCTTTGGGAGCTGAGGAAGAAGACTATTTTTCTTAAAGGGCAGCACAGCACAGGAGACAGTTTCTTTTTTAGAGTTAGACCATATTGATTTGCCAGTGTTGTCTTGTCTCCCCTGTGGTGAGAGTACTGCAGGATCATGTTGTAATGACATCTTGGGCCTTTCTAACTCTTTTTTTTTCTGCTGTGGTATCATAACGTCACACTTTTTTTTCCAGTCCCTGATTTAAACAGATTAAGGCGATAATAGTAGGTGATTTCTTAGAACATGCATTATGGTTCATGTCAATTATTTGCATTAGGTGCCTTCTCACACTATTGTTTTGACTGGTTAGCAATGTCCTGTGTATTTTTCTATCTGTGTATACAGCTCAAAGTGTCGTGACATGGACTTAATGTAGTCCTGAGTATCATGCTGCTCTATTATTAAGTGTTACGCCATGCTTCTCAAGGAGAACGTTTCATTCCAGTGTAAACATTTATATGAGGGAATGGCACTAAAAACCATTTCACGTCACTTCAACTAACTTGAACTTAGCAAATGTTCAAATAAACCAAGGGTTTTTGGAGGTGGGGTGCCCTTATGGGAAAAATAATCACATACATGTTACATGGTATTACACACGTGGACAAAATTGTTGGTACCCTTCGGTCAATGAAAGAAAAACTCACAATGGTCACAGAAATAACTTTAATCTGACAAAAGTAATAATAAATAAGAATTCTATGAATGTTAACCAGTGAAAGTCAGACATTGCTTTTCAACCATGCTTCAACGGAATCATAAAAAAAAAGAAAACTCAAAAACTCATGGAACAGGCCTGGACAAAAATTATGGTACCCCTAACTTAATAGTTTGTTGCACAACCTTTTGAGGCAATCAAACGATTCCTGTAACTGTCAATGAGACTTCTGCACCTCTCTGCAGGTTTTTTGGCCCACTCCTCATGAGCAAGCTGCTCCAGTTGTTTTCGGTTTGACGGGTGCCTTTTCCAGACAGCATGTTTCAGCTCCTTCCAAAGATGCTCAATAGGATTGAGGTCAGGGCTCATAGAAGGCCTTTAGAATAGTCCAATGTTTTCCTCTTAGCCATTCTTGGGTGTTTTTAGCTGTGTGTTTTGGGTCATTATCCTGTTGCAAGACCCATGACCTGCGACTGAGACCCAGCTTTCTGACACTGGCCAGCACATTTCTCTCTAGAATCCCTTGATAGTCTTGAGAATTCATTGTACCCTGCACAGATTCAAGACACCCTGTGCCAGATGCAGCAAAGCAGCCCCAGAACATAACAGAGCCTCCTCCATGTTTCACAGTAGGGACAGCGTTCTTTTCTTGATATGCTTCATTTTTCCGTCTGTGAACATAGAGCTGATGTGCCTTGGCAAAAAGTTCCATTTTTGTCTCATCTGTCCATAGGACATTCTCCCAGAAGTCAACATGTAGTTTGGCATATTCCAGTCTGGCTTTTTTCTTGATTTACAAGGAAAAAGTTCCAAAAAGTAAAACTTCAGTTTGCCGTTTGGTGAGCACTGTGCTGAACTAACACGAACAGGCATAACCTAAACCCTACGTACCATATAAATGTTTCCAACTAAGGCATCAGCGGCACTAAAGCATCTCCCATGCACACACACACATACACCTCGAAGTGTGAGTTTGAACTTGACGAAAGAAAAGCTAAGAGTCTGGGGACGGACTGGTTTCTGTTGAATTGTTTTGGTTTTGTTGAGTTTTTTGAAAGTGTGCTGAAATGCTGAATAAACACAAGCTCAGCTGCAGTTGTGCCTGTCTCCTGAGCCTTCCTCTATATCCTCACACACACACAGGGTTCTACAGTGGGTTCTCTTTTTTATCTTGTCATTATTCATCTAAACAATAGTTTATCTATTTACCTAGTATTAACATTGTATTCGATATCGTAAATAATGTAAAGATGGTTTAAAGTATACAGGAGGATGCATGCAGGTTACTGTGTATGCAAAAACTACAGCATTTTATATAAGGAACTTGGTCATCCTTGGATTTTGCTAGACGCAGGAAATCCTTGAACCAATTTCCCTTGTCAGTTGCATTTTTTACTTGGAGTGGTTATTTTGTGGTGCCTCCAGTTTGTCAAAGCAGTCTATTTACATTTAACAATGTCAGCAATACGTTCCTTGGTGGACTAGTGGTTAGCACTCAGTGCTCTCACAGCCACGGTCTAGGTTTGATGCCCAGTGATTGTGTCATTCGTTAAACATTATTCCAAAGGCCTCTAGATTACTGTGGTCCAACAAAAAGATTTCTGACATTCAAAAACATCATAATACCACCGGTGTTCCAATGTCCGAAATGTTAACAAACAAAAAGCTCTGCTAGGATATAGCTGATCTATGACGTACAATCTGGAAATAAGCCTCATTCATCCGGCTAGATAAGAACAGATTTATTTTTTAATCATGCGCAAGAGTTTTTTTGTTTGTTTTTTTGCTCAAATTCTTTTTTTTTGCAATTATTCATTTTTGAAAAGTATTTGTGTTCTCTTTATCTTCGTGAATTTAATCATGAAAACTCAATCAATTTACACCATAAACTGTGCATGGACTACTATACTTCTATATATGGATTATACTGTGAAGTCTAAACTGCTTAGTTCTATTATATTTACAGCAGTTAGCAGACACGCTTATGTTCAGAGCATTCGAGTGTGAAGAAAATAAGCATTTCCAAATTTTTTCTAAATTCGACAAAATAATTAGTTTGGTTTGCCGTAGACAAACATTTACACACTCACTCACTCATCATCTATACGCTTTATCCTGTATTCAGGGTCACGGGGGAACTGAGCCTATCCCAGGAGGCTTAGGGCACAAGGCGGGGTACACCCTGGACAGGGTGCCAATCCATCGCGGGGCACAAACACATACACACTCATTCACACACTACGACCAATTTGGGAATGCCAATTAACCTAACCTACATGTTTTTGGACTGTGGGAGGAAACTCACCAAGCACGGGGAGAACATGCAAACCACATGCACACAGAGACAGGAATCGAACCTGGCCCGGGAATTGAACACAGACCCTGGAGGTGCAAGGCGACAGTGCTAATCACTACACCACCCATTTGCAATACAATTTAATTAAAACCCATACAATTTAATTAAAAGATAAATGATAAATGAGACCCGATGTTCCCACTGAAACCTGCCTCAAAACACAAAGTAACAGCATGAGAAGTTTTCTAGAGTATGCATCCAGTATACATTCAACTTGTACAGCTGAATGATTTGTTGCCAAAACCCTTGTTTCCTCTCTCTGTGCAGCCCATTGCCTGTTTAGACACTGTGTTTTACAACTGTGTCATATTTGCACAATGTAAATGCAAACCATATTAAAGGCTTTCTTTGTGTTGCTGCGCAACCCTGCTCTTTAAAAGGTCTTCATCAGAGACATTTCAGATTGATGGCTTATCAAACTGTGCGACCTCCGGTGTCTTTTTCAGCCTCAGAGGGACATACTTTGAAAAGTTACCTTTGAAAATAAAGAACAGAAGAAGAAAAATGAACAGAGCACTTGGAAGTTGGCAGAAAGCCTGCCCTCTTGTTAGCCTGCTTCGTTGTTACCCACCAAGCACGCACGCACACACACAGGATTGATTATTGAGATGAACGGGCATAAACTTGCTATTTTAACATGGTGGAGCGAGGGAGCTGTGAAGTAAGAAGATGCCTGGGTCTTAAGCTCACGGGTGAGAAGGCTAAATGGGTGTAGAGGGATTCAAGGGCTTATTTGGGATAAGAAACTGGGATCTAGATAGTCTCTCTCTCTCCACCCTAGGGGCTTTTAGCACTGCACTTTCCAACAGCCTGTGACAAAAAAGCGAGATACTTTAAAGGGAATCTGGGCAATGTCCAGACTGAAACACTCTCCAGCAGTGACAAGGGGCTTGTAAAATATTTACAAACAGGCATGATTAGTGGAGCATGGTTTTACTGTAGGGTATCTAAACTCACCATCTACTTAATTAGGAACACCTGTACACCTGCGCTTTTATGCAGTTATCCAATCATCCAATCACATGGGAGCAGCTCAGTGCATACAGTACCATCATATAGATTCAGGTCAAGAGCTTCAGTTAAATGTTCACATAAAAACATCAGAATGACGAAAACATGTGATTTTGGTGACTTTATCCATGGCTCAGTTGTTGGTGCCAGATGGGCTGGTTTGAGTATTTCAGAAACTGCTGATCTTCTGGGAATTCCACACACAGCAGTCTCTAGAGTTCACAAAAAATAAATAAATAAATAAAAAATATGTTTGTGGAAGGTCTGCACACTGAAATCTTGTTTTATAAGAGGTGATTAACTCGACTGCCAGCAGGGCTATACTGTAGTAATTTAAATAAGCACTCTTTACAACTGTGATGTGTAGAAAAGTACTGCGGCGTGCACAACACAGCAAACGTTAAAGTGGATGAGCTACAACAGCTGATGACAACATCAGATTCCCCTCTTCTCAACCAAGAATTAGCAATAGAGGCTTGAGAGAGAACACATACTTGTATAAAATCTCTTTGTATTTTTAAATATTTTTATTTTTAAACTAGGAAAAGAGTGCGTATAAATAGGTAAAACTTTAAAGCTAGGTATACAGTAAAAGCTGATCAGCTTTAATGTAATCAGTGATATTATTATTATTATTATTTCAGGTTGAAGCCTGTGTACTGTACATGTCTGCCTGTCTTTCTGCACAGCAGAACTCTCTGTCTGTCTATCTTATTAATACAAAGAAATACGTTTTGTAAGGTTGAGTATCTCACGCCTTGTTTAAGATAAGTTGTAATACTTTAGTTTTCAGATACAAATACTCTCCCTGTTCGGAAATCAGAGAGTCAATCACAGGTGAGAATTTTTTATTTTTTTTTTTGAATAATAAAGATTAAGCTTAAGTACTAAAATGATTCCTATACGCTTTAACATTCACTTCTACCACTTCAGCGCTATTATTTCATTTATTTACATTGAGCACGTAGCTTATTAGTAGATTATTTTAAAGTACAGTATATTATTAAATCAGGCACATAACTGGTCAATCACTTTTACTTAACATTTTGATTTCATTTATGGTGCAGATTAAACTTCAGGCAGATATCTAAACACTGCAAAGGTTTCATTGAATTCTGTTCAGACAGGTGTGTGTGTGATGCTGTGACAAAATTTGGCTGGACAGACATACAGACAAACTTTTCTGTGAAGGTTTTGAGTCCTCCAATGTACTGTATGAAACGTAAGGATATCACAGAGAGAGTGAATTTTGACTAATGTACAGAAACCTTTCTTTTATGTATACAGATAAATGTGCCTTTAACTTTTGTTTTTAAATATCTTTATACATACATGTTTTTTAGAAATATCATTACCTTGGGTGGGTACTGCATATGGTAACTTCACTGACCTTGATTTATAACAAAAATAACAAAAATGAAAAAAAATTCAGGAGGGGGGATAACTTTTTTTTTTTTTAAGTATTAGAAATGCAAAATATTGAGTGTCAATGAGTGCCATATAACACGTTAAACAAGTCTTATTAATGCATAAAAACAAAACAAAAAAATACCCCCCTACTTTTCTTTTATAAAACAGATACACAGCTGTGAAACAACTCAGCTGCCTTGCTCTTTGATTTATTCCTTTGGGGAAGAGAGAGGATGCTGTGTGAGGGGAGGGAGAGAGAGAGAGAGAGAGAGAGAGAGAGAGAGAGAGAGAGAGACCTGGAGCACAAAATGAGCATTCCAAGCTCGCCATACAAAATCAATTACTTTGAGTGGCCAGGCGAGCCAAAACAGAAAACATCGACAATACATTGAATCAACTGATTAACTGCAGAGACATTACTGTGAAAACACTTCACAAAGCCAAATTTTATTCACAACTTGTTTTTTTTTTGTTTTTTTTCCTTTTGTCATGACTCATTGGTCTAGTTGAGCTGTCAGCACTTATATATTTTTCCTCATTCTCAATGTTTTCTTGATTTTTTTTCTTTTTTTTCGCATTGAGTTTCCAGAAATCAACTGATGTTGATTTTTATGAGCGTGCAGTCAACATTCACCTCGTGTTCCTAGAGCATGATGACACATTGCGCTCACGGTATGAAAGAGAAGCTGTGGATAATAAGGTGTGTTGTGTCACACTTCGCTGAGCTATGACTGCTGAAAAGCTGGACGAGACGACTGAAAAATATGGAGATTAAGGTTGGATGTTGTGTCATAGGTTTTAATGACATCTCCTTGTGTGTCTATTAAATATTTAACAGTTCATCCTGTAAAAGTCTCCAGGAACTGCCGAGTAGTCAGAGTCTCCTTGTGATAAAACATGGGCCATCACTATGCGTTCACTGCAAATGTAAAAGTAAATGCTTAGGACAAGGTAAGCTTAAGGTATGATTACGGCAGTGCTGCTGAAACGTGCTGAACCAACGAATGCGGCGTTTGTCAAGCTGAGCTGATTAATGCATTTGCTAATTTTCAGTGTTAGGGAGTATCTGGTGATAAGTAGTAATGCTACCAATATAAATACAGTGTATATATATTATAATATTGTTATAGTCGCTAAGGTAGTGTCAAATTAATGTATCCTTTCCAATTCCTTGTTGGCAAAACTCTACACCATCATTTCCTTTGTGCACATAATCCGCTCAAGTTACTTTTAAAATTAAAAATCTTTATACTTTTGTGTGCCTACACGACACATGATCCTGATTGTTTCTTCATTTACATTTGTATGCAACTTAGCTTTGTAACATACTGTAGCTTCCCCTACACTGTGCGTTATGTATGTATTAAACGGTGTCTGTTTAAAGAGATTCTGATCACCATACTGTATTTGCCAATATAAGATAATTGTAATTGTAAGAATATATTACTGACACCTTGATGTTAGACTAGATGAAGAAAGAAAAAAAATACTTACTGGGCAGCACAGTGGTGTAGTGGTTAGCACTGTTGCCTTTCACCTCCGGGGTCCGGGTTCGAGTTCTCACATGTGACATGTAGGTTAGGTTAATTGGCATTCCCAAATTGCCCGTAGTGTGTGTGTGTGTGTGTGTGTGTGTGTGTGTGTGTGTGTGTGTGTGTGTGTGTGTGTGTGCGCCCGCCCTGTGATGGATTGGCACCCTGTCCAGGGTGTACCCCGTCTTGTGCCCTAAGCCTCCTGGGATAGGCTCCAGGCCCCCCCATGACCATGAATACAGGATAAAGAGGTATAGATGATGAGTGAGTGAGTGAGAGATACTTACTGTATAAATTATATGAGAAAATACCCTTTATAGCCACTTATAGCACCGATACTCCTACTCATTTCAGGAAATAATCTAATCATCTAAACATACTGTATAAGAGCAGCACAATCCATAAAATAATGAATACACAGAAACATTGCCTGATTGCTCTGGCTACCACGAGTTTATCCTGACGTGGTCTTCTGCTCTAGTAGGATCACTGGGTAATCCATACGTAGCTGCTTTTCTGCTTACCGTGACTGTAACGGGTGGTGATTCTGTCCATTGTCAAGTACTTCTATCCATAGATGTTTTTCATACCATTTTTGTAAAGTCCAGAGTCTGCTCTCTATTTGTGTATTTGAAAGCCCCAGATCTTCTGGCCTTCTGGTACCAACAACCATGTCTCATCAAAGTCACTGAGGTCACATCTTTCCATGTTCGCATGTTTGATGTGAGCGTTATCAGAAAATATTGACTTGTATGTGAATGATTTTATACATTTTGATTCCACCACATGATTGGCAGATTCGATAATTACATGGATGCAGGGTGTATCTAACAATAAGTGATTAGGTTGCATTAAAATGTTAGATCATTGTATTTAATTTAACCGCTCCTTGTTTACACAAATAACCATTAATTAGTCATTTTAATTATGTATAGTCTTGTCTCAGGCTATGAAGCACACGGAAAAGATCTAATAGTACACCAAAGATTTGTAGCAGGGTATCCCCCACCCCAAACACACACACCTTCCTAAACTGTGATCCACCCTATACCGCACAACACTTTGGCAGCTCCACCAGGCCTGGTGGTAACAGTGGTTGTTGCCAGCCTTCCAAGCCCTCATGCCCAGTCTCTCATAGCACCATCCCATCACTCACACCACACTTCACACATTATTCATGGTCTCGTGAAGGCTCTGCATTTGATCTGGCCTTGTTGACTTTGTTTCTGCATCTTTCATTAATTGTGTTTTTCTGGTCATGGTAATGAAATATTGAAGGGCTTTCTTCATGATGTTCACAGTACATGTGGAAGATGTACCATGTTGAATTTCCACTCTTTCCTGGATGGAGCAGTCTGATTCAGGCCAGCTGTTGCATATTTCACAACACGCACATGACCAGATGTGCGTCGAAACAGTCGGCGTGGATCTATTTGGTCGGATGTGTGATTATTTATGATTACAGGAACGTCTCTGGTCATCAATTGTGTATGCTTTGATCATGGGCTACTTTTTAGTGTCTGGTTTCATGTGCTCATCACTTTAATGTACACAAGTATGGAAACGGTCAGAAGAAACGGCAAAAGACGTCATTTCAAAATCTGTTAGTTGTAAATATAATGTATGTTGTCTTTATGAGTACATGAGGTCTGGACATACATTTGTAATGCTATAGTATATTAGGTACAGAGACATGTTTACTACCAGCATGTAGACTTCTTTCTGTTCTTTCTTTTTCTAGCTTTTGAGTTGTAAATGCTGTACTGGTGTACACTTTATTGCAAACATAAAGAAGTAGCTGAGCTCTAGTACGGCTCTGAGATTCTCATTGACAACTGAACCTAAGACCCTGGGGCTTCTCTGAGGGAATTAATGTAAATAGTTGGAAAATTGGTTTGTGGAGAGAGAAGGTGAAAGAGAGATGGAGAGAGAAACAGTGAAGCCTCTTCTTGTAAAAAATATACCTGTAAAAAGATATTCCCACCAATCTGTACAATAAAACCCATGAATAGTCACTGCAGAGGAAAAAGTATGTGTATAATATATAATACAGTTGTGTTAAAGATGCAGTTTGCATAATTGGCTGAGGGGAGTGTAAGAGTGTGCAACGGCATGGAAAGATGTCTGGCAGTGATCTACAGGAGTCCATTAATTACTGTATGAATGCTCCTCATACATACATCTCCCCAGTCCTGCTGCCATAGAAAGAGAGGGGGGGGGGGGGTTGGATGGAGATGGGTCACTCTGTCATCCCCAGCCCACAACCGTGCCAAACTCATAATGACTAAAACCCCTAATTAATCTTGCTATCATGGGTAACTATAAGACTATATAGATGAATTATAGGCCTAGCTGCAAAGGGGTGTATGTGTGTGTGTGCGCGCGCGCGCGTGTGTGTTTTGTCTACTGAGTAGATCTAGGTCTCTGCCTCAGACTAAGGATTTTCTTGATAACCGCAAGGCCGGATTTTGCAATTTAACACGCTACCTCTCCACAGGAATCATTTCATAAACACATTATACAGCCTCCAGAAACACTGCACTATAGAACTTATAGACTGTTTGCTCCGTAAGTGTGCGTGTTCCACTAGAAATATAAAACTTTATCAATTTGATATCTGATCTGGTACCAGTTGGAGCAGGTGCACTGAAACTTTAGAAGACCTCAAACACCAAGATCGTCCCAAGTATATTGTTGTCTTACTGGGTTGTTTAAAGGAGACCTGTTATGCAAATGTCACTTTTTAGTGTATGTGTATGGAAGTAAAAAAACATTCCCTACTTTTGGCCAGGGCTTAAACAAGCCAATTAGATTCCCCTCCCCCCCTAATGAGACTTCATATAAGAAATGCCCCTCCCCCACCTCGTTGCTCAGTTCTGCTGTTCCTGGGCAGGACATGGCTCAGCAGTAGCTCTTTTACATAAAAACAGAAATGCTGAGTTTCAATGAGGAGTGAAACAGAGGCAGATTGAGGTATGAAAAAAGAGGTGCTATCTGAGGGGGATTTCAGCTAGGGGCATTAACAGACACTTTTGAAGACCTTTATTTACTTGTTAAGGAAATCAATTCAATTTTGTATATCTAATACAGTTCTAGCACGTCTTTGGATGGTTAATGGTTTCCCCATGATTTAACATACTTTATATCCTTGAAGTGAAGTACCCTTTAGGTTGCTAGATGGAACTTTCTTTGGTTAATTAAAGGGACGCTTAGCACAACCAGCTACAATTTACCATATCATCCATCAATCATCATCCTTTTAATTTAGTTTTATTGCAGTAAGAAAATCTTCAAAGTTTACACTATACTTTCTTTACAGATATCAGATTGTACTTGCAGTAATAATTGAGTGTTGTATCTACATCACATTGCAAATAAACAAATGAGGAAACGTACAAAGAAACAAATTAAATAAATATTTCAGACAACTAAGCATGCTAAACTTGCTGAAAGAGCTTTAGTATTCGTTATGTTCACTTTTACTGTAGACAATAATGTACACATAATTTCCATAGTGAGAAATCTTCTAAAAATCATAAACGAAGCAGTAAGTATATATATATAACTTAATCTGGAAATTTTAGAAGGCACATATTGTATATAATGCCACTGGACAGTGACCCCAAAATCACATTATGCTTTTAAAAGCTGAGTGGAAAGTATATCCCACACTGAACAACTGGGGGGAAATAAAACTTTTCTACAGGATTGCTCTCAGAAACACCTACAACCGGTGGAATTTCCTGGCACACGAGGCCCTGATAGCTCTTAATGTGGCGTGCTGTCGGAGATCTCAGAGGAGTAAATGCTGAGCTGACCAACAATGGGCCCTTGTGCAGAAATCTAATTGAAGTGATTGATGAATTCACTGAGCCCTTCGGTTCAGTTCCTTCACTCTAGTGTGCGGGAAAAAACATAACACAGAGCGTATGGAACACGCAAGGCTATAACCCTGTATATGGGAGTTGACATCTTGTCCCAGCATTCATAATAACTTTCTCTCTCGTGTCATCAGTGTTACTCCGTGGGAAGTGAACAGGTTGTGACATGTCAGGATACAAGATTTTGATGCCTGCTGGCTATTAGCCATCAACCTCCCTTTGTGGGCAATGCAGTCTAAGACCTGGAATCTGTTGTTGTTTTTTTTAATACTACTACTATACAATGATTATACTACCATCTAGTGGAGAGATGGAGTATTGCATTGCAGTTTCCATGAAACACACCAGTAGCCTGGAGCTTACAAGTTGTATTTGTTTCTAATTAAAGACAGAACTTGTTGAAGTACAAAATCTGGGCTGGGACTGGCATCCACAACAACACAGGCAGGGTTCTGGATTCTCCTGTAGGCTTCATCCACTCTAGAAATAAGCAGGGAAAATTTGTAAAATCAACAGTTGTGACATGAAATAAGTTTTTCTAAAATCAGTGGTAATTTATTTGTGGTCATCTTTTCCTCATAACCCACAAACAAAGCAAAACATAGACCTGGGTATGACTAGGTACTGTATATTTCTCTAGGTTAAACCTGGGCTAGAAATGGATTAACTTACCTAAAACTGTCTAATTTTTTAAAAACTTAATTTTAAACACAGTTAATTGTTTTTTATTTCATTTTGGTAGGAGAAAAAAAATGGTGCTACGTATAACGTCCCATATTAATTACTTCATGTAATTTTCACAGAATATAGGCAACTGCATACAAACATGTTCATTAGGACAGAATTTAAGAGAATATAGAAGTTTTTTTTTTTTTTTAAATATCAGATTTAGGAAACCATAAATATACAGTCAGGTCCATATTTGATCATTGACACAATTTTGGTAATTTTGCCGCTGTATACCATTACTATGGATTTAAAATTAAGCAATCAAATGTGATTGAAGTGTAGACTTTCAGATTTAGTTCAAGGAGTTTAACAAAAATATCCCATTAAAATGTTAAAGAATATAGTTTTTTTTTTTTCAAAAGTCTTTCCATATTTTACTCGTTAAGTGTGATTTTCTTTACACCGTGAATATGAATATGAACTCATGGATATATCCTTAATTACTGTAATTCAACTTCAACTAAATCATACAAGGGGGCGATCAAGTGAAACAGACTTGTAATTAAATTTCTTGTGAATGAAGGAGTAAAACTGGTGTCTTTTACAGAAGACGTCAACCACAGCATGATGAGGGGAATCTTAGCTGCAGTAAAAAGTTTGAATGGTGCAAATGTTTTAAAAAACGCTGTACATCCATGAATGATGATCTCACCCAAGGTGGTTCAGAGCCCTGTGAACATTCAGATCACTCTTCTCTGTTCTATTATTCTGTTCAAAAGTCCCAGTTTGAATTAAACACCCCTCATTTAACAGCTTTCATGTCTGCTACACTGGTAGTACTGTAGAATGGGATTTTATCTTAGGTTAGGACCTTTGGGACTTATCAGACCGGACGCATGAAATGAAAGTTGTAACAAAAAAGATCCTAGCCCAACAATATTTTAGCAAACAAGCAGCTGGATAGAAGCTAAAAAAATTATTGGTAATTATTCTCATCATTTTACTCAAATTGCTGATAGCTTGGACTTTGGAATAATTATTAATGTATTTGGTGTGACCACCCCTCAGTACATTTAGGTGCACTTTATAATAGTTTAACATATTTACTGACCATTGTGGAGAAATTATACAGTTCTTTTACTATTATACCTGTACATCTACGAAATTGTCTTTTTATATAGTGATGTTTTATGTAATATGCTCCTTCATTTATTGACTTGGACATAATGGTGTAGTAAAATTGTTTTTTAACCAACAACAATCATGAAACCATAAAAATTATTAGACATCCAAGATATTAATTAATACAAATTAATTTATCTAAGGTGTTCTATTGTAGCCTAAACTACAGTAACACCCTCTGCCCCTACCCCACCCTGCCCCCAATGTAATCAGTCAGAATAGAGATTAAGAAAAAAGAAAGTGAAAAGAGTTTATTTGATATGTAACTGGTTTTTGCATTTTCTCAGAAACCATTTCATAGACTGTGGCATATATTGCAGTTCTTAATAGGCAAACTTATCCATCCTGCACATGGTTTATGAAGAACCCCAGGTTGCACTGCATGAAATTTGAACAGGATTGTGGGGAACCGAAATGAGTTGACCTACTTGCAACGGAACAGGTGATTGATCTCCAGCTGGCTTTCCTCCTCGGTCTTCTCCAGGCCTCTGTTTGAGAGTCTGCGCAGCCTCTCCTCAGGGCTGACGCTGAGCAGCAGGACCAGGCTGGGTCTCCGCAGGTCAGAGGGCCACTCATATATCTGTGAGCCAACAGCTGGGAGGTTCTCCTCTCGCCCGCTCACTGCAGTGGCTATTGCATACGCTGCAGTGCTGTGCCAATACCTGAGAAGAAAAATCATTCTATGATCAATAATATAGTAGCTTTGCTGATGTCACTGTCACTCAGACTGTCTTTCAAACTTTCTCTTTTCTCTCTGTCTGGGTCACTCTCACTGTTTCTACTCCAGGAGCCAAAATGAAATCCAATGAACAGTTTCAGCTTTAGTTTTGGATACACAGATCAATATTTGTACTCGGTCTAGTTTTTATCTCTCTCTTTCTCTCTCTTTCTATTTTAAGCAGAGTTTTCTTACACTTGTACAGTATGAAGTCTAATATTGTGCATTCCAGGCTATGTATTTGTTATGATAACAAACTTTGCAAAAATTTAAAATTAGTTGAAACCGATTAACTGATTATTTTAAACACTCTTTTGTGTGTCACTATATGACTCATTGGACATGATCCATGACTGCGTTTAATGATTACATGAGCAATATCACACAAAATGGAGTGCTGTTGTACTAGATATCAGCACGGCTGTGACGCGGCTGTAGGTACGACTGCGCAGGCCGGGTGCTGAATGCCATGCTGATATTCAGCACACCTTCAAGAGTGATGTTCTTTTATCAACAAACACCATTTACTATCAACAGATATTAATATATAAATGTTACGTGGTGCGGTATAGAGCGCCGCACCACACAATGTTTTTTAATGATAAGAGCCCTTATGATCATATATTGGAGGACCCTCTAAGATGGAAAGGCATCATATCAATACTTTATTGTAAAATCCTGGCCCCACTACACACATCCCTTTCCCAAGTTTTCCCAAAAGCTTTGTGGGAAGAAGACTTAGAAATAGTTATTTCTGATGAGGACTGGGAAGCAGCATTATGTAGAAGTATTCAGTATGTGCAAGACACAGACTTCTACAGTGCAAAATTGTACACCGTGTACATTGGACAAAGTTAAAACTATCCAAGCACTTTCAGGATGTAGATCTTCCTTGTGATCGCTGTAGGTTTTCCCCAGCCTCTCATGCACATATGTTTTGGTCCTGTACAAAGCTTAGGGGTTTCTGGTCCATCATTTTTAAAACTGTCTCTATTTTTTTAGGGAAATCAATCTCCCCTTGGCCATTGATAGGACTTTTTGGAATTACTCCCGCATCATACAATTTTACAAAGATAGAATCTGATTGTATAGCTTTTATTATGTTGTTAGCCAAACGACTAATATTGCTGAAATGGATGGATAAGAAGCCTCCAACACCAACACAATGGATTTGTGATGTCCTCTTTTTTCTAAAGTTAGAGTAAATCAAGCATTCTATAAGAGGCTCATCTAGCCAGTTTCATAAAGCGTGGGACTTTTTCAAACAATATGTCAGAGAACAGGTTTCATTGTCAGATATAGACTAATTTTATTTCCAGAATTCTTTTTTTTTTTTTTGTTGTACGAAATTGTGCATTTTTCTTACTGTTTTCTAAGCCACACTTCTAAATATCTTTATTATTGTTATTATTATTTTATATTTTTTTATTACTATTGCTACACATGTATATAATTTCTCAATTGCTTTAAGTTATTGTCTTGTTCTGCTTTGTTTTCTGTTTTGTAACTTTGTCTAAAAACACAAAGTTTAAAAAAATAAATAAATAAATAAATAAAACCATCAGGAAAGGGATATGAAGCCTCAGGCTCTGTCTCCATGAGTGGAGGTGAAGCTTCGCGGAGAGGAGGTGCTGCCACACTGCAGTAGCCCACTCTAGTGCTCTGCCTGTGAGGAGAGACACCATAAATGCAACCTTCGCCCTTTCAGTTGGAAACTGGGAAGGTTGCAGCTCGAATGTCAGTGAGCACTGTAGAATGAAGGCGTTGCACGGCTCTGGCTCGCCCGCATACGGCTGTGTGTGTGGTAGTCGAGTTTCGGCCACTAGATGGGGGAACTGAGTCAATGATCCGGAGGCGCGAGTCGACCCCGGAATCGACTCGCTGCCAGATGGAAATCCGGAAGTGACGCGCGCTTCGAGCTGCCCAAAAACATGCTCGAGGCGCTTATTAATCCCACGCATCTCCGAATTTAATACGGTTAAGGCTTCCTCGTGCTTTATTAAGCACTCTCGCTTGACCCTCAACTATATCCTGCACCCGCTCCAAGACCGCGGGCTCTTCTGTTGGTGCGTTCATTCTGTTACGTGGTGCGGTATGGAGCGCCGCACCACACGATGTTTGTTAATGATAAGAGCCCTTATACTGGGCTATAGAGAGGGTAAATGAAATAGGAGGCTGTGAGAATGCTTGTGATACGCACGGGAAGACCTTCCCGTTTGGGATTATTAATTAAAAAACTTAAAAGGAAACATGAAAACTGTAAACACAAAATAAACAGAGCTCCGCCGTCTACGCGAGAGCTCTGGAAAATAAAACAAAACTTTTATCCTCTCGGGGCCTTCGCCCTTACCGAGGATCTATGGGAGAGAGAGATGAGTTTGTGTTTTATGCACAACTGAGCGCGCACGCTGAACTAATGCGTGCCGCTCTCTTTCACTTTCGCCGTCGTCTTAAACAGACAGAGGCTGGGACTTTGCCTCCATCTCTGAATAGCTGTCTGTCTGTCTGTCTGTCTGTCATTTTCTTTCTTTCTTTCGTCTTTGGCCCTGATACCTTACCGGTGCTACCTAAATGATCGCACGAAGTGCGCCGGTGTCAGGACCCTTAAATAGACACGCCATCAGGTGCGGCTCGTTCAGGCTGATTGCCTGAGGGCGGCGTTACCTGGCAACAGCGTGTATAAATGGCCGCGCCTTTGCCTGCTCAGAACTCTGAGTGGTAGCAACATGCAGAACTGGTTGTTCTGAACAGTTTATACACGGCTCTGCCCCTCGCGCGACCCGCATCGTTACATATAATATATATGATGTAGCCCTTAAAGCTCAGAGCATTTTAGCCATTATTTGTTTAGCTGTATTTTTAATAGACATATACAGCGCTCAGAATTGTACAGTATAAAGTGACATAATTTTTTTTTCAGCACAAAATACGCAATATGATGAACTGCTATGATGAATTTTAGTTAATTTTAAGCAACCTCCTCAAATATGATTGAGCAATAAATTAGAAACTGGGGTACTTCTGCAAAGAAATAGACGAAATATACATGACCATGTGTTTGTACGGTTGTTTTCCATTGTTTCTATGACCAAATAAAAATAATAAAAATTGTGGTCATTTTGAGAGTTCTACATCTCTGCAACTTCATTCCCATATTCTGATAGTGGTCACATTTACCCTTTATAAAAGTAATGATAACTTTTGTTCTACACAGATAGAAGTCTGAGGCATCCCCATTAACACACACCATCAAGCTTTTTTTTTTTATCATCATTGACCTATGTTGCGTTGCCGGCACATACGGTATCTGTGCCGCTTAAGCTTTAAGGGTTTAAATATAACATATATCAAACCAGTTATTTTGCTCCGCCAACACATATACTTCCATTGCAACTGGCAGAGCTAACAACCAACAACAGTGAAAATAATTTTAAATTCTTACAGAAACTATGTAGCCGAAAGGTAAGGAGAATACACCATGAAGTGGTGGACAGTCCTGTAAATCTCGTAGGTTTCTCTTTATAATTAGATTTATTCCACATTAAAATATCAGAATTTCTGTTTCCTGGTTAAACCCCATATGGCATTCTACCCATAAATAAAAGAACATTGATGGTTCAGAGACAAATCAAAATGACTTTGAAGGAAACAAGTGTTGTTTAAAATAATAACATTATCAGATGTGTTTTCTTGCTGAAATTGCGTGTGTCTTCTGTAACTGGTTTTCAATGTGAAATGTAGATTTTATCATTAAATTTTACCACTTTTCATAATTTTGTTTCACTTATACTTATCCCCATTTATCTCTGAAACAAATGACAAATTGTGTATGGTAAGTTCTAAATTGTGCTAAAGTGTTTACCTGTCTATAATCACAGGAGCATGTGATGATTCTCTGGCTATCTGTGCTGCAGTAATGTAGTTCCCAAGGGCATAGAATGCTCTGCGGATGAGTGGTGGCTCTGCATCAAAGCATTGTCTGAACTGGGCTAAGCACTGAGGGGGAGATTTTAGAAGGACTGCACCCAAGGCCTTCTGCAGCCTGCAGGTCAGAGTGGTTTTACCTGTTGACATAGATAGATGTGAGAGTGAACTTTCTCATGTGTTCCTTACAGGACATGATCATGTTCATTTAGTCATATTGATATTTTCTAGGAAAACTTACAATTAAGTTACCTAAACATCCTCCTTTTCTGCAATGGCACAAAATATATATTTATGTCTTACTACACAACCAAGTATAAATGTAACCATAGTGACCTATTTTAACTTACTTTTTGACTTATTTCTCACCTGTAGCATCCAGTCCCTCTACTACAATGACTGGAAACCTTTTATCATGATTGCTGTTTGACTCCAGATTCAGCTGTTTCTCCACCGTCTCTAACACTGCTTTGGATTCTGGTATGACGTCACTACACTGGAGGCACAAAAACACAGTCAGGTCTTTCTCCCATCACCAAATCTGGGAAGTGTATTTGAATAGCCCAGTTTTCCACTGATACCTAAAATGATGAGAGGGCATTAGGAATACATGTTTGCATTAAAAAGGCCAGTGTGCAATCACTTCATACAACACTTATATCTGTCTGGACCAAATAAAGAATAGGAGTTTATTTGTATTGTATGTGCTGTTGTTGACATCATATCAATCTTAATACTTTGACACTAATTGCATTTTATAATTTCTTTGATATTGGTAGTTAAATATGCTGTCACACTGTACCGGGGGGCCTTTGGTCCCCGTGGGCATGGGTGACCCTTGGGTCATCAGTTTACTGGTATATAATTAATAATCAACATTAATGTGCTAAGGTTTTCTGGGTAATTTCATGGCTGGTCGGGGTATGTATCTGTAGTAGTATTGTGATCTCACAAGGCATTGAGTGGTACGCATCTTGTCTGATATGAGGAAGGTCTGGATTAGCATTCCAGTCAAAACTGACACACTGGGGTTCAGGGCACCCTGAGTACAATTTCCAAGCTCAAATAAAAAAGAGGGATTTGGGATTTAGCCTTGTGTTAAAAACTTGTTAAACACTGTATAATATCCCTTACAGGCAAGGCCACCTACATGACGTTATCATGGATTTTTGCAGCCAACCATCACCTACTGATAACATGCTAATTCAGTAGATTGATATAAATCTTTGAACACAACCTTTAGATAAATCAAATTAGACAACATGTTGGGTTAATTAATGACAGTAAATAGATAAACCATCCATCTAGTATGGATCAGCTGTGGTCCAACTAAGGACTGTTTACTGTAGGCCAAAGGTGACCATTGTATTTACTCCCATTTTACGGCCGTGGTAGGACCTCCAGTCGACATTCACACACTACGGGCAATTTGGGACATTTAATCTGCATGTCCTTGGACTGTGGGAGGAAACTGGAATACCAGGAGGAAACCCACCAGGCAAGGGGAGACCGTGCAAACTCCATGAACACATGGAGTCGAACCCGGACCCTGGAGGTGCAAGGAAGCAGTGCTAACCATTAAGCCACCATGCGGCCAAAAGATAAACACTGCAATAAATAATTCATATAACAGTTTAAGACTTAACCGAGATTTGAATTAATTCTTTAAAAGACCCAGACCACATCAGTAGCTGACTCTCACCTCTTGAAGCACTTTGTACGCCGCTTCCATGTTATAGAACACGTCTGAGTTTATGATGTTCAGTGTTGAGGGATGATGCAGTGGCGCGGGAGCAGGTGTGACGTAATACCTCCGCTCGGGCTCGTCAGTCACAGCTGAGCACACGTACTCCCCGTTTGCCTCGCGCGTGTACGTGAACACGCACAGTGAACCTTTCTGCCGGAGCTGGGCCACAACTCGCTCCGCGGCTGCCAGCACAGAGTTATCCCGCAGGAAGAAGCCCCTTACGAGTGAGTTTTGGACGTCGGGGAGGAATGACGCCGTGTCTAACAGGTCGCATCCCGGCGGCAAGGCTTCTGCAAGCGCGGTTTTTAGGTGCGCGTGAGAGCGCGCGCTGTGAACTCTGTTATCGCTGGGCGCGCACAGAGAGAAGAGCCTTCCGCTCCCGAAGAGCGCCTCCAGCCCGGGCGTCCGAGGACACGGCTTCGAGCTCAAAGCGAAATAAATCGGCTCGGTCTTCTGGCTGAGCTCCACCATATATACTCGAGAACACCAGTGCGCTAGACGTGATAAAGGTCTCCTCGCCATGTCGGTCACAGGTTCACGATGCAGTGTGGAACGAGCAGAATGCACGAGCGCCGTTTATTACGAGGCAAAGCGCGAGAAGCGAAACTGAGCGGGAAAGCGAAAGTGTTAGTCAGCTGAAAGCGAGCCTCAGTGCGTAACAGAAACATAACAAGAGAAGCAAAACACAAAGCTCTGTTCAAACTAAGTGCAAAGTGCAATAATAATAAATAGCAACTGTGCATTTCTTTTCCAGATTTGCTTTAAAAGAAAAAGAAAAAACAGTGCACTATTTTGTAAAGTTAAGTTTCTAAGACTGTTAATACATTATAAAAACAGGAGATAAAGAAAATAATCATGCTTTCAGGTCAATTCAGGTTAATTTATATAGCACTTTTAAACGTTGTCATTGTTGCAAAGCAAAAAATATATATATATATGATATATATAAATAATAATACGAGGGTGAGTCAAAAATTATCCGCACTCTGACTGTACATTCACTCTCACTCGTTGACTATACTGCTTTATTCTATATACACTATATACAAGGTCGTGGAGGGGCTGGAGCCTGTCCCAGAAGACTTAGGGCACAAGGCGGTGGACACCCTGGAATGGGTGCCACACACACTATATTATGGCTATACCCACAGGCCACAAAAACCTGAATTACTGCACGCTCTTCTTTCATGCAAATCACAAGTGGGGCATCCATTTTTTGGGCAAACAAAATGGAAGTGCGGATACTTTGACTAAATTTATGTAAATGATCTGCACTATAGTTATATTAAAACTGGATTATTCTGTTGGTCCTATCAGTGGGAAAATTACATGGAAAAAGGAAGTACTGTAACTAAGTATGTTTCTGGACAAATGATAAGAAAGAGTAAAGCAACCGATAAAGGACTTTATTCTATATACACTATATACAAGGTCGTGGAGGGGCTGGAGCCTGTCCCAGAAGACTTACATTCACACGCTCATACACATACAGGCAATTTGTGATCACCACTTAGCCTAAGGTGCATGTACTGTATTTGGATTGTGGGAGGAAACCGGAGTACCCCGAAGAATCCCACCAGCAAGGGAAGAACATGCAAGTCCCTGCAAACAGTCATGAGGCAGGAATCAAACTCAAAACCTTGAGGTTCCAGCTGCAGAGTTTATTTTAATAAACTTTGAATGCATCAATTCAAACATAATCTCCTAGTTTTTCTATTGTCTTTATCCATCTGTCAACAAGTATTTGTATATTCCCTCAATTCCCTTTAATACATTTTTGCTCTGAGCTGTGATTTTTGATAGCAAAATGAAGTTTTTTGCAGAATGTGAACAGAAGTGTGAGCAGAAGTGTGCATACATGCATTGTCATCAGCTGCGGGTGTCAATGAGTGTCCGGTTCCCGCTTGATGGCTAACGATATTCCTTCATACACACTTCTTTTGTGACAAAACGAAGTCTTCGATAAATAATGGCACCAGGAACAACATCAGACCACAAAAACCCGGATCACTGCATGCTGCTATTCTTTCGTGCAAACACCTCAAATTAAAGTTTTTGCAGTTTCGACAGTGTGGGCAGGAGTATGTGGACGTTTGCCACTGAAGCAGTGGAGGAGGATGTGGACGGGTTTCAGAGTCCTGCTTGATGGCTAACACTTGTGGGATCTTCGCTATCCATTCATATGCACATCGGCACATCATACTTCTATATTATGGCTATACCCACAGGCCACAAAAACCTGAATTACTGCACGCTCTTCTTTCATGCAAATCACAAGTGGGGCATCCATTTTTTGGGCAAACAAAGTGCGGATACTTTGACTAAATTTTTGCAAATGATCTGCACTATAGTTATATTAAAACTGGATTATTCTGTTGGTCCTATCAGTGGGAAAATTACATGGAAAAAGGAAGTACTGTAACTAAGTATGTTTCTGGACAAATGATAAGAAAGAGTAAAGCAACAGATAAAGGACTAATAAATTACTGCCCCCTATCACTCGTTCTATGACTCGATAGGTTTATGAGTGTGTACATAGTAGCTTGTCAATAAGTTTCGTTTCACAATAATGCTTTAGCTTCTGGCTCAAGCCAACACTTTCGTTTTACATTCTGCACCTCGCCCATTACACGGGTGATTATATAAAGGCAAGTCAGCTGTCTTCTGTACACACTGGCGAGACACAGCAGTCCGACATGTTGTTTTCCAATCAAGTGGCCTTGGTGAGGATGCTCCTGCAGCTCTGCATCAACAACGTGAACTCTATGCTTGCGGAAATGATGAGGTGGGTATTTTGCGTGTGGCTGAGAGCGAAGAGCGTCATGGTGAACACGCAGCACGAGCGCCCCAAACTCAGCAGCGCAGCGCGAGCCGGAGGAACCACACCGAGCAGCGTCAACTACCATTTTACCCGCCAGTGCAATTACAAATGCGGCTTCTGCTTTCACACGTCGAAGACGTCCTTCGTCTTGCCTTTAGATGAAGCCAAAAAAGGACTAAAACTCCTGAAAGAAGCAGGTGAATTTATTACTCAGTGCAGAAATCTAACTTCAAATTCAATTGTTAAATAGTTTCCAAAATGATTAATCACTTCAAACAGTTGTCATATATGCCCTTTTTAATAAAAAAAAAAACATTTTAATTGAATTAAAACAGCAATGTGTAGCGTTATGTTTCCACTAAAGATGTCAGAAGTAGCAATATCGTTGATGTTTATCATGTGACGTCAGAAGAGAAGCCTATATTTTTCATGTTGTACTGTATGTGATTGTATTGCACATGATTCATTTATTTTGTAAATGCACTGTCCCACGCCTGTTTGCACGTGATCACACGTTATTTATTCACTTGAGGAAACATGTGATTAAAAATGAAATGCATATGATATTTCAAATGGTCAATATATTAATAATGGAATTATTGCCATTAGGAATGGAGAAAATCAACTTCTCAGGTGGAGAACCGTTCTTGCACCAGAAGGGTGTATTTCTGGGCGAGCTGGTGCAATACTGCAAACAAGAGCTTAAGTTGCCGAGCGTCAGCATCGTCAGCAATGGAAGTATGATCAAAGAGAACTGGTTCAAGAAATATGGTAAGCTGTAGGAAAGGATTTGAACACTAGATGGCAGCAGCATCATATTAATGTAACAAGTAGTTACTGTTGATCAGTTTGCTGATCTGTTGATTTAAATGTGATGTGGTTTAAGTTACGATTATAACAAGATCTGTAAATACTTATGACATTTGTATGCCATCCGTGTCTAGGAGAGTATCTGGACATTCTAGCAGTATCTTGTGACAGCTTCGATGAAGAAACCAACCAACTGATCGGCCGCGCCCAGGGGAAAAAAAGCCACATAGACAACCTGTACAAAGTGCAGAACTGGTGCAGAGAGTACCGAGTGGCTTTCAAAATCAACTCAGTCATCAACACTTTCAACGTTCATGAGGACATGACTGAGCACATCACTGGCCTTAGTCCTGTGCGCTGGAAGGTACAGTAGGGAGAGCTGACCTGGGTGTCATATGGCAGGTGTAATATAACTGCTCATGTTCTGCAGTTAACACATGTTTGTCTGTGTGGATTTGTCCTGTAGGTGTTTCAGTGCCTCCTGATTGAGGGTGAGAACACAGGTGAGAATAGCCTTCGAGAAGCAGAGAAATTTGTCATCACCGATCAGCAGTTTGAGGAGTTCCTGGACCGCCACAGAAACATTCCATGTCTGGTTCCAGAGTCAAATCAAAAGGTAATATATAGTCCGTCGTTTCTATCATAATTTCGCTATTGTGTGTTCTGACTACAGTGCTGGGATGTGATTTAAGTGTATATTGTTCATATATTGCCTTTTTCTGTTTTTGTTTGTTTGTTTATTAGATGAAAGACTCCTACTTGATTTTGGATGAATATGTAAGTACATACATAGTGGTCATTCAGTTATTATAAACTGTAGTTATTATGATTTCTGTGTGTTTATTTATACTGTACATTCCATTCATACATTGGTTTTTAGTACTGCAGATACTGTACAGTGTATTACAAAGCAGAAATGTCTTCATATGAAGATTTCAGATATACATAATGTAGATGGGAGAAAATATCTATCTACAGCATATGTTTAATATTGTTAAAATAATTATTAATCACTACAGATGCGTTTCCTGGATTGTCGTGCAGGGAGGAAAGACCCGTCAAAGTCTATTCTGGATGTCGGAGTGGAAGAAGCCATAAAATTCAGTGGGTTTGATGAGAAAATGTTTCTTAAAAGAGGGGGCAAATATGTGTGGAGCAAAGCAGATATGAAGCTTGAGTGGTAATAATCCACCATGTTAATGACAATGGCTTTTTGACTTTCTTTTAATGTTAATGACCACATGAAGAATGTTTTTCTGTTTTTATTTTATTTATTTTACTTTATATTTATTTTAAAAGGTTGTTTTAGTTAAATGTATTTAATTCTCTTTGTATTTCAATATTAACATTAATTTAAAGAATGTAATAAAATTTTATTATGTTTAAATCTACTGATATCTCCCAGCAGTATTAGTAGCTCTACAACATTAATTCAGCATTATTTTACCATTTGTACTATTTTGTGCACTTTGAACAAATTAAATGTAGTGTCTATACATATGTATTTTAAATAAACATCTATATTTGTAACAAAAATGCTCTTTTCTGTAAGGAATTTTTGTACAGAAGGTACAGTTTATTAGTTGGACAACATATTCACATTGTTTTGATGATAAACTATCAAGGTTTAACAAGAGATATTAACATTCAAGCTAGGCTCTAACTCCATCTACCTATGTGCGTTTTCTTTTATTTGTATGACTTAAGAGGTCAAAAACATGTATGGTATAGAGCATAGCAAGTCCATCCAGACCAAGCCCCAGCCCACTCCTCAAATTAGGAATGCACTAATACAGTCTATTACAGTTTATCTTTTCTACTTTGAAATGTGTTAGACTCATCAATGAACTGTTAGATATTTGTAGTCTGTTTGGAGATCCTTACAGCTCTCCCTGCTCCTGAGATTAAGCCTAAACGTAATAGTTTGTCTGTTTGAAGCGTTGTCATGGCAACGTTCAATTATTGGCTAATAGGCACCCGGTCCAAATGAACAAGTTATTTAACAGTTAAAGAGCTTTCATGTTAAGGCTTTCGATCATGGAAAAGTGTCACTTAGCATCGTCTGTCAATGTACATCGCGCCCCCTGTGCGGTGCGGATGTCACGATGCAAATGTGCAAAGAAAAGGTCAGTGTCTCCGTCTAGCGGCCACATTGTTTTAGTGCCAAGGATTAGGCAACTGATTGAATGCAGACAGTGCCATTTCTCAGACTAGACTGCTGTGTAGTTTAACTGGCCATTCATTCACACAACAATTGTGTCGAGATGAAACGTCACAACTTTTTTCAGAATGCCTCAACCAATCAGCCTCACTCTTTCAGTCCTGGATGGTGAAATTCTTCAGTTTGTTTAATCAGGCATTGAAACAAATGAACTGTGCTTAGTTAAGTTGTTTATAGTCAAAGAAGATTTTTGCATAGTTATTTCTTTCGTTAGTTTTTTTTTTTTTGTAAAGGGTGGCACAGTGTTGTAGTTGATACTGTTGCCTTACACTTCCAGGGTTGAGGGTTCAAAGCCCGCCTCAGGTCTATTTGCATGGAGTTTGTATGTTCTCCCAGGGCTTGGTGGGGTTCCTCTGTGGTTTCCTCCCACAGTGCAAAGAAACGCTGATTAGGCATCCCTATATGGCCTGTAGTATGTGTGCCCTGCGATGGACTGGCAAAGAAATGCTGTGAACGAAACGTCCAAGGCAAAGAAACGTCCAGGGTGTACCTGGCCTCCTTCCTGGAATTAGGCTCCAGCCCCCTGCGACCCAGTATACAGGAATAGCGGTATTGATGCTGAATGAATGAATAAACATATGTAAAATTGGTAATGTTGAAATTTGCAGACAAACTGTCATTTCTTTTGCACTAATGGAATGTATCTTTGGTCTTTCTGACACTTGAATGCATGTTGCTTCTTTTGAGTTCTTTTGGTTTAAGCATTTGATAGCAATCAAACAGTGGCATTTGAATTTGTTTCGTCAGAGACTGCCTTAAATGTGAATGTATATTGCTTATAAGTTATAAGTATGTTTGAAAAAAGTAATTTGCTCATCACTAATCGTTCTGGAACTTTGATCTTGAATTAAAAAAAACAGATTCGGACCTTTGAATCTAAATGTTAAGAGTGTGAGTGCGTGAAATGAAAGTGAGTACTGTAAGTGCGTGAGTGTTATCTGCAGCCATTATTTTAAAAAATGACTGCCTGAAGAAGTTGTTGCTTTGTACAGCTTTGACTTTTTCTTCATACATAATGAGTGCATCTTGCACAGTTTACTGCTTGTTTTCATGGTTTTTCTGGGTGTTTTCTGTCCACGTACACTTTTAGAAAAGAAAATTGTCTGAAATGCCTGTTTCTACCCAAAAGATTCTTGGAAAGAAAATCACTCAGAAAAGAAAAAATAAATGGTGCAGCCAACAAACACTAGGAAAACTCATACATAAAGAAATGACATACATGAAAGGAGAAAAAAAAACAGATATGGTTTTCATATCAGATAGGAATAGAGATATGAATAGAAGACTATTTTTTTGAAGGCTTCATGAAGGCTTTTCAGAAAGCGTGCATCTAGAATTCCACAGGACATGGGGGGGGTGCAGGGGGGGGGGGCTGGGTCCACCTTGGGTCTCTGATCCTCAGTTTCCTCCCTTGAGATACATTTCTAGGTCTTTACTACAACTGCCTGACTTTTAGTACGTTTGTAGGTCTTTCTACCTTCAGTTTTGTCTTCAGTAAGTGAAAGGCTGACTCAGTTGTGAAAGGGAGATACAGTAACTGACCTTTTAAGAATATTAAATTCCTTTGCTTTAAGAAGCTCTCAGGTTTCATTCATAATATCTTTTGAGTCATTAGCTATGTGAAATATTAAGCGCCATCCTATACAGCTTTTAACAGAATTTGAGCAGAAGGTATGTCTCTATACATGTCAGAATTCATCCTGCTACTTTTGTCAGCAGTAACATCATCAATAAACACCATTAACCCAATTAAATTGCCTCACCGCCTCCATCATGTTTGAACGATACAAGATTCGTTTTTGCTCTCAATGTTCTTCTCTTTCCATCATTCTGGCACAGACAAATCACAGTTTCATCTGCCAAAAAGGCATATTTCGATGTTTTCTAGCAAAGTCTAATGAGGCCTTTCAGTTCTTGAACATTACAGCTGGTTTGTATCTTGCACTAAACCATCTTTATTTACATTCTTGAACGTTTCTCTTGATTGTGGACTTTCTCAATGATATTGCAACATTCCCTGGATTTTGTTTTTCTTCACCAAGGAAAGAATTCTGTGAAAATCTACTATAATTGTCTTCCGTGGTCTTTCAGGCCTTTTGATGTTGCCGAGCTTACCAGTGTATTCTTTTTCTTTTAAGAATTTACCAGATTTTTCTGAAAATAAGACAATTAAAACATTTTCATTCCTGTAATGACGCTGGTTTCACAAGGGGCAGAGCTGCGAGATAATGCTTTGCACTTGTTTGGAACGGGCAGATCCTCAGGCTGCTAATTCGTGGAGTTCTGAACAGGCAGAGGCATGGCCATTTATACACGCGGTTGCCAGGCAACCAGGCAATCAGCGTGGATGAGCCTCACCTGGCGGCGTGTTTATTTAAGGGTCCTGATACCGCGGCACTTCGTGCGATGATTTACGTAGCGCCGGTAAAGTATCAGGGCGAAAGAAAGAACAGACAGACAAAGCGTGCTGATGCCCTCTCAGGTTAAAATGTACAAAGCACAAACTCCCTCTCCTCAAAAATAAATCCTCGGTAAGGGCGAATGCCCCGAGAGGATCTTAAGTTTTATTTTGAGTTTCCAGAGCCCCGTCCATTCTCGCATGGACGACAGACTTCTGTTTATTTGGGGGGGTTTTTTTGTTTCCTAATTGCTAAAGTTCCTATTTAATAATCCCACGCTATCTCCAAACGAGAAGGTATTCCCATGCGTATCATATGCACTCACCACTCCTATTTCATTGATCCCCTCTAAAGCCTTGGTTAGGGCTCTTATAATATTATAACATCTTATGGGTCGGCTCTCCAATCTGCACCATGCTGTATAACAATTCAATAATCAATTATATCTTGATTGCTTTAGTTCAGATTAGTTGTGGTTGTGTACAGAGGATAAAATCATGAAAATGGTGTCACTGTTCAAATATTTACAGACCCAACTAACCCTGTGCACAATCTGATCTCTTGTTTTACCATCTCAGACACATAATCATTGTCTGAACAGAACCTTTTATTTTGCTATTGTTAATACATTTTTCAAAGGGATCACTGCAGACTATGTTTGGAGGTAACTCCGCTAACAATTCCAGCTTAGTGTGACCAGCTACCAACTGTCAGAACATTGACTGAACTTGTCAAGCACACACATCAGCAAATAAATATTAATGTCTAACTATAATAATAATAATAATAATAATAATAATAATAACTTTTATCCTCCTCTGGGCTAACCTCTAACATTGTCCTAAAATGATTTTAGCTCAATGTTATTCTTAGACTCTGACCTACTATTGTTTTTTCCTTTTTATGATTAAAAGGCATAAGAGACCATTTTGACTAACTTATCAATAACCCAGATCAATAATCCTTTGATATTTTTTCTTTTTTTAAAAATGCATCAATCTTGTGATATATTCTTAAAAATAATGTCTTTGTGATATTTGTTAGGAAAGATTAAAAAAAAAACTGTCTCAGTCTTCCAAGTTGAGCAACTGACCTTTTTGTTTTGGACAAACTAAGGAATTAAATTTTAATTTAATCATAAAGCATTACGATACAGTAAACAGCCTAAATACAATACAACAGCCAAAAGGAGGTGAACAGTTGAGCATCACGACTATACAGGGGTCTCCAGCAAACTGTTGCCACCAAGTTGGAAGCACACAGTTAAATAGAATGCCTTTGTATTGTGTAACATTAACATTTCCCTTCACTGGAACTAAGATGTCCAAAGCTGTTCCAGCATGATAATGCTTCTGTGCAAAAAATGAGATCCAAGCAGACATGATTTACTTAGATTTGTGTGGAAGAACTTGAGTAGCTTGCACAGATCCCTGACCTTTGGGATGAAAGAATGCTGACTGCACCGCAGGCCTCGCCTCAACTCACTAAGACTTTTTTTTTTGGTGAATAAACACAGCCAAACCTACAGTAAATGCTCCAAAATCTAGTTCTCTGCACAATGGAGGCTTTTGCGCATATCTGGAATAGGATGTTCAAACAACCCACATGAGTGTTAAGGTCCGACATGCTGTAGGAGTCTGATGGTTAGACATACAATATGAGTGATAGATAGATAGATAGATAGATAGATAGATAGATAGATAGATAGATAGATAGATAGATAGATAGATAGATAGATAGATAGAGTACTTCATTAATCACAAAAGGGAAATTGTATTTAGTTTCATTAGATGGAAATTTACATTTGTTTATAGCATGTTGTGATGTAATAAAATTCTTCAACTTTATTGTCATTATTATAAATAGCAGAGAATAAATAACAACGGGATGTCATTAGAGCATCATGTGATGTAATAAACTGCATCTATTGTGTGTGCTGCAGCAATGGTCCAGTTCAGAGTTATTGTAAAAGTGACATCTGATATGTAATCAGTTATTCATTTATCAGCTTTAGTGACTTGTGCAGATCAAGGAGGGTGTGGAAGGAACACTGGAATACACCTAGGCCAGGGACCAGGGCTGTTCAAATCCAGTGCTATTGTCCTGGTTACGTGTTGGTGAATGACAAACTGCAGTGGAGATTGGACTTCCAGGACTGGGTTTGAACAACGCTGCCCTAAGGGCAAAATTGAGTCAGTAATTCACCTGCCGGACGGCACAGTGGCTTAGTGGTTAGCACTGTCGCCTTGCACCTCCAGGGTCAAGGGTCCGATTCCCGCCTCAGGGTCCGCGTGCATGGAGTTTGCTTGGTAGGTTTTTTCCCCAGAGCCCAAAAACATGAGTGCGAGTGGTGTGAGCATGGTTGTGCCCCCATGATTGATTAGCCGCCTGTCCAGGGTGTGTACCCAAAGTTCCTGAATATAGGATGAGTGAATATAGGATAAGCAGAAATGCGTGGTACTTGTTGTTGTGTGAATGAAAATGGCTATAATATCTGGCACATGGTTGAAGTTGTTTCTTGCCTCAATATTCAGTTGGAATTTAAATACTGTATATTGTGTATATCTGCAGTCGCACGGTGGCTTAGTGGTTAGTGCTGTCGCCTTGCAGCTCCAGGGTCCGGGGTTTGATTCCAGGTTCGGATGAATGGAGTATAGAAGATGAATGAATGATGTGGAAGGAAACGCAGTCAAACAAGCACACGTGAGAAACCTACGTCTTCAAAACGATATATAGGAGAAATGTGAAATGGCGGGTTTTATCCGACAGGGGGCGCTAGTGCGCAGTTTGTTTTGAGACGTATTGGCACTCGTCTTTCTTTAAAGCGCCAACTAGGAAGCGCTCAGACAAATGGCGTCTCTGTAACACCGCGGACTCATCAGCTGATTCCCCCGAACTGCGCGGTGGACGAAAACACGTCGCCTCGCCGGACTCACGGCTCGACAGCACGCTCTGTGAGAAACGCGGAAGATTTCACAGGTTTGTTTTGCACGCCGAAGGACGGAATTTCCGCCAGACAAGCACAACAAGCTGGTGATAGTAGACAGAGGCAGAGGCAGGTTAGCGAGCTGGCTGGGCTTGTAGTCAGGCTGAGCTGTATCACAGGCACTTTATAGTTATTGTACTGTAGCGCTGCGACCGTGCGGGGGTTTAACAGCGACGGCTGGACAGGAAGTGTGCGTTTTATAGCTTTATACCATGTTAAAGAATCATTGGTATTGTCTTTACAGTATGTCTCTGTTTATCTACAGGATATGTAATTGATCTGGGTGAGATGAGGACCTCTAAAGGTGTGTGTCTGAAGTCTGGGTGTGATACTGGAGATTTCTGTAAAGCCTGAAAGATACACACACACACACACACACAGCTAACCAGCTAACTAGTACTGTAGATAGCAAGCTACTGTTAGCTGCTCACCGTCCTTTGGCACGAATCTGTGCTGTGCGAGGATTACACACACACACACACACACACACACACAGCCAGTTAGTAGAACCCAGGACTGTCTCCAGCCACATCTTTGAAGCAAAGGTGAGTACTATGACTACTACTATTGATGATGATGATGATAATAAGTTATATCTAGAAGCAAGATAAAAGATAATTGATAAATTGCATAAGAAAAACCTTTCAGTTCGTTATATTATCCCTTTCATGCTCAAATCCACTATATGGATAATGCAAACTTCTTTCTTACCCATAATTGCATGAGACATGTACACCCATTAGATTCTGTCTGAAATAATAAGAAAATGATTTTGAAAAGTAAATGGATTGTCCAGGGGTTTAATAAGCCTATAATGTTTTTTGATATTTTGATCCGTCCACGTGCCATCTGGCACATCGGGTGACTGATACCCTGGAGATACGCACGTCGTTTCTGTGGCAGTTACTTAAGGGGTTGTCAGATCGACACCCGATTGTCATTCACATACTATGGGCAATTTGGGAACCTGCATGTTTTCCAGCTGTGGGAGGACACGCAATGTAGAAAATGAGTGTAGTCTGAGAATAATAAATTCACAGAAGCTGCTCATCGTCCTTTGGCACGATATTAATCTTCTGCAAGGCTCTAAAGTGGGTTTGAATTCATGTGTAGCTTATATATATTTTAAAATATATAAAGAATCTTTATATTCTTTAAACCGACTGTCCAGAAATGTGCACATCTACTGTATGCATGAAAGGGTTCATATTCAATGGCGATGTGATGTCTGCTGAAATCAAGAGTTGCATTTTTATGGTCCTTTCACCATGTTTGTCTGTTTTTGTTGGTTTGCTACGTTACCCACATTAATGGTTGACAACCTGCTGATAGTGGTGCAAATAGCCCTTGCGTAATGTCTAATTAAAGAGACTGATGCGGCGGCGCTTTAAATCTTTAGTCTGGTCAGCTCTTAACTCCTCACCTCTGCGGTCTGCTTAGGCAAATAAGGTCTCACAGCTTTGACTTTTGTTTTGTAGATTGTTTGCTAGCCGAGCAGTCCAAAGACCATCTTACTGTTGTTCCACTATGACATCAGCAAGGGCACAACACAGCTTTTGGTTATTCACAGGAAACAAATTGGCTAGTTAACTAAACACAAATATTTTTTTATGTAAATTTATTTAATGTGTTGTTTTAGCGTGGGCTTTCACTTGAGCGACTTGAATTATCCTGATATTTTATTTATTGATGGTATTTTTAAAAGAAAAGCTAAATTATAATTTCATTTATAAAACCTAAAATCAAATCTTTAATGTGATTCACATGAAATAGACAAATCCTTAAAAAAAAACCTGGTATGATTTGTATCAGATCAGTCTCAGTTATCAGTCAATATGCATTTCACTGATATCAATGTCATATGAAAAATTGAATGAATGGGATCATTTTATCTCTATTATAATCATTTCAGCGGGTGAAATAGAGAAAAATCCTTATAAGGTAGAATTAAGGAAAGATCCCCCTCCCCTTCCTCCCTGGATGGTCAGCAGGGTGCTGAAAGTAGGAATACGCAACAGAAAAGCAATAGCAGATATAATCAGTGCAGAACGATGCGTCAGCATCGCACAGTAGTCTTTTTGCTCTGTCTTGCTAAACATATCATGGCATTTACGTTAACACTTTGTGAATGAGGATCCTGCTGTGTTTTTGCCCAAAGCAAAAGGGTTTTGTTTTTGCTTTGTGTTGAACTGTTTCAAAGTCTTATGCTTCCTCTACCAGTAGCAGTGTAATGCTCTAATAAGCCTGATAATGTTTGACATGCTGTGTGGCTTTAATGTGTACGTTAAAATGTCTTCCTGTTATAGGTCACTGCTTGTGACTTGAAGGTTGTGTTTAAATCACTGGCTTGTTAGGTCAGCCATTATCCTTCAGGTTTATTTATAAAAATGTCCGCCTCTTGCATCGTGCCAAAAAGGGGTCTAAGCACTAAACACTCGTACTAACTACCGTTAAACTGGTCACAATACATCCCTGTCCTGTTTCAGTGTAGTCTAATCTGTCACAACAATATACAGACACATATTTTCACACTCATCGTGCTATGATGTGTCGAATTCTAGAAATAAAAAAGCTTGACTGGTCCGTTTTCTTCACACACACTCTTATGTGTCTGTGTTCTTCCATGTATCCTGAGCTGCCTGTGTGCTGAAATGCTGCATCTGCCTCCTTTGTAGCGCACTGTACTCCAAGAGATAGTAGGTCATTTACGCTACACCATTTTGCTGCTCTTTCAGCACAAGAGGCAGAGAGCATCACTTGCCGGGAGAATAACAGCTATTTAAAAAGAAAAAGCCCAAAGTTTGAGAGCGAGAATGAGGAAACGGCAACTTTATTTTCCCTTCAGCAACAAAAAAAAAACAATTGATATTTTGAGAACTGAAGCACGTCAGCCCTCGGGATGACGTTCGAAATTTAATCACCGTAAATCAGAACTACTCGTGAGTCATCAGTCAGACTTGAAACTGTGCTGCTTTTTATTGAATTATAGTACTGTATCTGTGAAAGAATGCGTCAGGAATGAAACTTCTGGTGAGTGCAAAGAGCATTTCATTAACTGTTATTAACGGTGATGAAATGAACCTCTTGAAGTAACATTTGATCCAGTTTAAGCTTTTAACCTTGCTTCTTTTAATTTGATGATAAGTTGATCATACTGTAGGGTGCTATAGTACAGTGTTTGTTTGTTTGTTTGTTTGTTTACTGTAGGCCAACTATGCAGTGCATCAAGGAACAGGTCGGGAAACATTGCGACAAAGACATCTATAACTGATAAAATGTGCTTTTGTCATGTAGTTATTTGAGGATTAAAAAGCATGCTCATTTTTCTGACTAAAAAAAAAAAAATCCAAAGTGATGTAAATTCAAACCTCAGCATTTGTACATGCTTCTGGATGCAATGGCGGTCCCAAGCCCGGAGAAAATAGGAGGGTTGCGTCAGGAAGAGCATCCGGTGTAAAAACCTGTGCCAAGACGTGTGCCTATTGGACAATCCGCTGTGGCGACCCTTCGATGGTAGCAGCCAAAAGACAATGGGCAAGGTTTTAAACCTGTTCTACTCAAGCCATTATTCTGTCCATAAAATAACTTCAGACAAATCTTTTGTCTGTTGTGTTGCTTAGCAACCAAAGCTTCCTGTTAACAGAATACATTTACAGCATTTGGCAGAAGATCTTCTCTGGAGCGACATTTCTTATATCATTGTACATCTAAACAGGTTAGGGGTTAACGGCCTTGACTTGGTGGTGGGGTTTGAGTCTGGGACCTTCCAATCGGTAGTCCAGTGCCTCCCACCGAGCTACTTCTGCTTATAAATACAGTTTTTGACAGAAGTTTGTTTATTGATATTATTTATCATTTTATTTTGTTTTTTAACCACTGTGTAAAAGCAATAAACCTAAAAAAATATTCAACAGTTGGGGCCTACTGAGGTGTACTGTAAGTGAAACTGATAAAGACTTACGAAATCCACTTTTACGGGTCAGAGAGCAGGAAAATCAATACATTATAAATAGAACAAGTTTGTATCTTAGAATGTTGTGTTATTAATGTCGTTAATATGTGCACGTCTTCTTTCCAGACACTCCTTCTAATGACCAGTTTGCATATTGAGTCATGGAGCAAAGGCAAGGCAAGGGCAGGTTTATACATGGGGAAAACATTTTTGTGGTCTTCTGTAGACGTCTGTTGTGTAACCGTTAGTCTACTTTCAAACATGGTTTGTTGGCATCCGTACACAATTATCAGACTAATAAAAGCAAAAAAATACAACTTCACCAAAGTAATTTGTGAATGCCCTTCTTTGTTTCTTTTCTGGTGTAATCACAAGAATAGCAAAGAATGTAAAGTGAGAAATCAGCTTCAGTGTCGCTGTCGTACTTCTAATGAAAACAAAATAATCTTTTTTCTCTCTCTCTCTTTTTTACTAGATTTCTAATTTTAAATTTCTACATTAATAACTATCAAAATACAGGCATTAACATATGTTGTTTTCTTTCTTCTTTTGTATTTTGCAGTTAGAACCGTGGAATGCAATTAGAATAAAAGACGAAAGCATATCTTTTATATATTTTATGTATTATAATTTTCAAATCAATCTTTAAAAATTCTGAAGGCTCATGATTGGAGAAAACTTAACTTAAATACTTAGTGAAATTAAATTGTTAATTGAGTGTTTTCTCATGCACAATGTGAAGAAACCTCAAAACCACTTATCAATGAGGCAAATCTAGGCAGCAGTTTGCTAGGGAACTGAAAGAATGTACCGTGGAGTATTGGGAAAAGGTGGTCTGATGAGTCCAGATTTACTCTGTTTCGAAGTGATGGGCACATCAGGGTAAGAGGAGGGTATTACGGACCTAGTCTCTACTATACAAACTTGTGGGTGCAGTGATATGATCTGGGGTTGCTTCAGTTGGTCAGGTCTCTAAGCAATATTATGTGCCCAAAAAATTAGACTTGAATGACCAGATTTTTACGTCAAGGCAATTTTTCCCCCCTGGTTGCACACGCATATTCCAAGATGACGACGATATACATCATGGACCTCACGGATGGCAGTGGCACAGTCGTGATTCGAATCTGTGATCTTGGAGCAATAGGGCTCCATTTTCTCTGTTGCAACATATATAAATGTATGTTTTTGCTGGACAAAAGCGTCATACATTTCGCATATATGTTTGCCGTTATCACCTACTTTTGTACATATGGTTCTTTCTGAGAAAAGGAAAGAATAACGGTAAGCCGTTAGATGAGACCTTCACTCCCAGTGTCTTCTCTTTGAGTCACATTGATTCTCATCTCCTTTGTTGTGATCATTTTGCAACTCCTGATTCCACTGTAGTGACGTTGGTTAGTCAGCATCTGTGGTTAGGAGGAAACTGATGTGGTATGTGGGTGAAATGTAGGAAATAGTTGCTGGCTCATCATGTTGAGGAACTAATGTATTCATTTCAGTTATTAAAAATCCAACTTGGACATATTTTGGCTAGAGTGCTTTGTAAGAGGATGTTTCTGGGGCGAGAGAGGAACGGCAGCAAGTTCAACTCAAAGAGGGAAGGTGCTGTAATGGGGGGAAAAAGCAGTTCATCTTTTATTTAGGGGATATTTTAAAGCGTTTGTGCGCCCAGATGCTTTAATGAGCTATAGATATCTTTTTGTTTATGCAGTCTTTCCTCTAATTGCATTTTTAAAAAAACAACTTTATGAAATGTGACTTTTCACTTTTTTGTGCATGACTCGTGTAGTACTGAGAACTGCGTCTTTGATTTAAAAAAAATTAACATTTTTAAGGTCATCGCTGATACAAATGCATAAATATTTTTTAGTCGTCATGATGCGGCCCTGGGGACCATCGTTTCTCTGGTGATTTTTAACCGTGACATTTATCACATTCTGGTCAGCCAGTATTCATGTAATTTGTAAGGGGGAAAAAGGCTTAAAATTGTACTGCAAGACACTAATTACTGTGGATTAAAAAAAAAAACCATGTAAGAAAGCAACGTACCACGTCGTCTCTATTCAGAGATCGACGTCTGGCTCTGTGTCTGTCATTGTTGAGAGACAGTAACGATGATTGTCGCTCTCAGTGGTATAAATTGTCTCACTGTGCTTGACAGTACCAATTGAAACTGCACTGGATAGCTATGAAAAAAGAAGAAAGCAAAACCTTCATTGTCACCCAGTAATACATCAGAACCAGAAGTAGTGATGTTTTTTTCCTGAAACGTCTTTTGCACTGGGGGTTTGTCAGTATTAATGTAGCCGCCGTTGTGCATCGAGACATCTGCATTTGTCACTGTGAGACAGAGAATGGTTTGAAAAGCTGAGTGAAGATAAGGACAGTCTTGAGTCTTGAGGCACTGGCTGAGTCATGTGGCTCTGTTTTCTGTTCAAGTGCATCTCTTCTGCACAGAGCACCAGAGTGCTACATGGTGCTCAGACAGACTGTTGGGTTAATTAGCATCTGATTATGATTAAGGGAAGAGTTATTAAGTACAGCACATGTACATTTGAAGCTGTGTCTATTTTCAGTCAAGCACAGTGTGTATCTCAGGTGGACAAATTAATAATGTAGTAGCTATGAGCAAGTAAACCCTCAAGTGAGCCGGCCTGTCTTTTGTTCTGGGTTCCTGGAAAGTGATCAGAAGAGCGATCACTAATGTAATGGGGAGCTAGTTAACTAGAAAAGCATATACATTTCAGACTAAAAGAAACTAATGAGTCTATGATCATTATCTAGTTATTAAGATTTCAAATCTAGCGCATTATCTTTCAAAGCCGGTCACAAATCACTGGCTAAAGCTATGAGTTCCGGCTTTGTGGCAGAACAAATGTTTTTCAAGTCTGACCATCACTTCATTTTCTGTCAAAATATATTACATGTCTGGAACACCTGGCCATCACACCAGTATGCACTTGTTGAACATCCCATTCTATAGTAAATCCACCCTGATTTTCTGCTGATGTTGACTGAGGAGGAGTCTGAGGAGGAGTCAGAATGATCCACACTCCAATAATATTACAATCGTTGTTATATACCACACTGTTTTATTGGCGCTTTCCGTTACTTCGGGGTTACTTTTTGGGAACGTTTTACATCGGTTCTTATAACCACTGGTGCGAGCAAAAATGGATGCCCTATTCATCATTAGCACAAAAGAATAGCAGTGTGCAGTGATTTATGTTTTGTTTTGTTTTTTGGTGGTCTGAGGGTGCTGTTACTTATCAAAAACCTGTGTGCAGTATGGAGGAAGCGTTTTGTCATGAAGTGTGCAAGAATGTGCGACCTTGAACTTCCCTAACCAAATGTTGGCCATCAAAAAGGATCCAGACGCCCGTCCATATCTACAGTTGATGACAAACGTCCAGACACTTATGTCCACACTATCGACATTCTGCAAAAACGTCATTATAAGGTTTTAAACCGTCCTCCCTATACTCCTGATCTTGCTCCATCAGACTTTGACCGGTTTCCTGATGAAGTGAAGCCAGGTGCAAGCTTGACAAAGTGTATTAAAAAGAAAGGAGATTATGTTGATTAAATGATGTATTTTTCTTTTCTAAAAGTTTCTAAAAATCATACAGCCAGAATGCGTATAACTTTTGACTCTCTCTCGTATATCCTTCTTCTGGGCTTGAAAATGAATCACATTCAGAACGTCTAATTGAAGTAATCTTGACTATATCAGTTGTTTTTTTTACATTCTGTTAATACTTTCCCCACTGTATGTGTCCATGTACTATCCCCTTAAACATACTAAGGTGTGCATAATCCAGTCTGCAAAATGAAAGCAACATAGCAGAGAACATTTCATTAGATAACTTATCTTAGCTTTGGTAGTTGATGATATATAGAGCAAACCTTGTCAGTTAATTATAATAGCAAAAACTAAATAAATTAATCTATTATAATTAACATTAAAAGTTCAAATAATCATTTTGATTTGAGCTCATATCGCCCAGCACTACCATACTTAACCACTCCTTTACCCCTGTAGCCTGACTCACATGTCTGTTTTCCGTATTGCAGCTAAGGGTTTGTTTACTTTCTACTTAGTTTTTTTTTTTCCTTGTAAATTGTGGAAAGCAGAACTATGAATGACAAGAAATTTCATCTGTGGCTGACCTCACATTCCTGCTGTCTGCACTTGTCAATAGAAATACACAGTGTAGGTAATGGGTGCCATATCCTTTTAATTTTATAGACAGAGTTGATGTGCCTCAGGGGTTCTGGAACAGATGAAGCTGTTTATATGCCGCTGAAATGGCCTACGTTAATCATTTGTCTTTCTCGCCGTTCAACATCGACATCTTTATTTCAGTTTACGTCACCTGTAGGCATCTAGACCGATGATTTAATACGTTCAAAGAGCATTTTATAAGGAAGACGTGTACATCTACACATGCATGCAAAATCTAATCATCTAATTTTGTGGTAGCAGTGCGATGCATATAGTCCTGCATATACAGGCGGGCGGCTTCAGTTAATGTTCACATCAACATTATGTATTTCTGTGACTGCTGTTCTCCTGGGATTTTACTCCACAAGTCTCTAAAGCTTAGTTAGAATGGTTTCTCCTTTCTTGCACCATTCAGTGAGTGCTCGAGTGAAACACCTTGTTGATGAGGGAGGTCACCAGAGAATGTCCAGACTGGCTCGAGCTGACAGAAGGAATACGTTAACCGAAACTGCGGCCAGAAGAAATGTTTTTCAGATATGTCCAACCTTGAGGCAGATGAACTGCTACAGCAGATCATGATGTCAAGTTTCACTATTGTCTAAAGCTGAGGCTTCAGTGGGTACAGGATCATTCTGTCTGGTCAGCTAAAGGACTGGAAAAACAACCAAGTCTGATGAATCTGAATTTCCCCTAAGGTTTATAGATGGTAGGATCAGAATTCTGTGCTACAGCATTAATCCATGGACCTAGTCTGCTGTGTGTCCGTTGTCCAGGTTGCTGGAGGTGGTGTGATTATGTGGGAAGGTTTTTTTTTGGTATGTTTTGGGCCCGTTTAATAACCAGCATGGCAACAATTTATCCATATTCTAATGCCCAATTCCAGGAAGATATGGTGTGCTCCAGCACACACACACCATGTCAGAAAGCCAGTCATCTCAGAGTGGTTTGATGAACATGGCAATCTGTTCAGTGTTTTTCAGTGGTGTTCCCAGTCTCTGTATGACTGGACGAGCTGGAGACTGACCGTTTAGAGAGTTTAAAATGCTTGCCAGTTCTACGTAGTCCAAAATATGAGGAGAATAAACCATATAGGTGATGGACATGTAATGAGAAATGTACAAACTTTACTGTATATTTCCACTTTGTGCTTTAGAATATCGGAGCCTGAATCCCAAATGGCGTAAAAGGAGTGACTGACTGTGCAATATGTAGGATGTAAGGTAGAATCTCTTATTCCACACAAGTAGTGCCCTTAATTAGTTAGTGGTATAGCTCGTGTAGGCCATATACAAAACGCACTAAGTGTTGAGAGGCAATTCGGGCCGGCTTGGAAGCAATTACTAAGTATTGTTTAAGATGAAATGGCGTACCAAGGGAACCTGCTTTCATCTACCTTTAGTGTTGTTAACAGTTGTTAGAACAACCCGTGAAGAAGAGTGATGCAAATAACTGCAGCATGATGAATGAGACAAGTTACTGTGACAACCCAGCTGTAAACAGGCTTACACGTGGGATCGGGTGGAACCACTGAAACGATCATTAAACAAAACAGTCTTTTGTTTTTTAATAAATCTTTGTGAAACATAGTGGTTGATAAATTTTGTAATTAAATATTTGGAATCTGTCATATAATTGCGAGTGACACTGACTTTCACATCTGTGTAATCAAACGTTCCTTGGATTTCATCTCCCTCACTGAGATTTTTTATTTCTCCGAGTCTCATTTTAGCTGTCGTATGTAGCACAATCAGTGTCAACTTTGATGCTTTTGATTTGTGAGTTTCATATGGAGCCAAAGTTTACCCTGGGGTTTACTTCAAACTAAACTACTTTCATATGATTTTGATATGAGCTGTTGAGTTTTTCAGTAGAATACATACATGTTCTTGTTATTAGAAACAGCTGGCTTTGATGCTCGAACAGCTTGAAACAGCTGCATGCTGTATTGACCTCTAAGTGCTGAGTTAACCTGTAGCCTTTTAACAAGGCATTGGAAGGATGAAGGCTTGATTTTATTTCTTTGGGACCATTCCTGAGTGTTTTTACAATGTTTCTGTGACCACAAAGGGATGAGAAGTGGTGTACTCTTTAGTGGGAAGGTTTAATTTATCATTCTCTTACAGCAGGTTTCATCATTTCCCGCAGGTGTGTGTTTCCCACCAGGAAAGGAAATTCCCTACAGGAAGCTGGCGCTGCTTAACTTTGAGTTATCTGCTTGGACTTTTCATTTATAGTGTTTTGCTAACTTATCACTGAGCGGAGATAACGGCTTTAGTGCTTTCGACCTGACCTGAAACTTTGTTCAAGAGTTGTTTTGCTGTTCGCCGTTATTATTATTTTAATAATTTGAATGAGTGGAATGAATTTTAATGAAAAGTGGAATATTTAATCTCTCAGAGCCATCTTTTGAGTAGTGAAACAACAGCAGGAGGGGAACAGAACAATTAGGAAAAGATTTTAATAGAAACTACACCTTTCATCAATGGCAGCAAAAACATTGGATGCTGTTATGGATAAAATCAGTATAACTGTTAGCTTGTAGAGATGGTGCTATTTCAGAATTGCCGAGGTTTATTTCCGGGTCAGAGTGGCGCCGAGTTGCGTAGTGGTTAATTCCTAAACTTATCGAAGGAAATGCGATCATCTTCGGCTTTCTAGTGTTGCCTTGATAGTGGAATCACTTAATGAATGGCGACTAATATAAAATAGTCCCTAAAAAAAAAAAAGGTACCCCCACAAAAAAGTAAATAGAAATAAAGATTGGATCAAAAATAGTCAAAGAGGTCATAATAGCAGGTGCACAGAAAAAAAATGTTCCACACGGCACTCATGATGAAACACATTAGTAGAGTATAGCGATTATATAGATATTTGATCATGGTGTAGTGTTGCTGTCTAACAACTCCAGGGTTGGGTTTCTTCTGTCTGTGTGGAGTTTCACATGTTCGACCTGAGCGTATAAATGGCCTCTGGGTATTGTGGCTTCCTCTTACTTCTCATATGCCTTTTTTTAATCCAGAAGAAAAGTTAAAAACTGTTGCATAGCTGTCAGAGTTAGGGTTGTTTTATTCTTTATGTGAGGAATATAAGATAGCTAGCAATAGAGTGAAATAATTTAGTAGGTTCACTAAGAGACTGCCAGATAATCTTAGGCATTAAGTAGTAAGAGGTGATTACACTTAAAACTGCTCTAAATAGACTTGTCTGCTCCATATATACATTGCGAGTGAGACCGGTTAAGAAGACTTATTTTCTGGTAAGTTTCAGGGCTTTGGGGTTGCACCGTGCATCGTTACGTCTTTTTCAAGAAACAAGTTTAGCGTCAGAGTGCATCAGAGCTGTTGCTATGTTTGGAAGCAGAGACTGAATGGTTGCTCTGGTAACAAGCCAAAACCTGCCTTATAGCTCTGCTGTGAATGTGTGTAGCTTTAGCAATATGGGTAGTTCATGACATGACATGGCTTCTATGCAATCTATATGACAGTAATCTAAAATGAGTGGATTTAAGATTAAATAAAAACACTCACCCTGTATCTCATAACACTCTTTAACAGATGATTGGGTTTAATGAAAGAAAGAAAAAACATCCATGAACCTCAGCTGTCTCAAATGGTGATGACGATTTTGCTGTATCTCGAGTAATCTGCTGGCTTTGAATAGATTAGATGTTCTATATATAGCAGCTGTTAAACTGAGCTCACAAGGCAGCAGAGAAAACCTTACCGATTGTGAAGAATTGCCCTTAATTGAACGAATTTAGTTAAATAAATACTATAGCGCTGTTTTTTTTTTTTAACACAAGTTAACACAAGTCTCAGAGCATGTCTGTTAATGGTCCAGCTGAAATATCCCTCAGATAATGCGTTTTTGCATACCTCGCGCGCCTTCCGTTTCAGTATCTATGTAAAGGAGCTGCAGCTGCGCCACTCCCCAACACCTGAGCAACTAGCCCGATATCATCTTATATGAGGTCATATAAGGAAGGAGATTTAATTGGCTTGTTTAAGCCCTGACCAGGAAAAAAATGAAAAGAAGCAGGGGTTTGTTCCCCCCTCTTTTGGACATGCACTGGAGACTTGCCTGAATATCAAAAAATGGAAAAAATGTGAACTTTGCATAGGGAGGTCATCTTTAAATTTAGTAGCATTGTATTATTTAGGAGGGAAAAAAAACAATGTAGTTGCACAACTGGGGAATTTATGCAAGGGTATATTTGTATGTTAGCAATTACTCGTACTGTATTTCCCTAATTGTCATTCCCATCATGTATGTTTGTTTTCCTTATGAAGCTAACCCAGATTTCTTTCATTTAAGGAGGAAGTGATGTCAGCATGTAACATGTCCCATTTTCTCCATGAGATTATTTTCCCATAAAACACCCAAGTTTTAGGAAGACAGATTATTTATATAGATGATTATGTGCTAATTATTTTCAGAGTTTTGTCCAGAAACAAGGCACAAAGCAATTTGTGTCCCAGCAGGGTGGAATTGAGAGCAGATGCTCCACGCTTGCTGCTAGACGGGAGACCGAACAAGCACCGCTTTCCTGCAAGGTGCTTAATTTTGTTGTGAGAGACTAAACTGGGAAGTTCATTTAATAGCTACGTGTGCAGATAAATTACTGTTTTGTGTGTGTGTGTTTTTTATTTATTTATTTTTTTTTTGTGGTGGTGGTTTTGTAATGATTTTTACAGCAGTAGAATTTAAATGCAGGAAAAAAAATTTACTTTTTGCAATGTTTTGTTGCTTGATAAACAGTAATGAACCCGCGGTAAAAGGTGCAAGCGTAGGATTTCTGACCCATGGATGTAGGTAATCCAATTAGTGTTAAACAAATATGGGCAGAGTGCAATACTTTTTTAGGTCTGTTTATGGTTGAGCGCGAGTATGTTAGAACAGAAGGTCTAAGTGTACAGAGCGGTATTAGCAAGGACAGTCATTAAAATTAAGCAGGGTGCAGACACAAGTTGCCCTGTGCTCAGTGCTTGTCGAACGGAATGGCTTATACAGTATACAGCCGTCTGCCTTGCTCACTTCACTGCTCCATGCTTGTGACCTCTTTCGGGTGCACACCATTCACTGCACCTTGTGCTTATTTTTCATGCATACTACTTTGCATGCACAGGTTTGCTGATCTCGTCCTCCCTGTTAAACATATTACACAACATTTTATCTATTTTATGTGCTAACTACCAGTCAAACCTTTTGGGCAGACTCTCTCATTCCATGGTTTTATATTTCTGTGTATATTATAAAACAATGCTGAAGGCGTCCAAAATTTGCAATAATCTCCTTTAAACAGTTGATATTGAGATGCGTCTGCACTGTTAACTGGTGGTTTTTGAGGCTGGTAACTCTAAATGAACTTCTCCTCTGCAGCAGGGGTAAGTTTTGGTCTTGATTTCCTGAGATGGTCTTCATGAGAGCTGGGTTCATTATGATGCTTGATCGGTTTTGCAAATGCACTTGACACAATACTGTTCTTGCAAGAACTATTCCAGAACGGCTGATCTTCACATCTTAAAATACTTAGACTGTCTGACTGTTAATTACCTAATAATGTGTGTTATTTCACACTTTTAAAAAAAATCCAGTATTGTTCTAGAATGTAGAAAAATAAATAGAAACTTGTGTCCAAACCTTCGATTGCTACTATATATCTCACAATAGTGACAAATAAGATTGAATATTTAATATCCAATGCTGCTTGGCTGAAAAAGATATGCATTTTCAATGTGTTATGCAATACTAAAGAATGATAAGACTGCTAACAGAGGTGGATAGGGAATGTGGTAGAGAGAGATGGATGGATATGGAATACAGAGCAGCAGGACGTGGCAGAATGAGGAAAGACTGAGGGATGAGGAGTCTGAACCGTGCATAGAGAATTGGCCCTGGTTTTATCAGTTGTGACAGTGCTACGCTGTTCAACACTGAATTACAGAATGTAATGCTTGTATTATATCACATAAAAATATTGTAAAAAATATTGTAGTTCTTAAAGCATCTATAGAAGCCTTGTTGGCTTGGAATAGCAGAGTTGTCTTGATCATGAAGGAAAAAAGTTTCATGACCATTGCTGGCTGAAACGGTCTCACTGGTTGAATCGGACAACTTTATCACAAGAGCTTACCGAAAAGGTTATGCTCCAACCAGCGGGGTGGTATTGTATAATAAATCTGAAATAGTGATGGTTCATGATTTTTACAAGGTCAGCTTTTTTTTCCTAGGGAAAATTTAATTCGTTCCCCTTCATCGAATGTGTTCAAACGTAATCGAATACTTGCTGTAGTGGAGTGCCAGTTTATGTTGTCTTAAAATTAGATTATCTTCAGCACAGTAAATGTATTGCATATACTGTAAATTAGTGTTGAAGATTGATTCCTAGGCCTCAGAGTGGTGCAGTGGTAAAGTTCTCGCCCAATCATCCGGAGATCGCGAGTTTGATTCCCAGGTGATGCTGTAACCTCTCGCAGCCGGAGGTCTAGAGAGAGATGATTGGCCGAGCTCTCTCAGAAGGGAGGGATGAGAGGTACTTGGTGGTCCCACATTAATCACGACTCTACAGCCAAAGAGGAGCGTCTGTGTGTTCACGCAAGCAGAAGGAGCGGATAGCGCTCTCCTCTGAGTGTTACGCCTCCACCAAAGGTGCGTGACCGAGCAGTTCAAAAAGATGCGGTCGGCTGTCATCACATGGGTCGGAGGAAACATTGATATATTTATCAACGTGATATTCTTCAGCCCTCCCGGCTGAGTGGTAGTAGTAGCCTTAATGTGGGAGCCCCCTAGTGATGGGGAGGAATTGGGCATGACTAAATTAGGGAGAAAATCTTTTTTTTTTTTGCCTAAGATTCACAAGTTCTTTCTGTGGCATTAAATATCAGAGCATTAAAGTATTGTTTGTTACTAAATCTGTTACTGTACTTTCACAGTGCATTCAACCTACAATTGGTTCTGTGTAGGAGTGCAATGGATAACTGATGTAGTTGACAAAAAAATTCTGACCAAATTAGATCGTCACGAAAACCATTTCTTAGAGTGAAGTGAAAAATGATATGATCCCTTTTACAATCCAAAACCTTTTCACTCTTAACTCGGTCATCAAGAGTGTGCACGGCAATTTTTTTTTACAAAGTTTACATCGCCTGATGTAGAGCATGTGAATAAGAGGCACTCATGAGTCATCTCAGTGAGTTAACAGCTTACTTAGATCGCTAGCTGTTGCTCAACATTAAGGTTTGCCCGAATCAAGTAAACTGTGTTTGTAATTTTTCATTCTGTTGTCTGATCAGCAAGTGTAAAATAAGCATGATGTTTTTATACGTTTTTCTGTGTTAGAAAAGCTATCCATGATTTGATTTGCAGTTTCTCAATACTTCAGGACTGAAATTCCCACGTTTTGTATTTAAAATAAATAACATTTATAATAAATCACAACAGTTTTGTACCTGAGCCTCTAATAACGAAAGTGGGCAGCATCTTAACTTCTCTTTAACAGCCTTCCTGTTATACTGAACCTCCAGCCTCCTAACACACAGCAGGACTGCAGATCAATCCCTGCTATCTGATCTCACCCAAATGAGGATGTGTTCCCTGTTGAGTCTGGTTCCTCTGAGGGGAGTTTTTCCTTGACACAGTAACCCTCGGCTTGACCCTGATCAGATTAAGCATATTTCCTCATGGTTTTTAAACTAATTTTCATAATTTTTGAAATGTGTAAAGCTGCTTTGTAACAATGGCCATTGCTAAAACTGAATTGATCTCGGCACTAATCTCAAACATACAATTATTCTTAATACTTTATCTTAACTGCCATATTCGCCATTTTTAGGGGCATTTGTTTGCTAATGAGGACATAAGGAGAACCGTGAACCAAGAAAAGTCTGTATATTTATTTTAAAAGCAGCAATAGTAGAAAAAGTTTCACCAGAGAAGGCTTTCCCCAGGTTCATTTGGTAATATAACCAACAAGTCATTAACAGTAACATCTACTGTACCTTGATATTTGCCAGCATTGGAATAACTGCATAAAGTTGCATTCATTACAGCTAACCCTAATTGTGGTTGAATTATGAGTATGTGAGCATTTGTCCATGCCTTGTTATACTCTTTGTTACCGATTGAAGTTGAATAGATATCCGCACCTTCGCAGGTTTTTTGTCGTTGTTTTTTTATTATTTATTTTGTCCCATTAGAAACGAGGCTGTGAGTCAATGGAGTTCTGAGTAGTTTTCGTCTCCCGCCATGGCTGCCTCTCAGTATCTAATGTTCTTCCTTCACACTCTAATTGACCCAAAGTAGCTTTTAAAGGTTTCAGCAGGCTTCCGACCAGAAACTGTTAAAAGGTTCTGCCAGGTCAGAAGCACCGCCCTGTCCGCCTGTATACAATTCAGGTGTCTGCTTCGGGGATGCACTCGAGCATGGGAGTTCGGATATTTTCTCTCTCTTTCTCTGTCTCACACGCTCACTCGCTCCAGCTATGTGAGAGCCTGTCACAGGTGCTCCTTCACTAACCACAGAAGCCCTTTGACAGCACTCGACATCTACTTTCACATCAGCGTTTCCTGTAAACACTTCAGACACAAGCCGGTCTGTGTGGTGGAGCCCAGCTCACAATAAGAAACAGGAAGGCACAGAGAGAGAGATGCCTGCCAAAAATAATCCTCCTTCCTCGATCTGCAGAGGAGGACTGGAGGCACAAGCAAGTGTGATTTCTGCACCTTTTTTTAGAGCCTGAGTGGAGTTCCAACAAAAGAAGCCTGAAAAGAGGGCCGTTTCCTCTCCGCCCCACAGTCTGTTGTGTGGGCTTGTGTGACGGAGCATTTTGGGCTCAACTCAAAGCTTTTCCCATTACAGTTCCTCTCTGGAAAGTTATTCAGGAAGCATTCGAACATTCCCATGCCTAAGCATCTTTGACCGTTTCTCTGTGGCATCTGTTACATCTTTCTACATAGTCATACAGTAGCTGGATGTACGTCTGGAGTGTTGGTCGTTTTGTTAGTGCTGGTAGCGCTGCACATTATGGAAGCACTGGGCAGTACAGCTGTTCATATTATTTTCAGTTGAGCTGTGTTAAAGGCAGTTTATGAAAAAGGGCATGTGAGGGCAGAACATTAAGTTCCACGGTAACTAAAAACCGTTCTTATCTGCTGTCTTCAATCACAGCTTTCATGACTCTGATCTTGGCTCTGAGAAGATCTTGGCCCTAAACAGCATTCATTTCTTTATTAGCAGGCCAAGCACAGCATGTTCACGTTCGTGTTCTTTGTAACACATTAGGAACTGAACTACTGTGCCACTGAGGGTGCTATTTTGATGGTGCTTGGACCCCTCAAATCGAAGCTTGCAGCCAATTTTATTATTTTGATTACTTTGTAAGAGAAAAACTTTTGTCTTTGCAGTCGTGAAATCAGGAACCATGACGACGGCTCGCTATAGGCCCACATGGGACCTGGCCCTGGACCCGCTGGTCTCCTGTAAGCTCTGTCTGGGAGAGTTCCCCCTGGAGCAGATGACCACCATCACACAGTGTCAGTGTGTGTTCTGCACTTTGGTGAGTTTGAATCCATTCATACAATCTTGTTTCATCAGCTAACCAACCTCTCAGGGTTCTCTGTAGAGAAAAACGGAGATGAGCTTTATAATGCAGACATGCCTAGGCAGCTAACAGTGTATGAAATAATTTGATGATTTAGCTCTGCTTATGGGGGATGAAATGTAGTGTGTGTGTGTGTTTTCTTTTTAGCTGTGGCTTTCTGGGCCTGTGGTAAAGTTAATTGTTAAACTTTTACTGTTTGCACACTGAGTTTTCTTTCTCTGGCCTTTGCTTTTTTTTTTTTCTTTTTTTTTATAAGAGCCTAAATCAATTCCAGTTCTATTCAATTTTGGCCTGCACTCTGCAGGTTATTGGCTTTTCTACCACAATCTACCAACTGCCTTAACACCTGCCCAATTTTAATATGCGGGATAAACTCATTTACAGCTTGTGCAAAGAAATACAGCATGGCCAGTAAAATAAATGATGTTAAATGAATTTAATGATCTTCAGTATGAATTATGAAACTAAAGTAGAAGTAAATACAGTACTGTTCAAAAGTCTTGAGCCACCACTGATTCCTTCATATTTTGCTTCCAAAAAGTTATTTTTAATGCAGTCTCGATAAATAGCTCTTCAGGCTCCCTGACTTATTTTCGTGCTGTCACTAACCAGTTTTCTACTAAAGTAATTCCTGAGCTAGTTTGGACCCGGTGCCCAGTTTCGAACCAGTTCTTTGTTTTCTGACAGCCAAAGCACCTGCCCTCAGACAACCAGTTCCATGGTGGCACCAACACTTTGCTGGGTTAGAACAAAGAAACGCTTGCATCATGGGCAGCGCAAATGTCTTCTAGTACTGATAAAACCAAGAGAATTGCTCGCAAAGCCTTGCCAAAGTTTGCCGTTGCCGCTAGCATTTTTTTGCTCTTAGCATTGCCTCTAACAAATATAGACGTAAACAGTGACGTAATCATGTGACTCTCTAGCCCAGGGAAAACCGAGCCAGTTCTTAGGTTTGCTTTCACACCAGCTCTGAACCTGCACTAGCACCAGACATAAAGTAGCATCTGGTTTTGGTTAGCTTTGGTGGAAAAGAGGCTATTTTCAAGTCCCTGTACCTGACTAGTGTCAGTGGAATGTTTTTTGTTTGTTAATCTACACTATGACTTTTAAATCATTCAATTATAAACATCTGTTTTAAGACATGGATATCAGATGATCAGGCTGGTGATTAGTATACCTGTGGTGCTGAACGCTGAGTGGTTGGAACAGACGAGACCAGAAATGAGGTTGCTGCTGAGGTTGTTACATAAACAACCAGTTTTTAGATTCTATCTCTAATAATAACCTTTGCAGCCTGTTACAAAAACCATTTGTTTTGATTTCTTTCATTTAATCTTCATCATGTAATTTAATATGAGGAAATGAGGCTTGCCTCAAGGCCTTTGCACAGTACTGTATATTCAATGAATCACATGGGGCAAATGTTGTGCTAATGGGTCTAAATAGTGCAGTCGATTTGCTGAAGAAACAACAGTTAGCAGCCAGGAAGACCGTTTGTTATGCCCACATGGCTGAGTGTGATTCAGTTCCAGGAATAAACATTGGAAGCAGCTCTTGTTACCTCATGCCCCATGTGGTGGCGAGCTATGCTGGTACTAGCTGCCCCTTTACTCTGATCCGTGGCCAGGCTAATTCTTTCTGCTTGTGATGCTAAAGAAAGAGGTGAAACATGATCGTATGCCAAGTGGAAAAAAGTTTTGCCTAGGTGTGGTATGGTTCACTCAAACACCAACTAGCTTTGTCTTAAAGGTTCAGTAGTCAAGAGCAGGGGTGTGAAAGTAAACAAAGGTCACGGTCCTGTACGGAAAACATCACATTTTTCAATTTATTATGAATTTAGCTTTAAACTTTAAACTTGTAAACAGATGCCTCGCTACCCAAACACATTTTCTGATGAACACACCCAGGTCAGAAATGACATACAATCCATCTGACATGTTTTGGAGCATGTTACTAGCACGTTGCATCTTTTTGCAGGATGTAGGATCTGCTTATCGGGTTAAGAAGGCTGTAGGGTTTTTTTTTGTTTTGTTTAGTTTTTTTGGGTTGGTTTGTTTTCCTTCATATTGGTTAAAACTTTTACACATGGATGTTTTACGTGTAATAGAAATGTATCTATAACAGCAGATATGTTTTCATATGTATATTAATCCGTGTCACTATATTGTGAGGGTGAATGTAGTTTCCAATATTCTGGGAAGTCTCCATAATTGCGGATGATCTTTGACTTTATTTTTGAAACTATTGAATAGAGCAACTAGATAGTATGATATTGTGTGGAGTGGTGACTGGTGATTCCCATCCTTATTGATTAATAATAGTTTTTTCATTGTGATATGGTCCACCTTTTCTTCCCATGTTACTTTATATTTGATAACTTGTTAAATTAACAGCCATTAGCTAATCAAAAGGTTGGTGGTGTGAATCAGGGCCAGTAGAGTGGTTGTCTGATCTGAGGTTAATAATAATAAGGATAATGAGGTTTAATTTGTAGATCATTACATGTTTATAGTTAACAATCCATTTGATGGTGTATTTTAAAGCTGCGATCTCTGTTCCCTCTGGAGATCAATTAGTCTGGGAGAACCGTAGAATTGCTCTAATTGTAGCTGTCTGGATAAAAGAACACTGAATTATCATGCATCCTGATCATGCATATAATATGACTGTAATTTTATTTATTATTAAAATATATTACCCTTCCAAACTCCCTTAATTACATACATGGATGTAGATATCTTCCGAATATATTAAAACCATTAGGGATTCTTACCACAGAGTGTATTTTTGTTTAGACTTGCATGTTGAACAGTTAAGGAATAATCTGTCTCTCTCTCTCTCTCTCTCTCTTCGCAGTGCCTGAAGCAATATGTGGAGCTTCTCATTAAAGAGGGCCTTGAAACTGCTATTAGCTGTCCGGATTCTGCCTGTCCAAAACGTGGACATTTGCAAGAAAACGAGGTACATCCTGTGCAAACTTTTCTATTACTGTGAATGATGAAACATACTCAATTTATTTATTTTACTTGCTTACTTTCTTTCTCACTCATTTGTGCATTAGTTTTTTTTTTTAAACTTCTGCAGTTACAATTTTTTTCTCTGAATCAAACATGCATCAGCAGAAAGCTGTAGAAAACTCCAATATGAAAATTGCCTATTGTCTGGTAGTGTCAGGTATTAAACATTAGCTATGACCATAAGCAATAAGCAAAACAAATTATATGTCCATGACAAATTACCTTCCCTCGGGCCAATAACCATAGGGCATTTTTTCCCCCTTAAATATTGGCATTAGTTATGATTCCCCTTTTTATTGACCACGATATCTTCTGAGTGTGTATCGTGCTTAACTCCTTTTAAGAATTATAATATTAAGGGATGGTCATTAGTCATGGAGACCCTACGAAGGCCTTTGGGATAATCATGACCTGGATAACCGAGCTTTTAAAATAAATGTTTTACACACGCTGAATGAGGCATGTTTACAGGCTCTCAAGTAAGTAATTTACGTTGAGTGTGTGATTCCTAGTCCACTGCTGTGTGAACAACCCTGTGTTTGAACCCAGCAGTGTGTAACAGGGAAATCAAAGTTGATTTTGTCTTTTCTTTTGAGAGAGAGAGAGAGAGTGAGAGGGAGATGGCAACAGCATTAAAAGACCCTGTAATGTAATGCTATTACATCTCTCTCTCTCTCTCTCTCTCTTTCTCATACACGCGCATGCTCTCTCATACACAGATCGAGTGCATGGTGGCGTCAGACATAATGCAGAGATACAGGAAGCTGCAGTTTGAAAAAGGTGAGTGGGAAGGAAGCACCTCTGTTTGCTGGAATGGATATTCAATCGATGTGCATTGTCAAATGCATTAAGTGCCATTTATGTACATGAGGAAGACGAGGTGCTTTTTGACAACTGGTACAGCCAGATCATTCCGTCAGTGCGCTGCGAAAAAAGAGGCCAAAAAAGAGAATTGAGATATTTGAACAGGATGATTGGTGGAAATCTCTTTAAGGTAATTAGCACCAAAATAATTAACAGAGGCTTCAAACTATTTACAGTAATGTAAAATACATCACAAGTCTATAATATTCAGCACCCGTTTTAGTTAACTGTCTAGCTGAAAACAAGAGTATGCAGTCATCTCACAGTAAATGCCACTTGCTCTTACAGATGAGATAAAATAACAGGTATGAATGATCAGATAATGTGTATAAAGTATTGGTTAACAAGTACAAGCACTGACAAAACATTGTGACCTTACAATTCTAAGGTAGCATTTAGTTCAAAATGAGTTACTATACACACATGCTATATTTATTATCTTGTTTCCTGCAGATAACAAGGTCAGCATAAAGGCAAAAATCTACAAAGCACTGGAAGTCTTTCTTTTTATAAACACCCATTGCTGTCAGACAAGACTGACTGAACAAGTGTAGAATGGAATGCATATTAAAATATTGGCTTTATACTAGGAGTTCAAGTCAAACTGAGACTTTTAATAGTGCAGAGTAAAAGAACACAGTTACTGTATGAGATTAAAACTACCTCTGTCATATATATGTATGTATATGTGTGTATGTGTATGTGTGTGTATGGATGGATGGACATTTTTTATTTTTTTTTCAACCACTGCACTAATGCTCTTATCCCAGCGTTTCATCTGACTCTCCACTGGCCTCCCAGGAACTCGTCGAATGCGTCTCTTCTCCAATTCAGTGCTCCGACAAGTTATCTGTCTCATTTAGATTTAGTATCTAGTGGTTACAATAAAATGTGTGCACAATAAAACAAATGCTGTCATGTTCATGGTAGTTTCTGTGAAATGGCATGTTATGCAATTTGGATGTTGTGACCACCGTGTTAGAATACATATTTATAAAAGCTGTATGGGATTTTGTAATGTACCTGTATAGACTAAATCGCTTACTGTACACATACAAGACATTAGACCTTATTAGTTGAGGATGCGGAGAATGACTTGAGAGACGGGTGAAATTTTAATCGAGTCCCAAAATTACAATCGCAGTTACACACAACAACAGGAAGCAGGTTCCTCCCTAACTCACTTAAATCTACGGGGCGCAGCAAAAACAGCGTGTACGTGCAGATGTTTCAACATTTCAATAGGTAGCATGTTTCGACAAAACACACAGAACCACAGACTTGCATTAAGACATTATCAGTGATTAGAGAGCATGTGAACGTAATAGGATGTGCTGGATCAAGTGCTATTTTATTAGCTGCTGAATAATAAGGGTATAGTGTGTATATATAAGCCATAGTGTTGTGTTAAACCAGATTTACAGTGATTTATTTGATTATTTGTACTGCAGCAGTATGTTGGGATTCCTCACAATGTAATTGACAGTAGGTTCTTTAGAATAAATGAAGAACTAAATAAAGAAGTTTATCTAAATTTTGTTTAAGGTTTTTAAAAAAAAATGTAATGGATGCACTGTCATTTGAGTTCAATTGTTTTATACATTTGAAAATGTTTTGCCTAATGGGTTGATCACTTCCTCTCCTTGTGGTTTGTGTGTGAGAACACTTTACACTTTTGTCACCTCCTGTATTATCTCTCTGCTTTCTCTGAGTGGAAACGGCCATGAGCTAGCGTGTCTGTGTGCGTGCATGTAGGTGCAAGGGTGTGTGCCCTCACAGGAGTGTGATTCAGTAGACGGCTGTCAGTACACGTGCATCCTGTAGAGGTCACATTGCCCGAGAGCAGTCTCTATCACCTGAGAGCCCCTGTGGCGTGGGAGCACATGCGCGCACACACACTTGCACACACTCGCACGCACTCACACTGCCTACCACCTGCTTTCATTCATCAGTGTCAGCCAGAACTATAAGTTGTCCTTTTGCTCACATTATCACTTTATTCCGCAATCAGAGATTTGTGTAGATTTGTTCTTCATAAGTTACAGTTAACCAACAGAATCTTGCATTTTCATGGCATCCCTTAAAAAAAAAAAAAAAACTTAACATCTAAATGTTTGCAGCTAAGATGAACTACATGCAGCATGCTTTTTCCAGCAGTTATTGTCTGTTCATCAAGATTTAAAATGGCCATAACAGCAATAAAAGGAAATGTGATCCGGCGGGGGAACAACTGTTGACGAAAATGAGTCAGTTTTAAAATAATGCAGTTTTTGCATCTTTTTATGTGACTATTTAGATAAATTTTATTATTTACATAATCACAAAATTAGTGACTAATAAAAATGGACAACTGCTTAATTGATAAATATTCCCCACTCTTCTTTCTTCTAACAATCTAATTTAGGAGTATTATTTAAATTTCTCGAGCACTCTCCAACCTGTATTCATTTAAGTTCCACTTCTGTTTAAATGTTTGCTTGCACAATATATATCTTTGACATTTGGAGGTCTCTCGGCTAAAACGTCAGATTAGATCAGTTCTGCTGTCATAAACACCAAGCAGTCACCCTTGAAGCTTTGAGATTAAAGGTGTAAGGATGAAAAGAAGCTGGAGATGGCTGTTAAAAAAAAAAAAGCCCAGCAATGTTTTAGACCTCTGTATGAGCCAAATCCTTTTATAAATGGAACAAATCTATAGCATAGTCCATAAACTAGCTGGATCAGGTCGTCTTTCCAAATTAAGCACGTGCAAAGACTTGTCAGCTACAGCTCTGTAAGAGTAACAAAACTCACTGACTAAAATAGGGGAACCTGTGCAGACCCCAATGTCCTCAGCGCTTCACAATGGTCCATATTGAAGGAACCACATAAAGACACGACTGGAGGTCCCCCCCCCCCTTCCAAATGGGTGTGCTTTCAGAAAATGATTTTCAGGCATTTAATGTAAAAGCAAAACATGAACAGTTTGTGTTCTGGAATGGAACAGAGGGTCAAAGGGCAGATCTACAGTAAATCCAACTGAAAGCCTGTGGTATGACCTGGAAATTGCTGTCCATCAATGCTCCTCCTCTAAAATCTGGAAGATCTGTGTAAAAAGAGGAGCTACGTGCTAAGGCAAAGCTAAAATAAAAGGGCCGCCATGTGAAAGGCACAGAAAGGCCCTCGGCTAGCTTGTTACTGTAGTGTTGTTACAGCCCCTGTGCTGCGTTCTTTCGGACATTGGTGACGCTGTGTGTATGTTGATGAAGATTTTTTATTTTTTTTATTTTATCTAACCAGTGTTGTGCCAAATTGTTGAAAAACACGAATTATAGAAAATTTAGATATTGTAGCACTAGGCTAAATGCTACCATCTCAGTAAATAGAGTATTTTTGATACTTTATTATAATATTAGTTATTGGAGAATTTAGGGATGGCATATTCTTATATATAATCAGCAAAATAAAAACAGTTCCTAAGCTTGTCACTCTTTACATGCACAGAACCGTTCAGTAGCAAAAATAATAGGTAGCATGTGTTGGCAGAACACCGGCAAGCTGTCACCCTGACACACCTCAGTGAGCCACAGTTTTGCCAAACAGCTACAAAATGACTCATTATGATTTATGTGAAAAATATGAACATGGGAACTGGTCTTTAATATTGCCAAATTTGGTCAGATTAGTCCAGATTAAAAATATATATATATGCATCCTAAGGTTTATATCCAATAATAAATATTGTTTTCTGTTATAACCTTTATCATTTCCAGAGACCGTTTCAACTCTGATTGTACAGCAGTGTGTTGCATTTTAAAAATAATTTTTAATCAGCTTTGGTTGGATGAATGAGATTCAGTTGAAGAGCTGAAATGAACGCAGTTCTTCATTCAGACATGTAGACCTTCAAAGCAGATTAGTGCTGTCTTTCTGGAGTTAATGATCAATCTGTTTTTCTTTCTTATGTTGAAGGACATGTATCTACCTACATGGCACTTCTAAGCATGGTCTTCTCAGGGAGAAAGTCTGACCTTGTTTGCACAAGTGCCCGGTATTCTGCCCACTCTGCTCATAAACAAGTTTTGCAAGTTTTGCATTGCTATTAAGAATGTGGTATGAGTAAAATTAAAAGGACAGTTTTATAAAAACTGAAAATAAAATATTTGCATTGATTGGAATACTGATTGTAAGATCCCTGGTTCAAACTCCACCACCACCAAGTTTCCACTGAGTACTTGAGTAAGCACCTTAAACCCCAACTGCTCAGATGTATAATGAGATAAAAATGTAAGTGACTCTGGTAAGGGCGTTTGCCGAATGCCCATAATGTAAGTATCTGATTGTACAGGCTGACCTTGCCTGATGGTCGCCTCAGTGTAAAGATGTCTTGTAGCTAACACACCAGACCTGAAAGAGGCAGTCATGCTGAAGGTTTCTTGAGAGCACATTAATTGAGGACAGTCTCGTTCTGAGGCTCCTCAGTGTAACCATGGTGATCTGACAGTAAACAGCTGGGCAGAATGAGTAAACACACACACTGCTCTTCTGTTCCCTGATACAGAGGTGCTGTTGGACCCATGCCGGACATGGTGCCCGTCATCATCATGCCAGGCCGTGTGCCAGCTGAAAGAGGCAGACTCCGCCCGGCCGCAGCTGGTACGCTGTGGTAACTGCACGCTGGAATTCTGCTCTGCCTGCAAGGCCAGCTGGCACCCAGGCCAAGAGTGCCAGGAGAACCCGCCCATCACTGCCTTTCTGCCTGGCGAGAGCAGGTACCGCTTATTAAGCCTCATTCACACATCCGCCCTGCATCATCAGATATTTTCCTCTATTTGGCACTCCTATGTGAGATACAGCTTTTGGCATTGTGTTGCTTTTTAAATTAGAATGTGGCTGGGAATGTATGGATAATGATCAGACCTCTGCTATTTTGCTTTAGGTGTTTCAGGTTTAAACCAAAATGTATTTTAGCACACTGGACTTAAAAATAACATAATGGAGCTGTTCAGTGTATGATGTTCAGTGTGTGTTTCAGTGACTAGTTTTAGCATGGAGCTTTGTGCTTTCTGTAGAAGATTCTTCATCACAGCTTGTTCTAACCAGTATTTATTATTGTAAAGGTTTTTACCTGAAGCCATTTTATTTATTTCATTATTTTACTCTCTGATCTGAGTAGTGAAGTGGCAACAGAGCTTTTTTTTTTAAACAAATAAAAACTCTTTTAACAAAGTATGATAAATAGTTTAATTGTTTGTGTTAAGCTTAATGTAGATGTCTTATGTGATCGTTACTGGCACTGCTCAAAAGTGGAGCTAAATTTTCAAACATAGTCAGAAAAAATGCTGTCTTATTTGTAGACATGAGCTAATTGTTAATGGTTAACTGTTAAAAGGTTAAAAGTAACCTTTAAGCTGAAGTAGCCACCTTTAAGTCATCTGAGTGGCTTGCCCAGACCTTTTATAGCCACAGACTTTTATGTAGCCAGACTTTAAATTAATACTCCAAAAAGAGACGTTAATTTAGGGTTACCAGCCTCAAAAATCACCAATTAACAGCACTCGGATTAGGGCCATTATGAGCGCTCAGATCATGAGTAGCAGATACATCTCAGCATGCATATTTTGGATGCCTTCAGCATTGCTTTATTAGAAAGAAATACAAATTTGAAAGTTAGAAAGTTATCCCCAACTTTCGGCTATCAATATTAACAATTTAAAACATGATTAATCTAGAAGGTTTAACGAATTACTGTTTTCTTTGACGCAAATTAATCATGCGATCAAGTTTTACCCTAATGGCTTACCATAATCGCAGCATGGCTACCCGGCTTTGTTTGATGATGGCACTTTTAACATGGATGATGAGATAACTGAGGGAACCTCCTCAGGTGTTTCATTATAAAAGCTTCTAGATGGAAGTTTGGATAAAACCAAAGTTTTGTGCTTGTGCAACCTTCAAGAGGAACTTTGTTTACAAGAATATATTACATATAAGATGTGGTAGTGGTGGCTTTGGCAGCTAAGGCTCCAGGTTGTTGATTTTCAGATCTGAGGATACGGGTGCTCTGCCTTTGGTGGGTTGGCGCACCCCATACTGCCCAGCCACTGCATGCAGTGCCAGCCCTATTCGAGAGATTTTTATTTAATGTTTGTTAAATGTTCATGTTTGAAAACTGCATAATCCATTTTCTCTAACCAGTTTGTCGTGTCTAATGTTAGTGCTAATATTAGTTTGTTTAATATTAGTGTTGTCAATTGATTAATCACAGACTATGACTGATTAAGTAGATTAAAATATTTAATCACCATTAATAAAAAAATTTAAATACTCAGATTTAAATGTGTGGTGTTGGAATAAAGAAATGCATGATAAACTGGTTAGAGGAAGCACAAAAAAAACTTTGATCTCTGAAATGTGAAATGAATAGAAATATAAAATAATTTATAATAAATCATATTGTATTAAAGATTATATATATTAGTTGTTTGTGTAGTAGACCACACTTTTGTGCTGCAATACATGAATTGCCACACGAATCACGATACATCACTGAATTGATTATTTATTTATTTTATTCTTTATTCCCCCATCTCTACTAGATTTTTAGCAGTTTGTGAGTTCTAAGAAAAATGGAAATGTCTACTGTATAAACTGTAATTTAACTGTAATCTTTGCAAAAAAAATAACTACTCGGGTACAGTGCGCTGAACATTTTGAACAGGGTCAAAGTGTTCAGTTAAAAAGGATTACTGTTTAAGTTCAAAACCATAATCATTAAAGTTTTTTTTTTTTTTACTATGTATTGTTTCAGTCTTTTCCCTATAGATCATGTCTCTTTCTGTCACAGTTCTTTCTTTAAGAGCGATGAAGATGATGCTCCTATCAAGCGCTGTCCAAAATGTAAAGTATACATCGAGCGAGACGAAGGTTGTGCACAGATGATGTGCAAGAACTGCAAGCATGCTTTCTGCTGGTACTGCCTGGAGTCCCTGGATGTAAGTGCACCCTCTCTTATACGTTTTCTTTCCGCATCCCCTCGCACCTGCTTCCCAGAACAAATATAACCCAGCGTGTTTCTTTTGCTGCTTGCCGGCCATGTGTCTTTCACTTGTACCATGCTGCGGCCGCAGCCTATCCTTTTGTGCGACTGTCGCACACACCTGCCGAGATAAACAGCGCCCTCTCCTGTGTTTGACAGGACGACTTCCTCCTGATCCATTACGATAAAGGACCGTGCCGCAACAAGCTGGGCCATTCCAGAGCCTCTGTGATTTGGCACAGAACGCAGGTGGGCACCTATGTTTTTTTTTGTTTGTCCCCCCCCCCTTTCCTCCTTCTCCTCCTCCTCCTCCTCCTCCTTTCTCCTTTTCCTTTTCATTGCTCATTTAGTTTTATGAGCCAGAGCAGTATGACTCAGGAGTGTACACGTGCACTCGGACACGACCGAAAAAAAAGCCATTCATCCACCAAGTCCTGGATATTGGTTTGTAGTGTGCACCTGAAAAGAGTATAATCTGTTATTTGTGTTTAAATCCCAGGTTGTTGTACAACTTTCAATATGACATTTTCTCCTAAATCGGAGATTATTCTAAAATGTCTCAAATTCAAAAGACCAATTATAATGCCCAGATGAAAAAGGAAACATTTGTGAGGGTCAGTGCAATAAAATGTATTGATATCTATTTAAACCTTTTATGCTCAGAAAGGGCTCTTATAGAGAAACGAGAGCAGTGAGCGCTTTAAAATATAATAAGTGGTAGCAGGGACAAGCATGTTTGTGTTCTCCTTACTCATTACCCACATGCCTTCACTGAAACCATGGTAACTGGCTGTAACTTATTACAGAAACACTGACCACAAAAAGACCAGAGTGACCAGAGGTTAAAAACACAGGCTAGTGTGAGGATTTCACGGAGTAAAAGCGTCTATGCTCTGATGAGGTTTGGACCACTTTGCTGAAATGGTTTGCAAATGTCAGTAAATGTCAGCTGACTCGGTCACTTTTCCTCAGACAAAGTGTTGGGAAAGAAATAACAAAAGCAACTTTTTATACTGCAATTCTTATATTCCAATAACTGCACAAACTGGGTACAGGGTGACCACCAAAGTCTTTATTTAAAAACAAGACTTGCAGCAAATGCTCAAATTGACGGCCTCTGACTTAGCATGCATTTGGGTATATATAAGCTGAATACAAAACCGAAAAAAAGTTTCTTAATATATCAGAACTGATGATCCATGCAGAGATGATTTCCTCCTTTAGTGCCGCGATTTGTTTTTGGCTGATTCTCATCGACTTCTGACCTCAGGTGACCCTAAAGGAAACCGTCAATTGGTGTTAGGTTTGGGTCAGTGCAATCTTCTATTGTTGGTTTCAACGCCATCTTGGGTTTGGAATAATAAAAATATCACATTTTATGCAAGGGAAAATGCCGACCTTTCGGTCACCCTGTATATTCTGTATATTGTCTAGACTTCTTGCATAATTTTGGGATGTCAAGACAATGTATAAAATTTTAAAGGTTACAGCCATGGAAATGTGCACACAGTCAAGAACACTGGTTTTGAAAATAGTCTAAACCTGTTATCTTTAGACATTCTCTTATATTGGCTAAACTTAGCCTTTCTAGTGGTTGTCAGATAATGCTTATTTGCATTTTTTAACGACCTTAGGAGAAAATATAATGAGAACTAAACAAAGGAAGGCTGGAAAAAAAAGGTTTCTAAAAAGATTTTAAAGAGGTAGATTTCAAGGATTTTTTTTTTTTTTTACTTCTGTCTTGAATCAAAATTGACGTGCATATAAATAAGTACGTAACCATAGGCTATACATAGGTTAGTTCTGTAGAAAGAAAAGAGTTAAAATTGGACTAAATGCATGGTAACTTTGAAAGGTACCAACTCAGGTTAGCTCTGTGGAACTGCAGAAGCTTTATGTAAGTCTTAGCTGAACTTAAGAATGCATTTTTGCATGGAACAAGGGTTGTGGAACTTTGCTGTGTTTACTTGCATTGTACTCTCGTCCTGGTTGACCAAGCTTCACAGTTGATGTGCAGACCAGCAAATTTATAACAACTATGACCTATGGTATTATACTTATATGCACCTCAATTTTGATTTAAGACAGACTTGAAAAGGCATGAGCTATCCCTTTAAGTTTTATTACATGAGAAAAAAAATTGTCTTAGTATTATTTTGCATACTCTTTAAATGTGAGGCTACCTTACTTATTAAATGAATGCTGAAATGTCTCAAAGATTACAGTATAAATAAACTTGAACTACATGGACCGTTGAATGCTGCCACGAGTCCAGATTAAAGCAAAGGGCTGATGTCACTTTGCACAAAGCCATCTGTTGCTCAACAGGGAGTTTGGAATGAGCGAGCCAGACAGTATTGGACCACACGGACACTTCCACGCTGTTCTCTGCAGCACTGCAACGGCACCTTCTTCAGCTCTGTATTTCCCTTGCTTGAACCATGAATACACCCTTTTGTTTATTAGTGGGAATTTCTAACCAAACTTAAGCAGAGGTGGGGGTAAAGTTGTATATTAAAGGAAATACTAAGATTATACTTTTTCCTGTGCTATGTTTGTGTTTATGAATCCTGGTCTCATGAGAACATTTTTGGTCAGTTATGCCAAAGTTAAGTTGCTGTGAATTCAGAATGAGTCATACTGTATGTAGCACTAGAGCGGCACTAGGTGACAGAGGCAGGAATTTGTTCTTTGTGGTCGCTCAATTTGTGGCACCATTTTCCATGGCATTTTGCACAGTTAACCCAAAAAATTAATGTGGTTTAAGTTCTAGAGCATGTGTGTCACCCTCAAGGCCTATGGGCTGCATATAGGGTGCTGCCTTGTTTCATTCAGCCCAGATGAATTTGTAGTAAAAAAGCATATCAAAATATTAAATAGAACAATTTATAGTAGTCCTGGTACTACCACTTTTACTACCACAACATTTGCATACTAGACCAGTAATATCTTGAAATGTACACAGATCCATAGAAGAAGGCTGCTACCTGAGCTCTGCACATGCCACTCACTGTACATGAGCATGGAATTATATCTCAAATGCATAAAACCCTGGTTAAACCTTGATGCTGGTTTAATCTGCATTTAAAAACATTTCTGGCTTTAGGCTTTACTGTGGTTCAGTGGTTGGGTGACCCAGTGTACAGACCTACACTACCGTTAAAAGTTTGGACACAGCTTTTAATTCCATGGTCTTTACCGATTTTATTTCTTTCTACATTTCTACAACAATGAGATGTGTCTGCTACTTATGCTCTGTAAAACCTTCATCACAACACTAATCTGAGGTGCTTTTAATGGGTGATTTTTGAGGCTGGTAACTCTAAATGAACGTCTCCTCTGCAGCAGAGGTAAGCTTTTGTCTTGCTTTCCTGGTCTTCATGAGAGATACTTGATGGGTTTTGCAAATGTACTTGATAATACTGTTTTTGCAAAAACTATTCCAGAACAGCTGACCTTCATATCTTAAAATAACTAATGACTATTGGTGGTGGTGTTACCTAATTACCTAGGGCTTTTATTTATTTATTTATTTTTAACTATGGGGGGAATCCAGTATCGTTCTAGAATGTAGAAAATAAATCCAAAACTGTGTCCAAACTTTTACTGTTTTGGAATAAAAATAAAGGACAAAAAAAAAAAAGAGATGATGCAAATGGGTAATAAGAGATTATTAATCGGCATTAAGAATAACCAATAAAAATAATGACAGTGCATGCTTTGAACAATATTTCATGACTTACATGTGTATTAACTTGCACCAAGTTGTCGCACTTGCGTTGTTCAGACAGCGTGTACAGTATTGGACGTTGTATTAGTTTTTGCCTGAGGACAGGGACACAAGAGCAGGGCTATAACTATTTAGGGTTCTTTTATTTGTCTTGAATATCTAACGTATATTGTGCCGCTAGAACTGTTTCGATTTGTCTTGTCTTATTAATTATAAATGATTATCAATTAATCATGCATTAAATACAGTGTGTTCAACTGTCTGTTACAAAAATGTGTGAAATTTGCAATGCTAATAGATAATAATTAGCATTGCAAATTTCTTTATGAATAGTGTTTCTGGTCATTCATCAACTTATGAAAATGATGTTTCTTGGGTAGAATTTAAGTTTGTCACCTATTTATTGGAGTTTTTATCTGAACCTTTTTTTTTTTTTTTTTTGACGTGCCAGTATACTGACCTGTGTGTGTTTGTGTCTCCAGGTCATCGGTATCTTTGCTGGTTTCGGCCTGCTTTTGCTGGTAGCCTCTCCATTCCTGCTGCTGGCCACTCCATTCCTACTGTGCTGCAAGTGTAAGTGCAGTAAAGGGGACGACGACCCCTTACCAACCTAACGGATGCCACAACTTCCATCTCCTTTTCTTTTCTTTTTTCCTCTTCCCCCACACACACTCCGGCTTGGAGCTCTTGGAGCGCATTTGAAGCCGCACTGCGACCCATCTCACGCCACAACTTGGCTCGGTTCCAGGAGACTGGTAGCAGATAAGTGGGCACGCTGGCAGATGACACCAGGCAAGACCTTACTGGATGTAACAGTACATAGGAGCGGTGTTGTCGCCAGTCGTGCACTCTCGGGGTGTTCTGATTCTTACGGAACTTGATTTGTTTAGCTTGATACCTGTTCTAGCTGGGGGCTTCGGGATAAATAGTGGATCTGCTTGTGGAGGGCTCATTTTAATGAAATACATACTCACACTGCACTTCCTGTAGCTCTGTGTGTATAGTAGCACTGGGTAACTCAACACTTGACTGGTTTTTCACTTTAATTGGACACACAAGGGGCTTTTTGGTTACTTTTCAGCCTACTGTGTTAGTTTAAACAAATGTACAGTGTAGTGTTTAATTATAACTTTTTTTATCATGTTTTTTGTTCCTAGTAATGCAAGGGTTAACTCATCATGGCTGCTATAAGCAAGAACTTGTCTGCTGTGTTTGTTGCATACCATTTATTAAATTTCATGCTAGCATAGATTTAGTTCTTCTTATGACTCATTGGATCAGATATTTTTTGTTTTTAAAGCATGTTGAATTATTCACAAAGCACTTTACCAAACTGATTGACACATTAGGAAAATGGCCCACCAAAAATATTTTAAATAAACATTTAAACCTTCTGGCCAACTTTTAAAGATGTATTCGGCTTAGGATTTGTACATGCACCTGACATAAAACATAAAATGCTTTTCGGCACCGTTAAGGATCCTAAATAAATTTGATGCAGACACAAGTTCGAATTTCCAGTTTCGAAATGTGCATGACCTGCAAGGTTGCACAATACCAGACATATTGCTGAATATTAAGTGTGTAAAAAAATAAATAAAATCACTGATACAAAGACAAACCAAATTAGCCACAAAATTAGCTTGCCATTGGTAGTGCTCAGGTTCGTTACTAATATCAACTGTATAAACTTACTAATCAATTAATACCTCAGCAACTTTTTCATCAGATTTGACCCTAAATTAGTTTTCAGGAGTTGCCATCTATCAAACCGTTGTCCTACAAGGACTGTGATTAAAAAGTGACACCAAATGTCTTCTTTGCAGAATAAAAAGAATCCACCCCACCCCCAACGAAGCTCCCATCCAGGCATCAACTACCAACCAATTCTCGTATTACCACACTAAAATTAAATGCAAAAATTAAATGTTTGCATTTGAGGTAGGTGGTCTAACCTTTCACACATTGGACAGGCAGCACAGCATCTTTGAGCAAATTATTTGCTAAATTTGTTTTAGAATTCTTAACAAAATCTGAAAAATGTTTAATATCGAATCAGGATATTTATAAAAATTGTGATGCTTGCAGAATGGCGAGTCTGCACCGAGGTATCGTGATAACATCGTATTAGGTGATCCCTGTGGATTCCAGTTCCTAATAGTTATCTCTAAACATAACTACGTATGCCTTTCGTAAAAAAGTCTACACATTAAGGTCTTTTAATTTGCTGTTATATGAATTTTTAACTAAAAAAAAAAAAAAACTTACTCACTGTTCTGTTTAATAAGTCAGCTATTATAATGATTACAATTGCAATTCTCTGAGGTAAAATATAAGCCGACACATCTTTAAAGACATACCCACAAAAGAGCAGCGCAAGACTAAACGGTGCTTATGCTGTACAGTACAACAACATACTGTACAGCTCAGTATATCACGGCTCAGGAGGTTGAAAACTTGCATGTGCATGGAAATTTCAATAAAAAATATTGTCAGTGTAATTCTGGCAATTCTATAAACTGATTTTCATGACTGTTTTGTCCTAATTTAAGTCCAGCTTTCTAATCTATGCAAGTTTGACCAACTTGAAGGCAAAACAGCACCTCCTACTAGGAACGAAGATGTATTGCAGACAGGCAAGTGTCTGGCTCACCTTGCTATCAAAAGCTTTAGAAGCCTGTACCTAATAGAAGCTTGTTATCATTTTTGTCATGATATGCACTTAAATGGGGCCATATGTAGTTGTATCTTTTTTTTTTTTGGTGTCTGGACTCATCACATCAAAGAGAATGTGATGCAGCCGGATGGTATGCAGCTCGCTAGAGCCGTGTAGATCTTTCCCTGTGTTCACCCAGTAAAGGTGCCATACTAGTGGTGTAATACAACTTCATCTTACATTCATTCAGTAGTTTATGTTCAAACCTGTTCCATATTGTTATTTGATAAAAACAGTTCTTCAGTAGCTATCAGCATTAAAACAGTTTTAGCCTTAAGTTCGGAGTACCTCACTTATGCCCTCACAACTGTAGCTTTGTTTCCTATTATTTACTCTCAGGTCGGCCTGAATGAAGCAGTTAATCACTGGTTGTTGTTTTTTTAATATGTATACATATACAGTATATGCATTTGCCTGTATATTTTGGCCCCCTGTTGTTCTGTGATCAGATTTTACATGTGGCTGACTCATGCAAACGTGTGTGTTTTGTTACAGATTTGAGCGTAGATAATGAATTGATACACGTTGCAAAAAAATACAATCTGAGCTAGTGGGAATTTATGGAATAGAGTCAAATTAATGTTTAGACTAGTATTTCTTGTTGTAAGGTTACAGGAAACAAAATATAGAATAGTAAACAGGTACTGAAACAGATTTAATAAATGTTGTACTTCGAATAGTCTTTTTTTTCTATTATTATGGGCAACTTTTTAAATTCAAGCAGGCCGAATTATGTAATTGATTTATAATATAATTTTTAAAAAGATTTAAATTGGATTTTAATTGAGTTCACTGACTACACTGAGGAACTTTAGCCTTATGACCATATTTAGGAGATTAAACATTCACCTTTTCTGTTCAGCTCCTTAATATCGATGAATATTCTAGAAGCAAGTTTTCCCCACACAGGCAACAATGTTTGGGTCTTGCACAGATATAGGAAGTAAATTGGTTTAGTTTGTTCAGCAATGTGATGTCTTTCTGACAGTTTGGACAGCGTTTATTTTGTACAGTTTTACAGTTATCTTTTTACTGCATGCCTATAGCTCTTTTTATAGCTACTGTTTGTTTGTGAGATTTCTATGTTCGTAACTCTCCCCCGCTGCCTATTCCAGATCTTTTCCACCTGTACACTTGCTTTATAAGGAGAAAATGTATGACCATTGTTATTTGGAGGTCTTTGGCAATGTTGTAATCTTGCTCTAGAAACTGCTGTTTCATGACCTTTAATGTGTACTTTGTTTGTTTTTGATACATCATAGAACAAAATGTAAGTTTTATTTTCTGAATATCAGGACAAAAAATACACATCCTCTTCCACAGGATGGTAAACTTGTATAATTGCATGTGTGTAAAATACTACATAAAAATGGAATTGCAGTTTCTCTCGTGAAATGTCTTATTCACTCTGACATAAGTTCTACAATTATATGTCAGATTGCCAGTTTATTAGCTATTTGTACATCCATTTAATGGCTATGTAATCAGGTAAAATTACAATCACTGAGCATCCAATTACCTAATCAGCCAACCAATATGGCAGCAGCTTCAGATAATGTTCACATCTAACAACAAAATGATGGAAAAATGTGATCTCCATCTTGATGTGATTTCAACTTGATATGATTATTGCTGCCAGATGTCATGGTTTGTACATTTCTATACATCTCCTGGGATATTTTTCACACAAACTAACTCTAGGGTAATACTAGAAATTAATAGAAAGTAAGAAAATACTAGAAAGATCAAGTGAGAACGAATTCAGCAGATGGAAACACCTTGTTTATATGGGAGATCAACAAAAAACAGCTAAACTGTATCAAGCTGATAAAAATGTGGTGATTAGACCATATCTCAAACTGCACAACCCATTGGAATATTTTACAAGAGGCTCTTAAAACAGCTCAGGGAACAGAAAAGTGTCTATATATAAGGGTTTAATAGGCTCCTGTGGCTGTAATGTTCAAAGCCGGTCACAGGGGGCAGTGTTTAAGTCTGCCTTTGCTTACATTTTCTCACAATTTTCATTTTAGTGGCAGAATGTTCAAACCATTATTAACTTGGCGCCCCAGAAGTAAATTAATAATATTATTATGCAAAGAAGAAACTTTGCAGCCTGACTGAGATTAAAGAAGAAGAAAAAACACACACAAATGCAATGGATTCTGCAAATAGACGCCGAACACTTCACGTCGAACACTTCAATCAAAGCACAGTTTGCAAAGATTTTGCATAACTTTTCAGAAACTAATATTCGGAATGACTTAAAGTTAATATAGTGTCGTGCCCATTATTTAAAAAATACATATATGTATGCCATATTTATATGTATCCTATATTTAAACGTATGGTAAAACAAATCGATAATATAACCCTAATTCATTTTAGAAGGCGGTGTTTTATTCCACCGCTTTCCCGACATAGCCCGCCTTTCCTACTTTATGATTGGTCAGTCAGCAAACCGTCAGCCAATCACCTACCTGCTTTTGAGAGCGGTCACTAACCGGTAGGAGCGTTGAAAGTTAAGATACGGGTGGGGATTAAAAAACAACAAAAAACACCTACGCGAAGTAAGGCGGACTTATATCCTGGATAACATTTCTGATCCGGAAGTACACCGCGGGGGAAGTTCAGTCGATACGGTTTCTAGCGAACGGAGTGTTATTTTAGTACATTTGTCTGTATGTTTCATTTTCTTACTGTTTAGTAAGCACTAGGAGACGTGTAGACGGTTAGTGTCATTATGGGTGCGGTTTAAAAACGCTGCTAAAACAACACGAGAGAGGGAAAGGGAGAGCTCCGTTTCCTGGGATGCGACGCCGCTAGGATGAAGTTTGTGGTGGTTCTGAGCCTCGCGTTAGCCCCTCTCTGGGTGAAGTGTGCACTGAATCCCCGAGCGGCGGAGAAACCGACAGCGCCGAGGAATCACGAAGAGGAGGAAGAGCTTGGTGAGTAGCGTTAGCTTTAGCCTAAGATAGACGTTTTAGCTTCAGCTCGCTTTTCCCTCATAGGAATGAACACACACACACTCTGTCACTTCATGTCTAACACTGGCTTTCTTTACAGTTCCTCCCTGGTTTGTACGCCAATTCTGTATTATACTTACTGTTTATTCCCTTTAGCTTAAAACGTATCATGTAACCAGTAGGAATGGGAATCACCAGTCACCTCCCGTGAATATTCATCACAATACCTCGGTGCCGATCCGATTCTATAAGTATCACGATTTTATAAATATCCCGATTCTGTTATAATTTAAAACCCTTAATCATTAATTGAATGTAGCCCATTTGTTATAACATTATTTCCTCATTTAAAACCCAAGTGCAGCATTTAAACAATACAAAATAACTCTAAATACAAGGGTTTAACATGAGACATAATTCAGTCCTACTACACGGGATAAAAATGTGAAATGTAAAGGATTATACAGAAACGTTGACGTTCTACTGCATCAGATACCTTAAAAGTATCAAACCTGGACTTGACAATGAGCACGCTATTGAGTGATTGCGAGCGCGTGGTTTTTGACTGATTTAAGTATGTGTAATGAATGGGTTTGGAGAAAAATTAAGCTTCTTTTTGCACCATGCGGAAGCTTCTGCGCTCGGTACAGAAATGTTTTACATCTGATGCTGATCGAGCGATCACATATCACAGCCAATCAACCTGAAATCCAGCCAATTCTGTTCACTGGCTGATCAACTGGTTCATCTGTATTATAAATGTAGGAGTAGTTTTTTTTTTTTTAAATCGATTTTGGAGACAGTTAGGCAATACACAAATCACCACACGAATGAATCGTGATTTATAACTGAGCAGTGGCGGCTGGTGCAAAAAAATTTTAATGAAATTTTTAGTACTCGCCTGTAAATAGCCATTTAGCAGGTGATTAAGCATCATTACTACTAGCATAAAATAGACATTATTCACATTGCATCCAGTCAGCCAGCTCCGCTTGCCGTCAGAAGTGCTGGAAGACTCGTTGAGAATGGTCCAATCACATGAGCCCAAATATTTAAAAACAATATTGATTCGCTGAGAACAAAAGTGGGAGGGTTCGGGGCGCACAGAGCTGCGCCCGAAGGATGATTTGACAAAATCCAATCAGAGCTCAGCCTCAAGTCACATGCTTTTCAAAAATTTACGTGCCTACATAGACGCTCGTTTGTCCGGCGCCCCGCGTACACAAACACAAATGAACGTAATACAGTTTAGATTTTTTTTTTTTTTTGCAAATTAAGAAATACAGCGGAATATTGTGACTATATGACTTTATTTCATTATTAAAATAAATAATTATTATGTTAAATAATTACATGTTAAAGGAGCATTCTTCTCTGCCTAACTTTAAGGGGGGGCGGCGCCCCGTATTGACCGCCCGCCACTGTAACTGAGTGATCGATATTTCCCCCCTTCCCTAGTTATAACTCTTGTATAAAAATATGAACGGAATACAGAGCTGTAAAATGTCCCAGTTATCAAACACAACAGGATTAAAGCTTTTATTCACGTTCATTCTCATGATATTAAGAAGTAGTCTGTTATTTCTGTATTATGTTTTTATTTACATCTCGTATTCATCCAAATTATTAAAATCATATGACATTATACTAAGCTGAGGAGATGGTTTTAAAATTGTGTGGACTATTTGAAAACTTGAAATAAAACGCATCTTGATGTGTATCTGTGCTAAATAAAATAAATTTTTTTGCTCAGTCATGTTTGGGTTGTCAGTTAAAATGAACTAAAATTCAGTTTGTCATATTGCCTATTTTGTGCTGAAATAAGGAAATGCCACTCTGTACTGCACAATCCTTAACCTATATATGTTTGTTTAAAAAATAATAATAAACAGCAAAACAAATAATGGCTAAAATGCTCTGAGCTTTATGGGGTCTTCAGACGGAAAGCGTTACATTTGTACTGTGAAAGAGACTGAATGAACACACAGTGTAGGTTCTTGTGTCTCTCTTTCTTTTGTTGTTTTCAGTTTTTTTTTTATTTTTGTACCTCTTTGTGCTTTTCGATGCTCAGCTTCAGACTTTGTTTAATTCATGTAGTATAAATTGCCTGTATAGGCAGATATTTTTACAGTATTTTTAGTGTAGCGTTACGATCTGGTAGGAATCCTATGAATTATGCCTCCTTTTCCCACCGCTGACCTTTGCATGGAATAGCCCATATAGTTAATCACAAGTTTTATTTTTCCTCAGTATATTCTGTCAAATCTGTGTTCATGTGTGGCTCAGTGGTAGGTCTCTCACCCAATGCCAAACCACAAGCACTGGATGCAATGTCGGTCCCAAACCCGTAGAAAACGGGAAGATTGTGTCAGGAAGGGCTTCCGGCGTTGAAATTGCTGGTTTGCTGTGGCCATTCCTTGACAGGAGCAGTCGAAAGACTACCAACATATCCTGTCAAATCTAACATACAGGATTGTTAAAAGCTGCAAGTTGTCATAAACAGCTTCACATTTTTTATTGTAATTTCACCATAAAACATTACCGTACTAAAATGCAACATTTCCATGCAGTGACACAAACACATTTTATAATTGCTACTAAACTATTAGCTGAATTTCAGTTCCCCAAATCTTAGACGAGAAATATTTTTAAAATCATCACAAGAGAATGATGCAGTTGACATCAACTGAATGTCAGTGGTTAATTCATTTTCAATTTCAATGCCAGAAAGAACGCCGTGAGACTGAGGTCATGATTTGTAACCGCCTCACAAGACACTTCCTCTCACACTCATGATTAAGGATACCACGTCAGAGTGCAAGTACTTCCTTTTGGCTATCTGTTGATAGCAGTTCTTGGTATTGTCCCAGATGACTACGTGAACAGAATTAAAAAATTCCTCACATCTGAAGCATATCATCAAATAAACCTGTTATTGCAAACTACCCTGAAACTGCTTGTCATGTAGAGGAACTCTTTGAATCAGGAGTAGAATCCTAATCAGTCCTTCTGTGGTGTTTTTTCACAAACCTTTTCACCACTTAAACTTCTGTTTTGTTTTTAGGGTAACACTATATTGCTTATTGGGAATGCCATATAAATTTTTTTATTTTTTAATATCTGGTCATTATAATTAATAGTAAAAACGTTTTGTTGGCTAGGACCTTGCTTTGTAAGCCCTTTTGTGGTGCTTCATAACATAAACTATAGAAAAAAACTATGCATTGTATCAGACTAATATGGACATCCCTACTAATAATGAATTTAAATTACACGAATAATCTTGCCATTTGATCAGAATACAAGTTTTGTGTGTGTGTTTGTGTGTGTGAAATTTTCCAAGTGATGTTAATAGTAAGGATTTTCCTTTTGTTTTTTTTCTTTCTTTCTGGATTTAGTTGTTGTTTCAGATAAATCATATAATGTCCTTCAAAGATGAAACAGCATACAGTCACTTCCTTGTTCTTGTTTTTCCTGAAAATAAGGGGATGTCCAAAGCTGTGTAGCACTGTACTAATACAACTGCATTCAAATTACAGTCTGACATGATGTGCCAAAACAATTGGCTGTTTGTGTCGCTTGGTCGTGTGCAGTTTTCATCCGTACAGCACATCCTAAGCAATTTGACAGCAGCTGATCAGTTTCTCCGTTATAATTTTATAATGATTAATGTCAGTGATTTATACTAGTAGTGTTCCTGGAATATAAAGGGTTGGTGGACATTATTTACAGCTGGTTGGGTTGCCAGCTGTTTATTCACCTGATAATTCAATATGAGTAGAAAAACAGATGGCATTAACATTCTATCTGTAATTTAACAATGGAGGACATAATTAATGATGGGGCAACAGTTTTCCAATATCAACAATTTCTGCTTATTAGAAAAAAACATGTTTTAAATGAATTTAATTCAACTGAATGTTGCAGAATGGCTTCATGTTTCTTTAAAATCCTACTGGTGTCATGCTGAAACTATTCACATATTGACAGGCAGCACAGAGTAAATTATTTTCTTCCAGTCGTTTAGTTCAGTTTTATTCATATAGTACTTTAAACAATGATCAGTGTCAAAGCAGCTTTACAGAATAAAAAATAGATGAAAAAAAAGAGTCAACAGGGAACCAAGCCTCATTTTGGTGATATCAGATCCATATTATCACCATAAATCAGTCTCTTGTATACCTGTGTGCTTTAAGGTAATCATTTACATTGTAATTGCTAGTGGTGTGATTATCATTGATAACAATTCATCAATCCAAATTAACATCTAAAGCACATTTTGTACACACAAATTTTATTTTAAACTGATATATAAATATTTAAATTAAAATAATAACTGATATATAAATATTTAAATGATATTATATTGGCCTATAGCATAGTCCATCTCTAGGCCATGTCATCCTTTTCTAGCCAGGTCAAGACTAAATATAAAATTGTAATATTTACAGAATTGCAATACACATCAAATCGTCAGCTAGGTATCACGATGATATCGTATCGGCCGGTTTCTGATGATTCCCATTACTAATATACAGTAACTTGGCTTTTTAACTACATCTGTACATGTTTAACTTGGATTCTACTTCAGAGTTCTGCTTTTGTTATATTTTATCTGATTATGTGATTGGAAGCGATGAACATGACTCTCCCTGTGCACTCTGATCCAGAGAGCCTCAGCTCAGTGCTGGCGGACTTCGAGGTGCTTCCTGCTTCCAGTCTCCAACAGCACTCCTTGCGGAAACGAGATGTGGACTCGCCATCACACATCGAACGTCTTGTCAGCTTTACAGCACTGAAGAGGTAAAGTCTTACAAACAAACCCTTGGTTCGATTCCTAGGTGATGCCGCAGCCTCTAGCAGGCGAGGGCCTTGCGAGAGCCGATTGGCCGAGTTCTCTCAGTGGGGTGGGATTGGAGGTACTTAGTGCTCTCGCATCAATCACGGCGATCATGGGCATCTGTGAGCTCACACAAGCGGAAGGAGCGGATAGCGCTTTCCTCCAAGTGTGTGAGCAGAATGAATGAAACTGAATGAATCTTATGAAAACATATGCTCACCAATGTTATATTTTTTTTCGGTGGTAGAAGATCATCCCACCAGACGAGTCAAAGCTCAGTGTTTTTTTTTTTTTTTCTTGAACTTAACTGCGCTATCTACATTAATTCAGAACGTTACTAATGGTAACATCCCTTATATTAACAGCATACTGAACTGACTTGACCACTGGACAATTGTGAATGAAAGAAATAAGTGCTCAGGCACACAGACTAGTGATTTGTCCGTCTGTGTTGAAGCAGTCTAATGCAATGATCTCTGAATTGTGAGAGTCATCATTTAAGTCAGACAAGCACCATTCTGAAAACTGCTAGAATCTGAGTACAGCACAATTGTCTCGCAGGTTACATACGCCATAGCTGCAAATATTTTACTGATAGTACTGAACAATCAGATTGGTACCTGCAACATGTTGTAAAACTGTGGTATTACTGTGATTCTCCAGCTGGTACTTTCTAAAAGGTTTCCAGTGAAAGCTGAAGATGTGAGACTATACCTAACATTTTTCATTTTGTCTTTTGTTCTCTTCTTTTCTCTGTTTTTCATTCTTTCTAAAGGCATTTCAAGTTGTACCTGACCACCAACACTGAGCTTTTCACTGACAATTTCAAAGCTGTGTTTGTAGACAATAAAGGAAGGGAGGAGGATTACAATGTCGACTTGCAAAACTACTTCAGAGGACATGTAGTAGGTAAGATTTCCAGTTAGGGCAGAGACCAAGAGATGCGCAGAGAGAGAGACAGACAAACGGAGGGAGGGAGGGAGATGGACTATGAGAGACGGATATAGTGGTAGCTGAGTGGTTAAGGCACTGGACTGTTTTGGGAAGATTCCAGGTTCCAACCCCACAACCACCAAGTTGCCACTTGTTGGGCCCTTGAGAAAGGCCCTTAACCCTTAACTGCTCACATGTATAATGAGATTTTAAAAATGTAAGTCTCTCTGGTTAAGGGAATCTGCCAATTGCCTAAATGTAAATGGTGAGAGGGAGACAGACAGAGAGGGACAGAAAGACAGATAGACCTTCGAATCTTGAGAGCGGTAGATGGAGAGAAGAAAGAGAGAGACATAGAGGAGGGAGGGAGAGAGACTGAAGGAATGAGAGAAAAATAAAGTGACAACAAGAGAGACGGAATAAATAAGAGAGACAGACAGACAGATAGAGAAATTGATCACTGAATGAGTGTTAATTCTGGAGTCAAAATGTAATAAGTAAAATAAAATGTTAAGTTTCAGTAAAGTAGTTATAATAGTAGTAATTATAATGATATTAATCATCATAATCAAGAGACATTGGGTCTTATGAATGAACGAATTTGACATAGAACTGAATAATAAACAAGAAAGCGATAGCAGAAGAGAATAAAGTGAAAAGAACTGGAGAACCTTCACTCTCATGTTCTCAGGGGAGGAGCACTCGCGGGTGCAGGCCCACATGGACGGGGATGAATTCTCAGCGCACATTCTCACCGAAGAAGCCGAGTACAATGTGGAGGTAATTACAAAAAGCACAGCAGGAATCTTGGCATGATGTGATGTGGTTTTGTTTTTTCCTGCCTTGAAGCGTAAATGAAATTTACCCAAACCCCCACCCCGACTGGGAGGAACACACAGTTAATTTAGGCTATTTTTATTTTCTTATGGCTCTCGTGGGTGTCAAGGTACCTGTCTGAACTTCCATATCAAATTAAGATTTACCTGAGGTTTTTTTTTTTTGTTAGGTTCACATGTAGGTTCCCTTGTTTGCCTAGCACTTCTGAAGCAGCTCTCTCTCTCTCTCTCTCTCTCTCTCTCTCTCTCTCTCTCTTTCTCTCTCTCTCTCTCTCTCTCTCTCTCTCTCTCCCCTACACCTCCATTAGCCTTTATGGAGGTTCACAGAGAAAGCGCCAGACAGCCGTCTTCTGGTGTATCGCTCTGAAGACATCAAGAACATTAGCCGACTGGCCTCGCCCAAGGTATGTGGCTACGTCAACGCTGAGGCTCAGCAGTTGCTTCCCGATGAGGCCAGAACAGCTGAAGCATACAAGGATGGAGGTGAGCATCAGCTTCTGTGAGATCCTATAAGGAATAAATTATTATGGAATTGAATCAGCAGTGTTTTTAGATGAGCTGTTCAGAAGTTTTATCTTGATTTAAAAAAACATTGCAGGCTTGTCAGTGTGTTACTTGTCATGCAGGTTTCTAACAGAACAGGTCAAAGTTTCACCTGATTGCATCTGTTTCACACATCTCAGTTGCAATCTACCGTACACCGCCCAAACCGTGGCCACTGTTTTTATCTGTTATGACAGATACAGAAGCTGCTGTCATCCTTTATTAATTGCACATGGAGTTTAAGTTATTTCGTCATGTCCTGCTCATTTCAGACTTCGGTCTAGGTCTCAATTATGAAATCATGCGTAGAACAAGATGTAAGAAGATCTGTTTTTATCACATGCCTAGCTATACACAGTGGCCACAAAAAAAAAAAATCGCACATATTGTAAATCCATGTGCCCGTGCACTGCCACACTCATTTGCATACGCAGGCAACACCCTCAAATGACCATATATGGTAGACAACTTCCCTTTGAAAAGCAGAGAAGCTGTGTGCAACAGGAGACATGAAGTGTATCAAAAGGTCTAAGAGTATAATTTTCACTATGAATAAAGTAAAGATGCTCTTGAATGAAGAAGTGCAAAACAAAAGTCTGTCTAATAAATAAATATGTTAAAGCATGTATCAACAGTGTGCATTTTATTCCCCTAGTTATATTTGAAAACACTCCAATGAATGAAACTGTTTAATTTTTGCTGTTTTAAACTGCCAGTATTGGAAACGCAATGTATTGCAGTGTGAGCGGTGTGAATGAGCGGTTAGCTGTGCCACTTGTTAGGGCCCAAGCACTATAGGGTGCGCAGGATCCTCTTGTTAAACTTATAGTTGTTTGGGGAAATGGGAATTTCCATTTGAAAACTTCCTGAACCTAGCTGTCGCCACCAGCACGCTCAGCATACGGTTTCCAGCTATGTCTAAAAACACTTCTCCCTCCACAAAGCTGCATCAGCAAATCCTCAAACAAGTCATAACCCTGAACTGATCATTAAACATATTTTTACTTTACATTCTGTCTGTTAGAACTGTCTGCATCTTGTAAGCACCCAAATCAGTATTTACTCTCTAATCTGCGCTGACACGTTTGACTGAAATGGAAGCCCCTCATAGGAAATTTTACCAGCCATTACGCTTTTCCACCTGCAACAGTTTCATGTCATGCTGTACTTGCTGACGGTTATTTGCAGCTCTGTAGGATGAGATGAGAGAACAGAGAACACAACAGCAGGTCGCATGGACCCTCCGGGAGGAGAAATATTTCACTTCTAAATGGCGTATTACATTTTTCATTAGTGAGTGGTAAGTATACATAGTTCCTTGAAATGGACAAGAGCCAGGCCGTCCAGAACAGAACAAGCCTTCAGTTGTGGTTGGCGAATCATTTCAAAAGCAATAAAAAAAAAAAAACTAGCAAGAATATGCGATACATCAGGCAAAACATGTGTGCAGACCAGTTTGTTGTTTGAAGCAATATCTATCCAGCCTGTCTGACCTCTCGAACAGATCACTGTTTATTCGTGATCATGCTTTCTGACGAATTTCTACAGAAGCAAGCCAGAGAGTGCGGAGGCAGGCACACAACCCCAAGAAAAACACCTGCACGCTGCTCCTGGTGGCAGACTACCGCTTCTACAAACACATGGGCCGTGAAGAAGAGAGCACCACACTGAACTATCTGGTAAATTATAACGTCTATATCCACTTACAGAAAACACTCATTCCATTCGATTAATTTTCAACTGCTGAGGTTTTAGCAAAGCATGGTTATGAGTGCCTATAAATATGTCATGCTGCTTAAAGGCCAAAAACTTTTAGATTTTAAATGTTTGAATTAATCAGATGTGCTCCAACTTTAGGCTACCTTAAATCACCTTACCCTGACTAAGAGCTTTTCATGTCTTTTGATTACGACTCATGTTTGTCTTTGTGTTTGCGATAAATTATCAGCAATAACTTGGGTGAAATTACATACCAGCATACTTTAATGACTTTAATGTTTGCTTTAATGACGGTATGCACTCGAGCTGCCATTGCCTTACAAGCTTGTGTAACAGCTGATGATTTTTAAATAATTTTTTTGTTTGAGATAAGGAAATATTCTAATATTTTGATTCTGATTTTCATGAACTGAAAGGTGTACTCATAGAAATTTAAATAAAAAAAACTTAAATATTTCACTAGAATAGATGAGAGATTCATTTTTTTTAAATTAAATTACAAGAAAATAATTTATTATTAAAATGTTTTGAGATGCACTGTCACTGGCAAATGGGTAAAAAATGAAGTTTAGAGAAAGGATCTTAGCTTTGTGATTTCTGATAAAGAATGGGTTGAGGGCTTTCACAGGATTCAGGCATGCCCAGTCGATGCTCGATTTCAGCTCGTACAGTTTTAAGTTGTACACAGATTGCACTCTTCTGAAACTAAGCTTAATAAATTCTTCCCCAACATCTCATCCATGACAGATGCAAGTGCCAAGAATGTAGTCTTGCTTATACTTTCAGTTTTTTTTTTCTTTTTTTCTTTTTTCTTTTTTCTCAAGGTAATTGGCATCTGGCAAGATATATTTAACTGGTATTCAAATGTTTACGAAACAGAGATCCCTCCTGTCTGTATGCTTGCCTTGCTTGGTTACTCTGATGCAACCAATAAATTACTTCACCATATGCAGCCGTCTCTCATGTTTGCAGTGACGGTGGCTAAAAGGATCATTTTGATAGAGTGGAAGTCATTACTTCCTCCCTCTTTTCAGAGATGGCTGAACAAGATGCTTTCTTCGTTGCATTCTAGAGAAAATCTGGTACATCAAAATATTTTACATTTTTTTTAGACTTCCCTTTTAGACAGTAATTTGTTTCCCCCAGCTCTGCCCCTGTTGTGGTTATGATGGCTATTTTTTATGTTTTGTAGTAGGTAGTAGTTTTATTTCTGTGCATTCCTTGTGGGTTTATTATGGTTTTCACATTGTCTGACTTTACATCTTTTCTTTCTGTTTTGCCTCATGGCTGGGGGTTATTCTTGCTGTTCTTTGTTGGGGGTGGGGTGTTTGTTTTTATGTTGTGAAATACAAAAAAAGGGGGGCTTTCTCTCTATAACATACACAGAAATCACATCAGGTAAATTAGGAGCCACAAAAACAATAGTATGTTACAGATGGAGAGAGCAACAATGATAGATGTACCGTATAGACAAAACAGGCACATACTTCAGTTCAAGAAAGGCTGTAATTTTACATTTCAATTCGATTCCACCATTTAAAGATGTTGCGCAGTCTGCCACCTATATACTATATTGTTTTTTTTTTTTTTTTTTCTCCCCAGATCGAGCTGATTGACCGAGTAGATGACATTTACAGGAACACTTCGTGGGATGATGAGTTTAAAGGTTACGGTGTACAGATTCATCAGGTCAGAACCACACAGTTCAAGAGAAACCTTTAATACCAGATTGTCTCGGTTTACCCACAGTTTTTACCTCTTAAAGCCCTTTTTCCACGTCTTACTGTAGCTGACCAGTGAGCATTGTCCATTTCTCCTGAACGGTGAAATGTCATTCTCCACTGAGTCAGTCCTCATATGACCTTCACTCAAAGAACACAATGTCCTCTTTAGGAAGTGTTCATGATCATTATGTGGTTGGGTTTGTCACTGTGTGTAGTGAGAGTCACACAGAGGGGGAAAAAAAACTGTTTGTGCTACGAACCATCCATCAGCGCTGTCGCTGGTATGCAGTTTGTGTCTGTGGTGCGATTTAAGAGCTTGTGCTAAAGCTTTAATTATGTCCCATGTAACAGATCATCATAAACAAGTTTCCAACTCAAGTGGATCCAGGACAGCTTCACTATAATATGGAAGGCAGCCCACGACCAAAAGACAACCAAGTGTGGGATGTCAAGAAGCTTCTAGAAGTGAGTGCTAAACTTTTATTTATTTTTTTTTTAAGTTTGTTTTGGTGAAAGTATGGTACATTTGTCATAGTGTTATTGTGAAGAGCTGTTAAACACTTTTGTTTTAAATATAGGATAAATGCTTTCTTTTACAGGACGCTTGCCAAACTCACATGTCTGCTTCTCTAATGCTGCATTATAAGATGATCTCACATCTGTTATTGTCAAAATGATCAAAGAGATTTTTGTTAATGAAAAAAGTTGCATTGACTACATTTTTTTTAATATACTTTTTGATCTGTACTGATAAAAAAATCTAAATAATTGGCCTTCATCATATCTGTGTCACAAAGTTTTATGTAACACATGCTGATTTTCTTTTTTTATTATCATTTATTTACTGTGATTTCAGCAATTCAGTTCAGACATAGCGGATAACGCCTCATCCGTGTGCCTGGCGCACCTCTTCACCTATCAGGACTTTGATGAAGGCACTCTTGGCCTTGCATATGTAGCATCCTCCAGAGACCAGGCCTTGGGAGGACTATGCTCAAAACGTACGGCTGTGTCTCAGATTCACAATCTAGAATACACCTTCTCAAAAGCAGGCAGAGGTTAACAGCTGAGGCTTTTTTTTTCTGCTTGTACAGCTTACTATCCAGTCCCTTCAGTGAAGAAAGCCAGCTATCTGAACACTGGCTTAACCAGCACAAAGAACTATGGAAAGACTATTCTTACCAAGGTTTGTCTGTAGGATTTGATGACTTGCTTGTTTCATTGGAAGCTGATTTTTAAAACTAAATAAATTATATATTTTTTGTTTTTCCCCGTTCGCTCAATATGCAGGAAGCAGACTTGGTGACCACTCACGAGCTTGGACACAATTTCGGAGCAGAGCACGACCCAGACAACATTGCCTATTGTGCCCCAAGTGATGAGCAAGGAGGCAAGTTCGTAATGTACCCCATCGCTGTGAGCGGAGACCATCCAAACAACAAGGTATCAGTCCACACTCTACAGTGTCTTCCGACAGCTACTTCACCGAGTTAATCACATTTAATGCTACTATACACACACACTTACCATTTAGGGTTTAGCATGGATCTGTGCATTAGTGATGGGTCGTTCATGAACGATTCGTTCTTTTTGAACGAATCTTTAACATGACTCAGAAGAATGAGTAGTCTCAGAGAATGATTCGTTCATTTTCTACGCATGCGCAAATCATCGCAAAAACCTCCGTAGGTTATGTACAGGAAACAGAATTGAGTAGTTACCTTTGAGTCTTTGTTTCGAATCAGTCTCCTCAGTGAGTCTTCCAAGTCCCGAGTCGTTTGTCCTTTTGTCATGTGACTCCCGTAGACGCTATATAGTGCAATAGAGTCAAAAGAATGAACGACTCAGACTAGAAGATATGTGAGGTGAGTGGCTCATTCTGTTTATAATATGTCCTTAGCTGCATTGTAATATTTTAATTAATGGAACTTTAGCCAAAATTTGTGTCTGTTTATTGATGATGTAACTTTTTTTTTTTTCTGCTAAAAACGAAATGAACTGACTCAAAAAAAAAGATTTGTTCATTTTGATGAACGAGATTCAAAGAACCGAGTCAAGAATGATTCAAGAAAGCCCTAAGCTTATTTAAATAAATACGTATTAAGTAAATTTGTTACAGTTCTAGCATATCATAATTTACATGCTCTGTCCTTGCATCTTGGTTTATTCCAGCGGTTTTCCAACTGCAGTAAAGCCTCAGTGAGCAGAACTCTGAAGGTCAAAGCTCCACAGTGCTTCAAGGTGCGCACCAGCAATTTGTGTGGCAACTCCCGGGTGGAAGAAGGAGAACAGTGTGACCCCGGACTCCTCCATCTGAATGATGACCCCTGCTGTACGCCCACCTGCAAGCTGAAAAAGGGCATGCATTGCAGGTATGCTATGTATATTTAAAAAAAAAACAGATGCATAACTTACAGATAAGTTATTTCATGATGCCTCATCGGATATGTGCAAATCTTTTAAAATTCGATGGATCATTGAGTGGTTGAGTGATCCAACAAAAAAAAAAAAAATCATAATGCATGACATCATAAAGTATTGGTTTTCTGACAAACTGCGAGGAAAACTATAGTGTTGCATTTTATGAAAATTCGATTTTACCCTAATTAGGGATTACCAATATCACTTTTTGTCACACTAAGTAAAACAGTTGGGCACTGTCTAGTACCGAGTGCTAGCTGGTGTTTTCCCAGTGCACTGTGTGAGCTGACACATCTAGTCCAAATAGCAGGTTATGAATCTGACTGAAATATCCTGCAACACCCTGTTGATGTGTTTCTTCACCAAGTCAAATAGCTTTGGTTGTACTTTATTTTCTGTCCTTTGTTTTTTAACAAAATCTACACGCATACAAAGAAGGACATCCACCTTATTAACATCTGAAAGGCCTGGATCAAGATGCTTGAAAACAACAGATTTAGGAGCATGGTTTACCATGTTAGGAGTTTTATAAATGCATGTTCATGCGCAATGTGGTTATCTTTTCTGGGCTGGAGTTTTTAACACCATTACATGTTTTGCGCTTAATAGTTGTCCAGTCTTGAGCCACTCCCCCGTTTCTTCAGATTATATAAAGAACTTGGAACAAATGTTTTACTGTGAAAGGATGCAAAGTGCCTAAAGATACAAGTTAACATCGGTTGTTTACATAGCAACCTCACCAGCAACCTCATTTCCTGTCTCGTCTGTTCCAATCGCTCAGCATCACCAGTATAGTCATCACGGGCCTGAACATCTGTCATCATCTGCACCTGTTTTTCACTGGTTCATGCTTTAAGTTAGATGTTTTTTTTTATGCTTGAGAGATGCATAGGTCACTATGATCTATGTGGCTGAACATTTATCTGAATCTGGTCAGGTACATGGACTGAACTGAAAATGAGAGCCAAACACTTGGCCAAAAACGTCCAAAAATACTGGTATTCATGTGTCCCTAAATGTCTTTGCTAGACTTATTTAAAAACAGCATTAGCAATTGAAGAACTGGAAGTTTTCACGTTATAACAGGCATTGAAGGCTCAGTGGTTGGTTTCTCTACTGCACCCAGTCCCTGAATGCAGGTTAGTGCTAGTCCCAAGCGTGGATAAACTGGGATGGTTGTGTCAGGATGGGCATCAAACATTAAACCTGGTATGCAGAACCAAAAGAACGGTATTTTGTGCTGACAGGATCAGCCGAAAGATCAACATTAACATGTGAAGATCACAGTATCTTAATAAGTAATAAGACACAGTTTAGCATGGTATCAATTTAATATCACATTGCTCAGTTTTGGATCGGCATCTGGCCTGTTAATTTCATTTAAAAAAATGAACAATATGTACATCATTTTATATTATTCCCTAGTTTCCTCTTCAGTTTGTGCAACAACTTTTATATCAAAAGCAAGACTGAAAAATATTTGCATTCTGACTTGGTTTGGTTTAGTTTCAAAATGGTGAAGTATGTTAGTGTGTTTTTTTTTTTTTTTTTTACTTTGTTGTTTTTCTTCCTGTATTTTAGTGACAGGAACAGTCCATGCTGCTCCAATTGCCGGTTCCAAGAAGCTAATAAGATCTGTCAGGAGTCCATCAACGCCACATGTAAAGCTAGCTCATCATGTACAGGTGAATCAGAATCTCATTATTATCTACTGGTAGACAAAATGTCAGGAAATACATACTGTTATATAATGCACTTACAAAAAAAGAAAAAAAACAATGTTCTGTTCACTTGGAACAGTAAAGAGGAGCAGCAAGCCTCTGAGGCTTCACCCTCACCCCTACACAATGTGGTTGACTTAAAAAGGGGGTGGTTGAAGGACATTATTTAGACCTGAGTGACCTGTTTGATGTGTGTACAGTAATTTTCGTACTGGTTGTAGAGGAATTCTGGGTTGATGGTCAAAACAGTCGGATGAAAACGAAGAGGTCATATGTTGAATTATTATTTTTATTTTTTCTGTTTACTCTCATGTTGGATGGACACCACTAATTTTCAGGATTTTTTTTACTGTAGGCAACAGCAGTGAGTGTCCATCTCCGGGAAATCTGTCTGATACCACGGAGTGTGTGGACCGAGGCCGGTGCCGCGGAGGCGAGTGTATTCCATTTTGTGAGGCCACACCCAAACTTCGCTCCTGCGCCTGCAATGGTGAGTGCAGATTAAGTTCACACTGGTCTCTGCTGATACTTGGACACGTGTAGGTGTAGGAATGGAGTTTCTGTGGCACCGGAGTACTGGAAGTGTTGGTCAAGTCTAGAGTCACACATTAGACCGGGTTTATGATCTATTAATCCTAGTGTAGCTCCAAAGTGTGTGTGTGTGCGCGTGGGAGAGAGTGTGCGCGTGGGAGAGTGTGCGCGTGTGTGTGTGTGTGTGTGTGTGTGTTAAATATTAGGGTTAACCAACTATTTGAAGGTTATTGTCTCTGTAATACTGGGGATCCCAATTTTTTGGTATAAAATGGCACTAATTGGACATTGGCCCATCACCTTGTGCTCTTACTATTTTTTTTCTTTTGCAATTTAGATATTGGTGTGCCATGTATTCTATAGGTTCCTCCTTGTTATTTATGGTGACATGGAGGCTCATTGGTTCAATGTGCTGGACTGTTGATCAGAAGATCCCCAGTTCAAGCCGCATCGCCACCGAGCTGCCACTGAGTGAGGTCCATCACCCTCAAATGCTCAGTCACAATCGAGCTGGCCCTTGTAATCAACTGCCTTAGCCAAACGACGCTTATCTCTCCAGGAGTGGAGAGTATTCGTCACCCGATGGCACATGAACAGATTCTTAAGCCCTTGTTCTATATATCCAGATCTGTATACAGTAAATGTTTTGGCATATTTTTGTGTTTAATTCACTGTTGAGTCTGGGTCTTCAATCACCCAGTGATTTCAATCATCCATGAGTGAAAAGTGATTAGACTAAAATATCAGGTACTCTTTTAATTAAAGTGTGGCTTGTTCAAACTAGTAGCTTTCAAAATCCATTTTCACACTATAAGTGCTGTGTATAAAGTACATAAACAAAAAAAGAATTAAAAAAAAAACTTGAAGATAGACAAATAATTAAGGCCTGTGATTTCTTGCAGATACAGACAGCTCTTGTAAAGTGTGTTGTAAGAAAAATGGAGTGTGCACTCCTTTTAAATTTGACAATGGAGAATATCTGTACCTGCGGAAGGGGAAACCCTGCACCGTGGGCTTCTGCGATGGCCATGTGAGCACGTTCTTTCTCTTCTTACTCACCTTTTGCGGTGATGCATTTCAGACCAAAAGCAGTTTTGTTTATTTGTTGGCACAAAATGTTATAATGAATCTTTGTGCGTTTTTTTAGGGTAAATGCATGAAGCAGGTCCAAGATGTTGTCGAGAGGTTGTGGGACTTTATCGACAAGCTGGACATCAACACTTTTGGTAAGTGCTGATTTCGGAGGAATTGCTGTGTCAGGATTTGCTTTGATTGCTTTGCTTTGATCCTGTTAACATTTTCACTAGAAAAGTTCAATAGAGTGTGTAGGAGCTCTGTAGTGATCGACCCTGACTTCCTGTTTCACCCGAATGTAAATATGAGTTAATAGTGAGGACATGTTTCTTTATTCATCAGTGTGGAGATGACCGGAGGATAGAACATTTAAACAGGCAAAGGCTAGTAATGATGTATCTGGAATCAATTATATCCAGTGCTAAGGCATTAATTAAGAACCAAAGCTGTGATGAACCTTCCTGGAAAAGGACAGAAGTGTATGTTTCTCACATGCACAGTGAGGAGGAAGTGAGAAAGGCAAAAAAAAAAAAAAAACCCAAGCATCACAGTTGGAGATCAGCAGATACGTATTTGGGAACACAGAGTCAGTGTGCAGTTAGATGCTGCATTGATGCCAATAAACTAATCAGGTATGCCAAAAGATACCTTTCGCCAAAAGTTATAGGAGAAGACTTGTTGTTTATGTGGGAAATGAGGGTTACACAAAATACTACATGCAGGAGTGGTAGTAATTTAATTAAATATTAGGGCTTTTTAAATATCTTTACTACAGTTAGGGCTTGGATCTTGTCAGAACTTTAGTGTCTGAAAAGACCTATACTACAGGTGTCAATAATTCTGAAACCGTCTTCTTTCTTCAGGGAAGTTCTTGGCTGACAATATAGTGGGCTCTGTGGTGGTCTTTTCCCTCCTCTTCTGGATCCCTCTGAGCATTCTGGTGCACTGCGTGGTAAGAGTTCCTTCTCTTCTTCTTCTTTTTTTAATTTTATTAAGAAATAAGACTGTTCTGTTTATAGATAAATTATTTTGTGATGTGCTACATGTATATGGCCCAAAGTTTGTGTACACATGACCAATCAGAGCCATAGATGTTTTATGAGCATCACTCTTTTCCACTTTTTTTTTTCAATTAAGTTTTATTTATAAAGCACTTTTAACAAAGCAGCTTTAAAGAATAAAAAAAAAAAGGAAATGAGTTTGAGTTTGTCCCTGATGAGCAAGCCGAGGGTGACTGTGGTAAGGAAAACCTCCCTGAGATGACCATTGGAAGAAACCTTGAGAGGAACCAGATTCATTTGGGTGTCGGATATCAGGTAGCAGGGATTGACTGTTGAGGACGGGGCTCTGTTTGGACCGCTTGAGTCTTCAATGACCTCACTTTGTGTAATGTCATGCTGGAATTTGTTTTGGCCCCTTAGTGTCAGTGAAGGGAAAACGTAATGCTAATAACTGTCTGCTTCACCCTTTATGGCAACAGATTGTAAAAGCGCACATGTGAGCCATATGGCGCGTGTTCTGGCCCGATGCGAAATTGCTGTCCTGAGGCACTATGCTAAAGTGTTTTATTCCTCTAATAATCAGTAGTTTGACAGTGATTTCTAAATTGAAAAGAAGTTGTGTGTCACTGGTTAATATATAAATTGTTGTAGTTGTTATTTATAATCACAATAATCAGCTTATTGTGTGGCAGCAGTACTATGACTAATGCAGATGCAGATTCGCAGTTCCAGGTAATGATCACATCAGGCATAAAAATGGGGGGTGTGGGCATGATCATGGAGATTCTGATGGTTGCATGAGTGTTAGTGCTAGTCAGGCTGTCTTAAGTAGTTCTATGACTGCTGATGTCCAGGGATTTTCCCACACATCAATCTTTAGAGTTTAGTCACAACGCTCAGTCAAGACGAACATCCAGGGAGCAGCAGGTTTGCAGACGGGAAAGATTTGTTGATCAAGATCAACGGAGACTGGTTCGAGCTGATGGGATGAACAGCATGAAACCATGGACCCAACCTGCCTAGTGTCAACAGTCCAGACTGATGGATGTGGTGTAATGGTTGTAATTAATTAAAATCAGCAGACAAGTTGGAATCTGCTGCCATTAGGTTGCCTGAGAGTTTGGGCCCCAGACATGGGACGGGGCCCTCCACAAAAAAAAATTGCTGCATAGTTGCATACACACTTGCATGTATGCACATGAAACCCATACATATTTAGAGCTCAGTGAGCTGAACAACTTTGGTTTGCATGCCATAGGCTCTACTCAACTGGAGGTCCGTTACTTTGGGTTGTTTGCAAAACGCACCCAATGGATTTTGATGTACTTCTCCTAGGGGATTTATACGATCACCTCCAAACTGGGCCCATGTGATCTCAGTACACTGAGGAGCCAAAATTGTAGAGGGATTTTTGATATCTCAGACAGATCAGCCGTGACGATGCCGAAATTTATGCCGAAACATGGTTAATAACTTTTATGTAACGTCACACTACGTGACATCTCATAGTGTAAAGCTTTTTTTTTTCATTATTTTGGGCTTTTTTGAGGTCTTAACAGCATAAAATTCCCCCTATTTCTGAAATGATGTCCTATGGTATTGGTATGTCCACTTTAAATGCAGTCTTTCCAGTGTGTGCCCACTTTCTTTCTGGTGCACCTGTGTGGCAATAGCAAAGGTGCTTGGGCCCGCTCATCGTTGCTTGTAACTATATTTTTCATTGTGTTTGTGTGCAGGACAAGAAGCTGGACAGACAGTATGAGGAGAACTCGAAGTCTCTCATATACCCCAGCGTAAGTACCACACTTTTCCTCCTCCATGCACCGTTATTCCAGCGACGAGAATCATTTACTGTAAATACCTATAAAAAGCAAAAGGTCAAAAAGACAGCCAGCATAACCGAGTGTGTGAGTACGATGCAGTTAGCATGGCCTTTTCAGTGCGGCTAAGCACATGATTTGAGTGTGAGAGTGGCTGAAGATGTGACCTGTGGCTCCACTGTTTGCTCTGAGCCTCATATGGAACTGCAGCAGATGATGGTGGAAGTGTGTAGTAAAGCCTGAGGTGAGTGTGTCACACGGTCTTTGCCTGTGTAGAATGTAGTGTGTCGAGTCGTGCATTTGTTAGCCAGTTGTTTTCCGAGGTGTGTCGAATGCTGAGCACGGTTGAAGTGTTTATTGTTGTGCAGTCGGTGTCGATGTTAAAGTTTCTGGAGTGTGGAAGTGTTACGAATGCATGAGTGTTTTTGAGACAAATGGCACAAACCCCAAGAATGCCCGGTGCCCTTGGACACTGAGACAGTGTGATTTGACCGAGCAGCTCACGGGTGTGTAAGAGGCTGCGTCAGTGGAGCTAAGGGAATCTGGCATGTTCGTCATGTTTAAGACATTTCCTGTTGTTATAGTCAAAATCTTCGTTTTCAGTATTATACTGCATATTTTCCTAAAACAGCAGGAACAATGAGTTTTATGTTTGATTACATCTGTTAAACTAACCTTCCTAATCGGGGTGTAGTGCCTCACTTTTTTTTTTTCACTGAAATTTTTTTGTTCATGACACTAAGACTTTTCTTCTCTCAGAATATGGAGATCCTGAGCAGTCTGGAAGGGGCTCCCATGCGCATCATCAAAGCCCCCTTTCCTCCACCTCCTCCTCCTCCTTCCTGTGTTTCAGCAGCGCGACCCGTGCAGGGACACCCCGGTGGCGGCAGCAGTACCTCTCCGCCTACAACCTCCTCTTCCGAGTCCCGAGCGGATCCTCCACGTATGGCCACCATCGAGGAAGACTCCAGCGGCGACTCTCCACCAGGGACAGCCTTCCCCCCGAGCGCTGCGGCAGCCAAGTCGTTCGAGGACCTCACCGAACATTCACCACTAAACCGTCAGAACAGACGACTGCAGAGACAAGCACGGGTCGAGAGTAAAGAGACGGAGTGCTGAGACGCGCACGCGCCGTCCACTTCACACTTCCACACACACTTTCTGCCTCTGCAAGTACGCATGTCAGTGTCACAACAAACAAATGAGCCTTTGTAAAGAATACGTGTGTGGAGACTATCCAGCAATCGGTATACTGTAGTGCACTTGTGCTGTGCAGACGGCTAAGTGTTATTGGTTAGTTGTTTAAATATTTGTGTACATTTATGAAAGTATTTTTTAAAAAATAAGAGCAGAAAATTTATGTATAAATGCCTGAGGCTGCAGGATAGAAGCCTGCATCTTAAAAGTTGCCTGTTAGAAGAAATGCAGTTCACTGATTATTACACATCTAGATACAATGCACTTTTAAATATATGATATAAAAGAATGATTAAAGATATGAAGATATTTTTAAAGTGCCTTGTACAACAGTAGTATTTTCTGGAAAGAGAAATCTGTAATGGGTTTTACTAGTCCCCTGAAATGCGTGTGTGTGCAGATCAGTGGAACCTTAACTTCGAAACGTGACCAAGAACTCTTTCTTTCATATTGTTAGTGATCATCTCTCCCTGTAGTTTGAGTTAAGGTCAGATTTACAGACACGCACAGTAAATCAATTTCCCTTAAAGTTTTATGACCTACAGTAATTTAGACCTCGTCTCGGCTCTGTGTCCATGTTAATTCCACTTCTGGATGAAATCGTGGTTCAGATGTTGCATTTCTGCAGGAAAGTCGCCGGTTTATTGTGGCTGTATTTGTTTTAGTAACTACTGCTCATGACACGTCAAACATGTGATTAGACTGAAATGTGATGAAACAGGGACGCGGCGTTCCTCTTTCCATCCTGACGTTCCCGTCTCTGCTCTGCTGTGGCACTCCGACTTACTACACTTAAGATTTTCTGTTTTTGTAAACTGCCTGGAAGTTTGAACTGGAAGCGTTAATCAAATAGAAATACACTGAATTCTGATTTCAAGACACATTTGTCAGCCCTCAGCAACATATCAGAAGTCGTGGTGTTGAAATGTGTTTTATTGTCAGGCACTGTATACTTGAGGTGCTGTTTAGGTCTCCGTGTCTGGACCGTTTTAGAAATCGGATAATAATGGTTTAAGAACTATGTATGTGAATTAAAAATGTAGTTTTTATTGTTGAAACCGTTGCATTAAATTTAAAACATGTGCGAGTGTGATGTGCGTGTGTGTATTTTTCAGTTGTGTATCTGGATGGTGCTTCTTTCTTTGCCGTCAATACTGTATTTTATATTAATTCTGTTGTGTGTAAAATGTTTTTTTTTCTGGATTATTCCAATCTAATTCTTACTTAAGTAGTGTTGGTAATGGTTTGGTCATAATATTTAATATCATGTGTGTGCCATAAACCTGTGGAATTTTATGGTGTTTAAAATACTATATAATAACCAGAAAGTTTCAATGTTGTATTGTTTGAAATGGTTTTGGTTGTACTTAGTGCTAGTACAATAATATTTGTCTTCTAGATGTACATGTCTTTATTTACTTACACTGTATGAACCCACAAGAATAAACTCTACCACTGCACATGCTGTTGTACTGAACATCACTTGACAGCTAACACACTGGCTACAACCCAAACGCTTCCCCTCAAAGATACAAACCAGTAATTGAGTACATGAACCCAGCTGTCATTACAGATTAAACATCTTAATCACTAATGCTAATCCCGAGCCCTCGCAGTCCTGCACACTCGTTTTCTTCTGTGTAGGTGATTAGTACCCGGTGAGTGTTTTGGATCTGATTAAAACACTGCAATAATTGCTTTTTCATCAGTAATGAAGAGACTGCAATCAGGCTAATCGGAACGTCGATACAGATCAATGACAACTCATTGGTGTACAGATTACCGCTGCCCTCCTTTTCACTGCGCAGCACTTGTCTGCTGTGGTATTGACAGTACAGTTGATTTAATATTACAAGAGAAAAACTGACCCGTGCACAGAACTAGTAAAATAAAGAGTTCAGTAAGATAAAACATAACGCCATAACATAACAGGTTCTTCCAAAAGTCTTCATACACAGGAAATGGACACATGGACTTTTTTTTCACAATTGTTTTACATGTTTGTTTTTTTCAGCCGGCATTGTGGCTTGGTGGTTAGAACTGTTGTCTCATTGGGACCCTCCAGTTGCTTGAGTTTCTCCCACAGTCTAAAGACGTGCGATGCATGCTGGAGTACCTGGAACTAAAGTGTGTGCTTGTGCTCTGTGATGAGTACACCCATTGTGCCCTGAGTGTGACAGTTGGGTTGTACAAAAGTTTACACCAATCAGTCATAACAAATATATGAAAACAACATAACATTAAAACCACGTAGGTGTTGGGTTCCCCTGGTTGGGTCTGTCCCCTTAAGACGTGGCTCTGCAAAGCCTCTCGGGTGTGAAGTGGTGACTGGAACCAGGAAGATGACAGCAGTTTTTAAACGCTGCCGGTTGAGGGGTGGGGTCTCATTCGGATTGGGATCTGGGGACTTTGGAGACCAAGGCACTATTTTGGATTATTTACCTGCTGGTCTACCTTGGAGAGCCTTGGCCGGCCAGGATCCTGTCACCAGAGAACTGGTGTCTATTTAGTGAACAATTTTCCAATGTTCAGTTCACCTGGCGGGGGTGTTGATGTTATGGCCGATCAGGGACGAAAACCGATGGTTGAATGGATGTGTTTTTTTTTTTTTTAAATAGCCCTTTAAGAATGGCTTTGATCAAATAACAGCATATTTTCATAGCTGGGAAGTTTGTATGGTTCTGGCAAAGTTTAACAGGAAACACTGGCACAAGTTTCCAGGTTCTTTGAACATTCGCAGTGATTTCTGAGAGAACCAGATCTAAGCCTGTTTTTTTTTTGTTTGTTTGTTTGTTTTTTAACTGTGGGAGCAGCTCAAAGCTGTAGTGTACCAGTAAAACATAGAGCACAGAAAGGAGTTAAAGAAACATGTTTTAAATGGATATTACTATATGTATTACCATGAGTTTATCATGAGTGGGAGCAACCTGGGTGTTCTATGCATGAAGACTTTTATAATACAGATATAATGTATATTTACATAATATTGGAATTACATCCAGTTATTACAGTACATGCCGCTTACTTGTACAATTTAAGCCATTAGAGTTACATTCATTATTTACTTCTATATATGTCTATCATTCCATTCTCTAGTATCGACCATTCTAAAGTCCAGGGGGATTTAAAAAACTGCTAGCAGAACCTGCTATCTTGTAATTCCAACATGATATAAACACACTGTTATGTGAGTTAGCCTTCATCCGATTCGCCCCAGTGCTCCAGCCAGTGATAAAGCACCTGGATTTCTTTTCTCTCACGCCTGCCTTAAACCCCAAAGCCTCCGCTCAAATCAACCAGAAAAATAAACAACAGACCCAGCCGCAGTTCATCTTATATGTTCGGTGTGGTTGCTGACTCTAATCACACAGCAGGCTGTTCTCAGGGTTCTTACAGTCTACATCAGCCCAGTAAGGCAGGATGAAGGGTAAATCAGACACTTTGCTCTCCAACAGTCTCCACACATGCTCGGCTACAAACTGGTTTCCCTTCTCGGAGAGGTGCAAGCCATCCGACAGATACGCTGAGAAGTCCTGAAAGAAAAGGAATAAAACTGAAATTGGTCAAATTAGTACTCAGTATCTGAAAGGTTGGCTTGTTTACGGTAGTGTTGCATGATTTGGATAAAATATGGTGCAAATATATAGTTATAGAACAAAGATGAATACATATACCGTGTGACTACCAATACCCGAGTAGGAATAAAGGAATTGTGAGTGTGTGTGTGAGAGAGTTTGTATGTAGCACCTCTCCATCTTTCTGCATGAGGGACCAGAGATCGATCACATCCACTCCGCACTCTCGTGCTGTCTGGACACACACCTGAGCGTACTGACCGGTCACTGAGTTTAGACGGTTCAGAGAACATCCTTGAGAATGTGAATATGGAAAAGATTTAATACGGTTCATCTTAAAATACAAACAAACAAAAACATTTATATAAATGATGAACAACCTTTCAGTTGGCACTCTTTTTCCCAGAGCGCCTCTTGAATCGGTGGAGGAGTGATGAATATGATCTTGTCGTTTGGCACGCCAGCTGAGGCCAGATATTTAACTATGTCCTTCAGATTCTCTGAGTATTCCTCACAGGGAACATGCTGCTGTGGGTTCTTATCTAAGAGAAAGTGGAAAATTAGTATTCGTACGACATTTTTTGAGAAAAGCCTCTGCATCTTCTATATGAGAGAAAGTAAATATGGCTAAACTTGACTTGCCTTCCAGAGAAGAGTCATTGGCTCCAAAGAAAACAGTGACTGCTGTGATAGGAGGATGAGAAGCACCGTGATTTGGGACGATCCGTGGAAGAACCAGTTTAGCCCATCGAGTGTTGTATCCAGACAAACCTCTGTTCACCACATCACACTTTCTGTTGAAAGTTATAATAGATGCAATATTAGCAGAACTACAGGACACAGATCAAAGCTTCTTAAAATATACAGTGTCATGAGTATTTGCCCCATTATTTAAAAAAATCATCATCAAAGAAATTTTATTATTACACAAAGATAACCTAATTAAACATAAAATGCAGTTTTTACAAGATGATTTTATTTATTAATGGGAAAACGCTGTCCAAACCTACCTGGCCCTACTGTGTGAAAATGTGAAAAATGTATTGCCCCCTTGATAAATCATGAATGAACAGTGATTTTGAAAACTGAATTCAATTTCACTTGCTACATCCAGAAATCACCCAGTTGAATCAAGAAATCACTTAAATAGAACCTGTCTGATAAAATGAAGCACTAAAAGATTTAAAAAAGCAACAAGATCTAAAGAAACACAAGAACAGAAGGAAAACGCAGTAATTAGCATGTATTTGGAAAGGATTACAAAGCTCTTTTTAAGGCTTTGGGACTCCAGTGAACCACAGTGAGAGTCACTATCCACAAATGGAGAAAACTTGGAACAGTGGTGAACCTTCCCAGAAACGGCCTAACAAAATAACTCCACGTGCACAACGACAGAAAAACAAATTTCTTTGAGATTAGAAACCTGGCAGTAGTATTCGCCATTGATGGCAACCGACAGCTCGAACAACTCATTTCAGCATCAGTGTAAACTTGCCGAATCATGTCAAACATCTCTGTGGCAGATTTACCCAGTTTCACTCAGAGTTACACATTGGCTCTTTGCTCTAACTTGCTGTTCATGATGAAATCACAGACGTGGTAAGGCATGCGGTCAGAATAGCACCAGATGCACAGCTCCTGATGTTCGCAGGACGATGTCTTTTGGCACACTGACTTATGAGGGTCGATGCTTCCTGTGCCTTGTGTCATTTTTCAGTTACAACTGTGTTACAAAACTTTCAAAAAAATTTAATACCACCTCATGGTATCAATTTTTATGAATTTCAATGTTTTTTTTTAATCACAGCTTTATCTTCCTCAGTCTTAGGAAAATTAAAACAAGAGAGACATGTGTACCGACTCTCCATACAGCAAAAAAACACATATGCAGAAATATATATGGAAATAAATGGACTTATCAAAAACCAAGTCCATTTTATTACTATCACCTTGTGTAAGTGACAGCGAGCCTTACACCCCCTAAGCAGTGTATTTATAAAGAGAACATGAAGACTTTAATGCTATAAAATGCTTACTCACTCACCTCGCCAGCTTGTGTGCTAACTCAGAGCCCCATCCCTTCACTTGGAAAGCAAACTGAAAGACATGAAATGTCTCTTAATGGAGGAATTACAGACACCTGCCAGTGTGTAACTCTGCTCCTGACCTACCTGTGTAATCGAGTCTCCGAACAGAACTACCTGCGGCCAGGTAATAAGTTTTATTTTCGACATTGTGTTAAGTGAAAGTATCTTATACACTACATATGTTTAAACAGTCTTCTTCGCTGATTCAGTCCGCCGGTGGCTCAGAGCAGGAATTCCTCACCGGCTCCCCCTTGCGGAGCTCGTGCGTAATGCGGAACATTAACAGCATTTCAGCAACGTTTTTCTTTTCATTTCTCATAGGCTGACTAATGTTTTACATGCTTAATTTGAAAGTTCACCAATGCAAATCTAATATAATGATAGCATTAAATACACAAAACAAACAAAAAACAAACAACTTAAATCAATAAATATATGAATAAACAGGACACTGGGTGTGAATATATAAAGAATAGATTTATTTTAATCTTTATATTTTACAATCTTGCATTTCATATGACACTTTACATGGGAATCAGGTCTTTCTTCGTTTTTAACAAATAAACTATTAGGTGAGCTGTAAAAGCACTTGCACCGCCAGTGTTCAGGTTCGATTCCCGCCTCGGGTCTGTGTGCGGGGAGTTTGCATGTGAGTGTGTGTGTGTATGAGTTTGCCCTGCTACGGATTGGCACCCAGGGCACGTGTTATGGAATACCTCTAATTAAATCGGGTGTTGTTTGGGTGTGTGTTAAATGACTTAAACTTTCATAATCCTCTCATTATCTTTACTGTTTATCATGTAATGGATGGAGGTGGGGGGAGTGGGGGGGGGGCATGGCATTTATAACACATGGCAGGGTTCCCCAGTTGGGTTAAAAACCCAACCCCAGGAGGAAACTGGAGTACCTGAAGGAAAACTATTAAGCTTGGGGAAAACAATCAAACTCACACACACAAGTCTGAAGGCGAGATTTGAACTCCCTTCCCTGGAGGTTTGAGGCAAAAGAGTTAACCCACCGAGAGAGAGAATAATACAGATGTAGAATGTATTTCCTCTCATGTAACTGATGTCAGATGCCAGCTTCTTGTGTACACCAAATAAGTGAAATGCAATGTTTTAGTGACCATTCTCACATTGTTAAAATAATGACAATAATAATAAATAATAATAAATAAATATATTTAATTTTATGTAATTAAATTGCTGTACAAGACTCAGTAGTTGGTATGAAGTCTTTTTTTTTTTTAAACTTGCTGGATCCAGCTGTGCATAGAGTCAAGTTTCAAGTGTCTTGTCATATGCACAGTAAAGAAAGTAATGCTGTGCTAAAAAATTAATGCTACAAAAATATATAGTTGTAGAAAAAAGCATTTTGTTCATTAAATATATAAACAAAAGAATAGATAAATAGAAACATATGTATGCAGAGTGGAGTACGAATGTTTCAAATATGTCCCAGAAGTGTGCAAAGATTGTGCAGAGTAGTAGAATGCTGTGCAAAAGTATTATCCAACATCGGCTGTGTAAGTGGGAAAGAAAAAGTTCTTTAACCTAGAAGTCCTGCATTTCACATTGAAGAGAAGGCCTGAGAGAAGAGGTGTGAAAATTCTGTGCTCATGATGGGTGGGGTCCTTGACGATGGAGGAAGTTCTCCTGCAGACTTTGCACTAGTAAATGCTCAGATCTTGTGAACATCTCAGCAGTTTTCTCCATTCTCTGCAGGCATTTGCGGTCCATATAAGTAGTGCTGCCATACCACACAGTGATGCAGTTGGTCAAGTTGTTCTCAATAGTGCAGCTGTAGAAATTGGCAAGTACCTTAGGAGACAGCCTCTTAAGAAAGTACAGCTGAGCCCTCTTAACCAGCTTTGTGGTGTTGAGTGTCTAAGTGAGGTAGTCACTGATGTAGACGCCTAGATATTTCAAGCTCCCTGATGAACAATGGTCGATGAGTCTTTGGTCCTTTCTCCTTTCTCATGTCCACTATAATCTCTTTTGTCTTGTCTATGTTGATGGAAAAGTTATTTTCACAACATGTCACCAGACTGGCCACCTTCATCCTATCGGCACAGAGACATCTGCAGTGCTCTGAGGTCACTCTCTCAATCCATCCCTGGTGGCCTGCTTCCTGAAGATCCATTCACTCATTCATTGTGTGCATCACTTATCCTGTGTCGGATTTCAGGAGGAACTCGGGGCACTAGGCAAGTTGTAAGCAACATGTATGCACACACACTGACGCACCTAGCCATACACTATGTTTGAAGATCATATACAGAAATTTGTCATAGAAGTTCACTTGAGAATTCCCTAGTTTTAGTCATTTTTGTGTAGAGGTGGACACCCTGGCTTCAGAAAATCAGTCATGCAACATATTTAGTCCATTCATGACCTTAAAAAAACTGATTGTAATAAGTGCAACTTTTCAGTAAGGTAGACTAGAAATATTGTCCAGAGGAAACTTTTAGTGACTAGACCTTTTTAAATTTTAATTTGATACCTCTGCCACAGAGTGTCTCCCAGGATCAAACTGTAAAGCGGTGAAGCTCTACACTACAGTATCTGATACCAAGATCCACATACCATTGTGTCTAATGAACTGTACTATATGGCATATAAAGTATATCTGTATGCTTTGAAAAATTCCTGACTGGGACTGTTGCTGACCTGACAGTATTACAATTTAGTTCAATTATATCTCTCTACCACCTAGTCACATAACGGCCTTACAGAAATATATATTCTACCAGTCAAAGGTTTGGACACGGCTTCTCATTTCATGGTGTTTCCTGATTTTTATTTCCAACTACTGTGGATTGTAATACAATGCTGAAGACATCCAAAATACGTGTGAATTTCCTTTGAACAGTTGATATTGAGATATTTCTGCTACTTATGTTATGTAAAGCCTCTATCAGCTCTAATCTGAGGTTTTGTTACCTGGTGATTTTGAGGCTTGTTACTCTAAATGAACTTCTTCCCAGGAAAGCAAGACCAAAACTTACTTAGGTCTCCATGAGAGGTGGTTTCATCATGGTGCTTCATGTGTTTTGCAAATGACAATACAGTACTGTTCTTGCAAGAACAGTCACTGCCATATAATGTCTCTTGTCTGTTGTGTGTCTTTGTATGTATGGAATGGTGATATTGGTATAATAGAATTCATAACACACCCTTCAATTCGGAAGTTGAAGTTATTAGAAAAATAATGTAAATATGATGAACCCAATTAAAACAATTTATTCCTTCCTTTTGATCTTGCTACATGTTTTTAAATATTATTTTATTGACATGCATGGTAATTCTTCTCATTGGTAAGTTGCACGGAAGTTTGAAGCGTTGAGGGTTTCATGTCTACATGTCTGACCACAAACCATCACGCCCTTGTTTATGTAACTGAGCTGAAGAGAGAGAGTGAGAAAGAGAGAGAGAGCGCGAGCGCGCGGTGCTGCGGTCCCTTTAAGAGCAGCTGGGTGGAGCCGCAGAGGAAGTGAAGTGTCAACGCCAGGCTCGCCAAAACAGTACGAGCCGGAGCCGCGGTGCTTTGATGGTGCTCAGTGTCGGTCCGCTTCCCTACCGGCCCACTACAAGTCCAGAACAGAGGTGAGACCCGCGCCGCCGGAATTACACCCGCTCCCGGTCCGCACGAGTGCTGAAAAGAAAAAGTTAGCGAGAATAGTGAAAGTAGACAGTGGGGTGTGGGTGGGGCGAGGGGCTTCTCCTAGCAACGCGCTTCCGTTACTTCCACGGTGACCTCATTAATGAGAAATGCACAATGGGGGATTTTTAAATGCTGGCTCGCGCTATTGATCACGTGAGGACTCTCGAGCACGCGCCGAGAACGAAAGCCGGTTAGAGGCGGACAAGTGGCTCGAAGTTTGCCAGACGCTCGCGAGGGTGTAGGCTCAAGAGCGTGTACCGTTGTTGAGGTTATGGTTTTTTCCCCGTCTCGGGCAAATATTTCACATAATAATAATAATACTCACTTTATTCGCAAACTGCGTGTAGATAAAGTGTGAAGATCAGGAACAATCACAGCACCGAGCTGCAGTGTGGAATTGTGGGATTGACAAATGTTTGTATATGGACAACTGGCTTTCAGTGCTGCACAGAAACATTAGATACTTGTGCACTTACTACACGGCATTTAAATACCATGGTGATGCTTTTTCTATCTTATATTCGGATTACTGATGAGTAAAGAAATCTAACTAACCAAATGGCATTCATTCATTCATCCATCCATTCACTCATTCATTGTGCGCATCACTTATCCTGTGTCGGATTGCAGGAGGAACTCGGGGCACAAGGCAGGTTGTAAGAAACACCAAGCACAGGGAGAAAATGCAAACTCCATGCACACAGACTCTGAGGTGGGAAGTGAACCAGGTCCTTGGAGTTAAAAGGCCACACTAAGCCACTGTGATAGGATTCATGTTACTGAAATTTTATATGTTCCTCTGCAGTAACTTCATCACAGTACATCTGGAACCTATACTGAGAACACTGGATGCAAGGAGGGAAATCACTCCGCAAATAGGAATTTGGTCCATTACAGGGCCCCATGCACACATACATTCATAATCAGTAAACTTGCTGGAGGTGGGTGGACAACTGAGTGCAATTCTTCACAGCTTTACAGTGTGTGGCATTTCTTTCCCTATTCCCATGTGTGTGTGTGTATGGTTTTCCCTCAGGGTTCTATTTGATACCAATGCACACACATACGTATACGTGTTGTAGATTATAAATTCCTCACTATAGTCAGCTCCTTGTTATATGGAAAGGGACCACTATAGAACTGATGCAGACATGACGGTATTACAATTCAGTTCAATTCTATTTCTATAGCACTTTTAAAAACCTTTACAGAAATATATACACTATCAGTCAAAAGTTTGAACACCGCTTCTAATTAAAATACAAAGTTAGTGAGGAAAGACTGAAATAAGCATGGGAGGACATCATCAAGGAAGAAACAGTGACAGGAAGAAATTCAACAAGCAACTTATGAGTATGAACACCTGAAGTTATTATAGTTTTACGTTTATCTGAGGAACATCTACAGCCGTCCTTATATACGTATGTACTCCATGTGGAACCATCTTTAGCAGAAATTAGTGTTTCTTAGGTGAGGAGAACTCGGAACAATTGTGTGGAGTGGTGGTGGACTGTTTTTGGCAAAAGAAACTGACATGGTACAGTGTGTGGTGTTGGTTTGACACCTATAAAAATTTAGGGATGCACTGATCAGACTTTTTATGTCCTGATACCGATACTGATGTGATAAACTGTACCTTCTCTGATATGTTTGTTGCATATCAGGGAATATATGTTCACGTTGAAAGTTCAAATCTTTGCATTGTATCTGACAAAATTACCTAGCTTGGACATTTTGTCTCCTTTTTTAGTTTTGTTCAACTTCAGAAGCTCTATGTGCTCTTTAACATGATACTTTTGGAGGTGCTCGATTACGTTTGTTGTGCCGTATTGTGCACCACCCCCACAACATTTCCTTTGCAGATATTGCAAGTAGCCTTTGAACTTGGTGGCGTAGTGAGCACGAAATACCTCCATACAGCTGAGTCTTTGGCTCTCTTCATATTGTTGAGAGTCAGGTCTACCAGTGTAGCATAGGACGCAATCATAATTGAAGTTAATAGATCAGCATTATGGTTAAGCGCCATTATCCCATATGCAATCTAGATATTTAGGCAGCATCGGGCCCAATATCCAATATGAATATTGTGTAATATTGTAAAAAGATTGTGTCCCTGTTAACATTATTGGTCTACATTGTATGTGTAGAGTAGGAAAGATTATACAGGGTGTCCCATAAAGTCTCCATACATCAAGGAAATCAACACCAGATGTGTTAACATGAGTTCATTGTGAGTGGGACAGATGACTGCCATTTCTTTGTAAACACACATGTAATCATGTAGAGGATGTTTTGTACATAAACATAAATTTTTCTTTAAAAAAAAAAAAAAGAAGAAGAAGAAGGAAAAAGTCTTTGTTTTTGTTAACTCCCCTGTAGTCATTCTTCATTTTGTTGATCGGATAAGTTTACAACATATTCCCAACACTCAGAAATAGATCTAGTTGTTCTGTTGTGAGTAAAGCAATACACTGATAACTTTTACTGCATGATTTCTTGGCCAATAAAATAGCTAATAAAATTCCTGAACAGCACCACTCATGTAAAAGTAGGTTAAGGTCAGCTGAGTGCGTCTACTAGAGCAGAAAAAAGCAGCACTCTCCACTGTTTATGTACAAAGGCAGACTGATTAATGATCTGCCCACCTCACTGCTCTTTGCTCCTTCCCTAAGCGCCGACTGCATTGCGTTTAGAGGACCGGTGTGAGGAGCCCTGGAGCGCTGGCGTCATGGTGAAGAATGTGGTGTCGTGGTGAAGAATGTTTCGCAAGGTCAAGAAGCGCCACAGCAGTAGCAGTTCCCAAAGCAGTGAGATCAGCACCAAGAGCAAGGTGAGCGGTTGCTGCAGCCTGAAACCTCTCAGCCGAACTTCACTTCGACTCGAGCTGTGACGTTAACGCCTGTTCTCTCCTTACACAGTCTGTAGACTCCAGTCTGGGAGGCCTGTCCAGGTCCAGTACAGTCGCCAGCCTTGATACAGACTCCACCAAGAGCTCAGGTTAGCCATCATGCATTTATATAGACAATGCAGGTTTCACGTATATACAGAATGTAATACATAATAAATAACAAAATCTTCATTTTGAATGTATAGGTAACAGTGCATCCGAGACATGCACCGAGTTCAGAGTTAAATATTTGGGAGCTGTGGAGAAGCTGGACTTTGAGATGAGCAAAACCCTCCAGGAGCCGTTAGACCTGATCAGCTATATTGATACAGCTCAGGTGATGATCACATGTATGATCTGCTAAAGGCATAGGATTATTGGTATAATGATCTATACAGCCCTAGAAAATCTTTTTTTTTTTTGAAGAATGATGCACTATTATTATTTTAAGTCAGGTACCAATTTTAACTTCTTCACCATCATCCTATTTACTTGCTCTGTATTGTTTCTAAAGCAAGATGGAAAGCTGCCGTTTGTGCCTGGAGAAGAGGAGATGATCCTAGGTGTGTCCAAGTATGGAGTCAAAGTGGCGTCTTTGGACCAGTGTGTAAGTCTCTTCATGACACTTTGCATAAAGCAATGCCATGATAAAGGGAAGTGTGTTTTCCCAGTGTTTTTATTTACAGTAACATCAGATTGAATATATTGACAGTCCACACACACTGTGCTTTTATTTGAATGTACCTCTATACTAATGTATTTTATGCTACAGTAAATGGCCCTATATATTTATCTTCTAAGACATTAACAATGCATAGTATCAGATTTTAATTTAGGAATCATCAAAATGAGGAAAATTATGTTTTTGAACATAAACCTTCCGCTTTTCTCTAAAACACCCATGCTGCTTTTCGCCTTCCCACTAGGATGTGTTGCATCGGCACCCTCTCTACCTGATAGTGCGCATGCTGTGCTATGATGACGGTCTTGGAGCTGGGAGGAACCTGCTGGCTCTCAGCACCACCGATGCAAAGCAACAGGAGTGCAGCATCTGGATCTACCAGTGCAGCAATGCGGTAAGCTGATGCACCACACCACTAAATAATCTGCCTACTTCATATTGAACTGTTTTTCATATCTTCATAACTTCTTACTCCGTCTACTCTGCAGTTGAAATACAAGTTAAACCACACCAACACATTTACAGTCTCAGAATGTCCTCGTCATATTCAGTAAGGGTGCAACAAATAATCAACTGAAATCGATGGCCAAGTTAATTGCCAATGAATCAGTTGTTGATTAGTCAGTAACATCATGATTGATTTTATATATTTTTTTCCACTTTGAGTCACATTGTACACTTAACCTGGCAGAAATCATTGTGAATTGCAATACCGCTAATGTTACCTGGCACGAGAGCACGAGAGTGGTATCGAACAAGAGGCAGACTGGCTCTCTGCATGATCCTGTGTCTGTATGCTAGTTAACTAGCTCGCCAGTAATTGTATATAGACTGTATATATACAATTGTATATTAACACAATTTTGGCAAACAAATGTTATTTGTCCCTTTTTAGCCTGTTACAGTTTTGATTCTGTCAAATTGCGTGTGTTTAATCTTGATATTTGATCTTAAGTGCCGTAATTGACATCCTCCGTCTTTTACACATCTTTAAATTATAGTTGTATTTTATTAATGATACTTTTCTTCTCCCTGGATTTAGATTTTGACAGGGGGAAAAAAAAAATCCCGGAAGTCTATTTGTCTTTTATTTCAGAAGGAACGTTTATCATTATTATTCTCAAACTAAATGTAAAAACGGATGGCTAAATAAGAGCCATTCAGCACCTTCAATCCGAATAGCTGATTATTCTTTCAATAATCAATAGATCCTTCATTTTAATATTCACAATAGTTTTTAGTTACAGCCCTTATCCAGCATCCATGCCTGTACCAATATGTCTTTTAAACTGATTTAAAATTTATACATGGAATTAAATAAATCATATTTAAAGGAAAAAAGGATGGAGGCACCAGTTTGGGTGTAAAAGTGTGATACTGGCTGAGAAGAGTTAGTTCTTCTGTTTTGGTCAGAGCAAATTATCAAATACATCCTACAAATTCACCCTGCTCACACAACACCTGTTCTGTTGAAGCCAATATGTTGGACGAACATTTCCTGAATACCACATCCCTAAGAATCATTTTGTTTTTTTGCTATTGCCATTAATCTTATTTCAACAGGGTGAAAGAAAGTCTGGATCCATAAGCAAACAAGGAAATGCTGTACATTTCAGGAGCAAGATGTGTTTGTGTATTTTTCGTACATTGTTAATCTCAAAGCCAGTTTTCAAAGCTCACATCAATCCTGATAAAAATTAAATACCTATGGATCCTGGGATTTGGGACGCCTTGTATTTATGTACTAAACCTCCAGTGCTATCTAACACTGTATTCTTTCCACTGCAGGAACAAGCTCAAGCTGTCTGTAAAGTGCTCTCGGCTTCCTTTGACTGTGTTCTGGCTTCAGACAAATCCTGAGGTTCGTCGCTCCTCTGAAGGCCAGGCCTATAACGGAGGGTCAAAGTGGCATAAAGGCATGATCCCTGGATGTTGTTTACAGTGTCTTTTCCCCATTTCTGCGCCTCCACTCGTAGCAGTTAAGTTTAGGATTCAAATAATGATCGGTATATAAGAGAGCCTCAGCAGGGAGTAGTGTTTACATCAGTCACGTACCTTACCTCTTCTGCTTCTGATATTACAACCTCCATCATCCAAAGGCCAGGCAAGTCTTGAGCCTAATTTAATCTTATTGAATGTAAATGCACACTGAGCTCAGCATACCGTTTCTGCTGTGGTCCAGGAACTCATGGGATTAATGCTATCAGTGGTACAGTAATTACAACGAGTACGAAGGAGCACAAGGACTTATTCATCCAACATGCTGTAAATTCTATAGCCAACTGTAGCTCTGTGGGTGGAAGGTTGGGGAGGTCTGATGTTCAGTGCTGTTTGTAACAGACCACCCTTTCCTGTCCTCACACACACCCTGGTCCTGATGGGACTGGATCAGTTCATATGGTACTATAAGGTCAAAATGGTACAATAAACTTTTTTTCACTGATTTTGAACGTTTCATTTGTTTTTGATAAAAGCTTAGTATGGTCAGTCTCACCAGTACTGTAGATGTGATTTCTTATCATAGAAGTTAAAGTATTATGTAAAAAAATGTTTAAAAAGCAACAGCATTAAAAGCTATAAAATTTACATTGATGGCATTTGCCTGAGCAACTTACATCCATCTCATTATATGTCTGAGAGTGGTGCTTGGTGGTCTGAACCCGTGACCTTCCAATTGGAAGTTTAATGTTATATTTTAAGAGTACGTTGCCATATGGTAAGACCGTACAACATGAAAATATGCCTAACGAATTTTTTATTTCACCTGTCAAGACAACTTAGCTGGTCTTCCAGCTGCTGGAGGAATAGTGGCTCCCATTAAACCAACTACTACCACTTGTTCTTGGCCTGCTGCAAAAGTAAATCCATTTTGGTGCAAAATTCACAATTTTTTTTTTTTTTATCTATAGTCAACATTTTAAGCATTAAATAAAATTCTCTCTGGCCTGTGCGTGTAACTACTAGAAAGGCTATTATGAAGAATTTACTTTTTTCTCCAGGAGGCTTCAAGAAGCTGAATTTGAAGAAATTTGTGAGAAATTATATACACTGACGGTCAATGAAATCTTTGAGGCCATACTTTTTAACATAAGTTTTATTTGAGAACCCAAAACTGTTTTTGTTTCATATAAATAATTTCTTGAGGTTGCTGACATGCATTAACAAAGATTTAAAGTTTCAAGAATAACAAACACGGTAAATTTAACAAAAGAAAATTGCATCTAACACACCCAAATTCACAACAGTCAATAGCGGGTATGGCCCCCATGTGCATTGATGCAGGCGGCCATCCTTTGGCGCATACTCCTGACAAGACGTCGGATTGTGTCCTGGCAGGGCGAAACCGGTCCCGCGGGTGCTGCAGCTGGATGTAGCGATCCTGCTGAGGGGTTGTCACTCTCTCTCGCCCTGGACGTGGTCTATCATCAACAGAACCTGTTGCAGTGTGCCGTTGAACCAGGTTTCTGATTGTGGGTTGTGAACAACCCATACGTCTCGCGATCTCGCTGTAGCTCAAGCCGGCTCCCACCATACCCAGAGCCCGGAGACGCTGTTCAGTTGATAGACGTGGCATGATGACGTTCACTGGACTAATAATGGTGGTCTTTATTGGGCCCTTATATAGGCCTCCAAAACCAATCCTCAAATTATTCATGTACATACGCATGTACAATACGCATTGAGTATTGCACCATGGGTGTTTGGGCCACATTTGAAAAGAGACCATCCCGTGTGCAATGAACTGTGAAACCATGACAACTCAACATTGTCTGCACTACCCGAACAGCAAGATATCAGCAAATCCACAAGGATCATTTCAAACCCCAGTACAAATAGAAACACTCGTACATTTATACCTGAATGTTTCTATTTGACTGTCAGTTTATTTCCTCTAAACACCATTGTTTTAAATAACTTTCTTTTTTATTTCTTAATTCGTCACTAATTAACCGTATAAATACATGCACGCCATGTTCAACATTTAGGTTTTTAGAGTTGCATGGTTTTGAAAAGTTTCAAAAACGAACATTTTGAGACAATTTCAATTTATTTGTCTATGTACAAAGGTGGCGTAATTGTAAGTGCTGTGGCCTCGCATCTCCAGGGTGGATTCAATTAATGCCTCGGGTCTGTATGCCTGAGTTTTCTCCCTGTGCTTGTTGGGTTTCCTCCCACATTCAATCCCACAGTGTTTGTGCAATTGATTGGCACCTCCCTGTGCCCGAAGTCTCCTTAATAAACTGAGAAGAAAAAAAAGAAGAAAATAGCCCTAATGAAGATTTCAGGAAATATTGTGAAAAATATATGGTTTTATCCACCGAATCCACACTCCTGTGCAGTTGTGTGTGCGATCGAGTGTCACGAATAAGACCATGTAATTAAAGATTCAACATATGTTTTGTAATGACACTAAATTGATTTACAGCTTTTTTTAATCTTTCAAATGTAAATATACAGTAGATGAGCAGTGAATAGCAACCGTTCTCGAATTCAATAGTGCTTGCTGAAACAGCATTGCTTGGTAGTTAGCCGACATCGAGAACACTAAGAATGTTAGACTTGCTGACAGGTTAGCGTTTATAATTTAAAGCACTGGAATCGTCTCCGCTTTCCTTCCGGCTGTAACTTTAATTCTCCCTGCTATCAGTTGAAGATGAACAGGTGTCCTGCCAGCCAAGAGGTGATCATTTGATCCTTACAAAAGACACCCGACACGTACAAACATGCTTCACGTCTGTTGCGGAGCTCAGCTTCAAGAGGCTCGTATGAGAATTTGTCATTGCGGCGTCAGTGGAAACGAGCGCTGAATTGTAAATCTACAACACTTACAATAAAATTTGAAAAGGCTTAACCATGTGAGTGCAAACAGGTTTTTAGAAATTAGCCTCCAGGACTACAACAGAAGTTGTATAAATAAGAATGGATTTGCATTAATTAGCAACAACACTCATCTGAATTAACTTGGTCTAACAGTGATCTGGTGTCTCCTGTTGTACTCCACTAGGTGGGGATCTTGTTGTACTGTTGTACATTACAACATGGTACATTTCCGATTGTTTTGTTTAAGGACAAACCAAAAATTGGACCCTATTAAAATATACCACTCATGTACACTTTTGACACTCCCGGTTTGACTTGAATGTATATTTATATGAGGGAACTAAGAGTTCAGTTGATGCATTCTGAGCAGTATAGTTTCCTCTTTTTTATTTTAACAATTCAAGCATCAGAAACAAAAACTCCTTAACCTCGGGTTTGATTTAACTTCCAGTTTTCCCATTTATTTATACAATATTAGAATCAACAGGATGACAGGAAACAAGAGTGAAGTGTTTCTCTTCGTTGTGTTTCGAAATGCCTGGATGTCCGTATGCCCGGCTAGGAACTGAAACACGACCTCGTTGCTCCATCGGTTCAGTTTTAGGTTTACAATTAAATATACACATATAAACTCTTCAGTTATTTACAGCGCCGCATAAGACGGGTCCTATTCGTTTCCAGTGAATTAAAAGGCAGAGGATGATTCTGGAAGTTAATTACAAGTCTCTTCTCGTTGCTAAAGTTACAGGTCACTGTGTTTCAAGCTCAACAGGGACTAAGTCGATTTTAATTAAACGTCATAGAACATTCTATAGAGTTGCTCTGCAACCAAATGAAAACTTCATCACGTAAAATGTATTGCTGTACAGTATTACATATTAGTGCGGTCTCCGCTTTCGGGAAACGGAACGGTGGGGAGATCGGAGATGCGCGGTTACTGAGGAATGGTTTTGGTTTTTCCCTCTGTTAAAGGGTACATTAGGAGGAGGGTTGGTTCTACACATCGCTAAAATCTGGGCAGACATTAATTACCCAGCTCTAAAAATGTATTAAAATCTCAACGAGAACTACAGGGCATAAATATGAGCATTGGTCATATTAACATAAAGCTAGTATAAACTCATTCATTAAGAGACTATTACTAGATAAGTGATCTAAGCAATGCATTAACTTGTGAAAACAAAGATGACGGCCGTTCGGGGGTATAGCAAAAGGCTCATGCCCTCAGAAAATTCCCTTCATTTCACTCCCAGATCTTCGCATGCCGTCATCTTCAGCTCTGCTCTGGTTAAGCATCAGTATTCGCTTCTTTCCTTCAGTCCAATATCATATAGGATCTACTATCACACTCGTACACACAAACGTACATTATATTACTCGGGCTGCTTCTCTCATTCCAAAATGCATGCTGTAAATCTCTTTTCTTACAGATATGTAGTGTAGTACAGGGCAAGGCAGGAGCGCTCCCAGGTTTAAGCAGCCGAGGATCTATTTATAAGTTTTGATGTGGGGCAGCGGGTGTGGAAACGGGGACAGTGGAAGTAAAGGATCCAGAGGGGAAACGTCCTTTTTTTTCTGCTCCGGTGCAGTGCTTTAAAAGTAAACCACCTCCATTTCTCCTTCCGTCTGGCAAGAGATGCGACATGACGTGATGCGTTTACACTCATGTTCTCAGATAAACATGGCAGCTCATGAAGAAACCAGTCCTCCCAAACTACCAAAACTACAAGAAGGAGCCGAACGGTTCAGTGTTGAGAGCCGTAAAGCTTTTGTTACAGAAAAGTGCATCTACCATGTCGAAGCAACTGACTATTTTAATTCTTCTT
>QNUK01000073.1:0-62500 GCA_013621035.1 Clarias magur | reverse complement strand
CAATGAGCCTAACTAATGTGTCTGCATCAGAGATAAAAATAACCAAAATTAACTACAATGAGATCTAAACCAATTAAGAAAGTAAAGACAGGGAAATGAGTGAGGCCAGGAAATTGTTCTTCTAATAATAATAATAATAAAGGATCAGGGCTCACATTAGAACAAGAGCTTGCCAAAAAGCACATACAGTACTGTAATTCATTTAACTGCTTAGCCCAAAGAAGATGAATGACAGACAATATGTCTATCAATACCGTGACTAACCCTAACACTAAAAGACAGCCCTCCATTTTGTAATTTCTTTGAGTAGGTACAGTACATGATATATTAAAAAAAGGGCAAATTTCAATCCAAAATTATAAGTTAATTCAGTTTTATTCAGTAAGATTGTCTGCCAAGATCTGCTATTGCAAAAAAAAAAAAAAAAAGAGAGATATAAGAAATAGAAATATAGGAAGAAAATATCTATCAATATCTACATTTTTTTTAAATGTTAACATCTGTTACGGAATTCAGCCATGATTTTACTGGCATCATCTTGTAAATTGTGTTGACTAATAATCTTAAAGATGGCTATAATTGCATGGTCTAAATTTATCCTTCAATTACACCAACTGTAAAGTGTATAAAACAGATGATGTTCCCAATTAGTTCTAGCCTACGATGCTGAAAGGTTGTGCCAAGATAAATCAGGACATAAATGGAAAAAATATGTGGCAGAACTTTTACTGAAGCTAGGGGTGTCCACAAAAATGGCTTGAACTAAAAAATAAAGTAAATTGTGAGACTGGTGATTTGCTTTTCAAAATCACATTCATACAGTAGGTTGGTGAAGAAAAAAAAAATCAAAGAAATTGTATCTGTAGCCAAAGAGAAGCACATGGGCTGACCAAGAATATCTTAAAAACAACTTCTAAAAACATCACAAGATTTATCCAGATAGCCCAACTAAAACTAAAAGCCTACTGTACATAGAAAAAAAACATGCTGCCTAAATAGTTGCAGTCCCATCAAGATAATGGATGCAGGAGTATACATAAAGTATAGCTCGTTTTTCTAGGCCGTGTCAGCAGTTAAATGTTGTGACATTGGTGTTAATGTGGGAGCACACTGTCCCAGCCCTTTACTCGGAGACCTCCACCAGCTATTGGCCAGCAGTCTGTAATTTTCCCCTGTACTAATGATACCGTCATCCCACTGTGGGAAAAAATGCAGGCAACTACTGAAATGACAAACAGAGAGGAGAAGAGATGGGAAAGCAGCCAGGGCCCTGCTCATCCCCTCTGCTTTAATCGTGAAGATTGTCGAGCAGAGTCTTTATGAAACGAGCGCAGACAAGGCTGCTTCACATCTGCATTCCTATTTAATCCTGTAATTAAACACAGGGCTTTTTCACATAGCGAAAACAAAGAGATCTTTATCACACAAATCATTCACTTGCTATGATAGGAATGTTTGGAGTCATGAAACTTTTAAATGATTAAAAATTACTGCATTTTGGTAAAAAATTACATTACTTGTAATCAATATAATGTGTTTGTTTTTTGTACTGCTTTCTTAAATGTTATTTTTTTATACCATGCTCCTTATAAATAGTAAGATTTTTCTCATGGGTAATTAAACAAAATCAACACTGTAGCATTAAACCATCAAGCTACACAGCAAACAGTATATGATTATGCAAATGCTTATAGGGAATAAGAGGTTGAGGACTGATTCCTGCAAATGCAATCATAGATAAATATACATCAATTACTTAGCAGTTTAGGCCATTCGAAACTACCCTGTTATTTACAATATAAACAGATGTACATCATTGTTTCCTAATGAGGAATTATGGAAGTCTATATCTTAACAAATACCTTGTTAGAACATACAGTCAGGTTTTGATCATTGGCATTACTTGTAAAGTTAAAATAGTTCAGGAATTGTTATTAAAAATAATAATAATAATTTAGGTCAATTTGCTTGATCTCACATATAAATCAAACATAAGAAAGCTTTTGAAGCAAGTTCAGTCGAGAATTATTTCGAAAGGTACAGTATTTTCTTTGTCGTGTGTGCATTTAGTACGTTGAGCAACCTCCATTTGCAACATAACATTCTTTCTTAATGCTTCATGAGAACAGATCAGGATTCTGAAACAACTCTTCGATACAGAACCTGTTCCCATCCTTCATGGTCCTAAATCCTGTCTTATGAACTCTCTTCCTCATCAGCTCACCCCACAGGTGTTTGCAGAGTTTATGTCAGGTGACCGAGATGGCCAGAACAACAGATCTGCTCTGGATCATCAACATTTTGAAATGTCATCAACATTTGAAAGGCACCTAATAGTAGATTTTAAGACTCTATAATCCTAAAAAGACTAAAACCTTCTGAAAATCTCCAAATTGTGGTTCTGGTCCCTGGATAAATTTATAGGGAGTTACTGTACAGACTCCTGTGCATGAAAGCAAAGCACAATAGTCCAGAGTCCAGATATTTTGATGAATGCTATATTTATCGGTCAGTGAAGCCGGAAAATGTAATGGTCGTTTAAGAGTTAAACACTTGGATTGGTTGAACTTAAAATATTTTTTTTATTTGCTTATAATAAAATGTACATTAATCAATAGTTTGGGTAACCAACCAAAATCGACACACGTTTGAAACCCTTGCTCACCTAGTGTGCCAATAATTCTGGACCTCACCTATGTGTAATAACTGTTATAGTCCAGAAAAATTATCATTGTACAAATAAATAAATAAAACACCTAGGATTTTATGTTCTCTGGTAATGATGAAAAAGTTTGAATTTCACTCACCTGAGTTTTCAGATCCCCAGGTCTGTAAACCGGGATAGAGAGGTGGCCTTGCTTCTGCAAAAGAAGCTGTGGATAAAGATTTTTTTTTCCAATTAGGGCTGTACAAATAAAATGGTAAGAATTTATTTACCAAAAAAAATGCTTGCTTCATTATGATTTAATAAAAAAATCTAAAAACGTTCTTCTTTTCAAAATGAAAGGATAATACTGCCAAAAGATGAAACAGACATTTGTTCCTACAGTAAGGCCCTTACCTTGAGCCCTTGGAGTGTAAGCTGATGATCTCTGGCTTGGAGGTGCAGGTCTAGTTGGGGCAATACTCTGTAAGAATGACAACAGTTTCTAAGTCACATGTTCTATAGAAACTATACTCAAATAATGCTCAAGACAATGCTAAATGCTCACTCCAGCAATGCTCACAATAATCCACATCAGTAATATCATAAATAATCTACAACTGCTGCTGCATTTAAACACTGCCATCTGCCACAATCCTGAAGTGTTATCTAATGAACAGTTTTAATCCTATTAAAAAGTTAAGTAAAAGTCCTAATAGTTCTTTTGTTTATTCATCATAGAATTTTAGTGAATATAAAAAGCCTACACCTCCACATCCTATTCCATCATTAATATGATATTGCAACCAACAAGTGTTGCATGGTATACCTGTACTCAAAGTACTGTAGTATTAGCGTTTTGAAAACTGTACAAAAACATAATTTAGAGAAAATTACAAAATTACAAATTACTATCTATTATGAGAACTGATTTGTGATCTGTAACAGTAATTATACAAAGACTACAAATTTGCATAGTGCTCAAGTAAAGATACTCAGATGACTGGAACCAGAATCAGAAAGTGATCAGAATCGGCTATTTTTCAGCTTAATTGCCTGATCAGCCTCAGACATGTGATTCTGTTCCTATAATGCATCGGCTCCCGAGTGGTGCGACAGAAAAGCACTCGCCCTATAATGAAGTATGGTGGTGGTAACATTGGTATAGGGCCGCTTTTTCTCAGCTGAATCTGGGGCTATATTCAAGGATCATGGAAGGCTGTAATACCGATCTATTTTGGCAAATATACTGTACACAAACACACAGAAAACAAGTAATGATTTCACAGTTTACCTGTGAAGCTTGAACATAAAATATATAATCAAATCTGTATTTTTTCCCCCTAAAGTTAACAAACCAACTTTTGAAATGCTCTTTTCAAGCAGATCACAACAAAAGTATGCTCAGACATGCAAATATCTTCTGATTCTTCACAAGTTTTAAGAGGTGAATTTAAGAGGTTTATGAGTCCCACCGTTTAAAAACAGCAGGCTAAAATAATCCGTTTTACAGTTTATCGGCCCATATTCAATCAACATTGCTCAATCAACATTAGGATGGGGCTACATGAGATCTAAATCAATCTATCCTGCTATGCATGATCAGTGTTAGTGCGTGGGTTTTTTATGTTAGTGTTGTAAGTTATATGTTGTGTTTTTGATGGAGCAGCACTGTGATGCAATTCTGTGTCACTGACAATAAAAGTATTTCTCTTATCATTTTGTACAAATAACAGTCAACAAAAGAATGGCTTCAGTAGAATAATAAGAATGATAAAACATAATAGGAACGGTTCAGTTAAAGTTCAGATCCATATCCCAAAGAAAACCTGAAAAATGAGTTTAGGCAGGGTATGCAAAAGACATCCCATTGCAAGATCATGTGATGTGCGACATTTTGCAAAGAAAAGATCTTTACTATCCCTTATGAAACACATGTCTGACAAAGAACACTGACCTTCCTACTAGGATTCATGTACTTGCTCTGCCAATCTGTGGTGTACTTTTCAGTGTAGTCCTCCAAAATAGCATACAGGTCATAGGCTTCTGGAGGTGGTTCCACATCTCCATTCAGAATAGCAGATGCACGAATGTCTTGGGCATAGAACCTTCCAGAAAACAAATAAAAAACATTTAGCAAAAGAGACAGTGAGGTAAAAAATATTAAATAACTAATTATCCAAATGATAGTTAAAAGCTTAACATCATATACTTTCTGTTAGTGTCTTTACGTTCCATCAGGTAGGAGCCAACAAGAGAAACTCCCGCATAAAGGCCACGTGACTTGCAATAGGAGAAGACAGCCGCCATGCTTCGGAATGCCACATCCGCCTCCAAATTCCTGTTAAAAACATTTAGACGGGTTTGTCTACGAAGCTGCACTGCAATATCCTTATTCAAAAACAACAACCTGGCAATTACACGCAATTCTCACTTAATGATTATCTGGGACCACTATAGCTAAGTGTTTAAAACTCGCCTGTAGATTTTTTTAATTCATAAATATTTAGATTCACATGGCATCACCACAAAACTAAAAAGCAATCTAAATATACAGAGCATTGTTTTAATTAATAAACAACAATAAAAAATAAAATAAATTCCCATACACAGACCAAAAAAAAAAAAAAAAACCTAGATGGGACAAAGTATTTAATTAAACTACCGGTTCTTAATGTGGTAAAGTGCTACCTGTCATTATATATAATTCTCACTAAAAAGAAAAAAAACGTACATCCTGTGCTTGCTCATGCTTGCTAAAAGCATAAATCACTGTTCGTCAACAGGAACTGGTCTCATGAGGCGCCAAAATGAAATTCAACAGAATGTAACCGACATCTGTATTAATCTCTGTTACAGAAGGAACGAGAGCGCATGTGTTAAATATTATTCATGAATAATATTTAATAGGAATAATATTGCATGTAAACAATGTACATGCAATATAAATATAAATTATTGGGAATTTACAAATGAATTATTGACTTTAAATACTATTTAAAACTTATTTTGAATGACTGCAAATATTGGTTAATATATATTTTAGATTAACCAATTTTGAAGATTTCAAGTGGGTGCGTGTGCAGAAGTGAAACTTGGTGCATAATGTGACCAATGCATAACACACACTGCTTGTGTGTCTGTGGTTGGTGTACAAACTTGTTGCCAAGAGTACAAAAAAAAAAGTTGCAGGAAAGTCCCCGAACTAGCGGTTTTATAAAAACGAGGTTTTATACTGTATGTAGGCAGTAGATAAATGTGATTCATCTGTCAACAAGAGTCCTTGGTTGGAAATTGTATATTTTTCCCTTCCTATTTGCTCAAAAAAATCACTGTAGTAGTAGATATATACAGTGCATTTACAGTAATAAATCACTGAATCCAAAAACAACCACTAAATACCTTGGCTTACAGCCAGTGCTATATTCTTTGAAAATTCTTTAACATGGATGAAACCCAACATAATGTGGAAACTGCAGACTGTAATTCAGACCTTAGGATTATTTACAACCCATAACAGTGATGTGTTTCAATCATCTGCTATACCACCACCTGATCATTTCCCTTCCTCAAATATAGGTTACTGGTTAATACATGGCATCTTCCCAAAAGGCTCAAATTATTGGTCAAATGTCAAACATTTAGGTATTCGACCAACGATCTTATCCGTAACAAATTTACAAAAGTGCTTGAGGATTACCGTCATTGGACATATCCTTAGACTGGGTCACTACTACACAAAGAAATCAACTAAGAAGGCTGCTGAAAGTACTGCAGTTGGGTTAAGAACTGTTTAAAACAGTATTAAAACCTGGAAGCATAGTGCTAGAAAAAATGTGGTCCAAAAATAAAGAAAGAAAGAAAGAATAAATGGAGAGCATGCAAATGCTTAAATGTCAAAATAAAATAAAAAATATAATTAATAAAATAAAATAAGTTAATTTCAAATTGCACAATACAAGAAGAATATACAGCCATGGGAAGCCCACTTGTTATTGAGACTAAATCAGGCAAAAATGCTTTAATGTGCATAAAGATTGGACTTTTGAGCAATGAAAAAAAAAAAAACATTCATGTGGTCTAATGAGTTCACTCTATTCCAGAGTGATGAACCCATCATGTATAGTACATGCCTCTGGAGACATTTATGATCTAGGATTGCTTCATTTAGGTCAGATCCTGGCTCAGCAATATTATGTGGCTATAAAATGAAGTCAGCTGATGACCTGCATGTACTGAATGACAAGGTTATCAAATCAATGGACTTTTTCTTTTCTGATGGCAGGATTCTGAAATATGCCTATTTTATCCTCAAATTGTGAAAGAGTGGTTCTGGGGACGCAAGTAATTATTTACACACGCACACAAATTGGCCACCACATTGTTGTGGTAATCAAAGTTTAAGGCAGTAGAATGAAATCTTCAAGTGTGTGATTTTTTTTTGGGGGCCAGGCAGGATCCAGACAATAACTATGGAAACATGAAATAATAAATATCAAAATATAGCCTCAGGAACATAGGGAGTGTGCCAAAAACAACTGCAAAATGCCTGCGTCAACATCTCTAGTGCAAATAATAATAATCTGAATGAGACATCCAGAACATCAAGACATGTACCTACTTAGTACAAGTCCAAGTGTATATTCTGATACAGTACGTTCCAAAAACTGACTACTCTCAAGTTCATAAAGCACTGCTAAAGCCTTAATCACAGATGCTGGCAAAATGCTACAAATGTTTGCCATGAAAATTAAAGGATTAGCTTCTACCTGCCAAGAGGGCCAACAGCCACCGTGCAGTTCCCTCCGAATGTAAGGTTTCCCCCTTTACTGAAAGCTTCCACAGCTCGCCGCTGATTTAAGATGATGACAAAGTCAGAAGCCTAAGGATGAAAAGCAGTTATAAGCACGAAAAAACTTTAAAAAGCCCTAATAACACCAAAAATGTTATACAGTCAAAAGTTCAAAAGTGTGCACCCCCTCTTTTAATTGTGTTTTTTATTTACTGTAAAAGCAATAAAATGATCTGATCATAACAGATCCTTAGGCAAATACAGATGAACCTTCCAATGATTCAATAGCTTATACATCTACCCTTTAGCAGCAAAAACTTCAGTCACTCACATCGTTGTGAAGGAATTTTGGAACATTTTTCTTCACATTGCCTCAGTTCATTAAGGTTTTCAGACTTTTGCTTGTGTATAGCTCTCTTAAGGTCCCACCAGGGCATTATAGTTGGATTGAGGTCTGGGCAACTTTAGCTGTCAGATAGACGGCCTCACATTTGCCTGTAGAATACTCTGGTATACAAGAGTTCATTAAAGCTCATGTGAAATCCTATTGACTGCAAAGTGACCAGGTCCTGTGGCTGCAAAATAAGCCCAAACCATCACCCCTCAACCTCTGTGCTTGACAGTGGGTATGAGGTGTTTCTGCGGAAATGTTTGGTTTTTTGGTTTAAAGCCAAACAACTCCAATTTGGTCTCACCTGTCCATAGGAAATTGTTCCAGAAGTTTTGTGCTTTGTTCAGATGCAGTCTTGCCTCAATTATGCTTCTGGGTTTTTTTTGGACAGAAACGTTTTCTCCTGGCAACCCTTAGACACAAACTGTACTTGTTCAGTTTTCCTCTAATTGTGCTGACATGGACTAACATTTAAATGCTTAGTGAGGCCTGGATTTTGGGGGGAATTTCTCTGAGCATATGGTGTCACCTTGGAGTGAATGTTCCCACTGTAGTTTTATAAACCCTTCTAGATTTATGTGAAGCAACAATTGCTTCTCCAAGACAATTGACAAATGTCTTTCCTTCTTGGCATTTTGTGAACACACCTGAATGCTCCAGACTAGCAAACTGCCAAAACTTTTGCTTTTAAAGAGGTCTGCACATCTGCTGATCATGAATTAATCACGGGCTGCTGATTAGCAGCATCTGGCTGCAACTTCTGTGAAAGCAGTAAGGGAGGGGGGACTTTGTATTGCCCAAATGTTTGTTTTTTTCCCTTTTTGGCTTAATTTTTTTAAATGAGTAATTGCATGATGGAAAATCTTATGTGGTGTTGTTCGTCTGTTGTATTTGCCTGAGATTCGCTATGATCTGTGATTATGTTTTTACACCTGCTAACTTTTGACCTTTATTATATCACTTTAAAGATAACCAAACTTAATCCCGCCATCCTGCTTTCTCTTCACAACATGCATTAAGAAAACATAACTTATTCCCAGCACTGGATGAAAAATCATTCCATGCCAAGTATTGGCTCCTCCTACATTTCTTAATTCTTTATTTTTCCCTGCCCTGCTCACTGGAGGTTGAGGCAGAAAAGTTTGTAAAGCTGCTTTGATACAATCATTTGTATAAAAGGTCCTTTTCTTTTAACCTAAAAAGACTGTTAAATGGCCAAATACTTGTGTGCATTACATTCAAAACGAAAACGCAATACAGAAAATACAAAGCGTTTTATGCTTCACTACACCTGAAACAATGTCATCTAATGCAGGTACTTGGTTCACAATGGGTCATCCAATGGTAAAACCATAGGCCATAAAACAAAGCTTGACTGTCTGTTCCTGATGCTGACAAATGACCAAATGACCTTTGCAGGAGCATATGTACATGATTGCGTGGGCCAAAGATAGAAGGATCCAGTCACTTGGCTGAAAAATGATGAAGTCAGTTCATGAGCCTCAAATAGCTCTCTATTTAAAGGGCACCAGTGTCATCATGTATAAAGCTCATGTGAAATCCTCTCACAATCTTAGAGGTCAACTGAAAACTTAAAAATAATTATTTATATTTTTATTTAAGCTAAAAGCTGAGCGTAAAAGTTTGTGAAACATTTTCAATTAGAAATACAAACTGTAATTGAAGTTTTTTCAAATAAATATGGATCTCTTGTATGCAATTTCCTGTAAACAAGATTACAAAATGAACCACCATCAGTCACACCCTACCAGCACAGAACAATCCAATTTCAAGTAAACACACAGACACATTTTTCTCTCAGGTTGTTGACAATTGTTGTTTCTTAGGTCATAAGAAATGTAATATATATTGTGATTAAAAAACGTTTAGTATTATCAATCAAGATTAACCAACGTATAGCTTGCAGACTTGAAACTACATCTACAAGCTACAACAGACCAGTGCTAAAATGTACAAATACAATGTCTGTCCAGAAGGTATCCAGCCATGTAATATGAAAAATAGATAGATACAGTTACTGAATATATTGAAGAAATATTATACGTAGTACAATAATACCTCATTCCCTTTTAAAGTCGGCACCTTGGAACCTCACACACTTCTCCCAGCAACTCTTCCACTGTTCAAAACCCTCTGCAAAATATTTAGTTTTAAACTGCCTTGTCGTATTTTCCTGAATCTAATAAACGGTCTGAAATCTTCCCATTCAAAGATTTAAGTTTTGGGGAAAGCCAGAAGTCACAAGACACCAATCTGGACTTTTTGGGGTTGGGGGGGGCGAAGGGAGGCGAGTTGGGTCACATGGGTGATTTGATGTTTCACCAAAAAACATCAAAAACTTATGAATCGCCTCCGAGTGGCGCAGTGGTTAAAGCGCTCGCCCTATCATCCGGAGATCGCTAGTTCGAATCCCGGGTGGTGCTGTAACCTCTCGCAGCCGGAGGTCTAGAGAGAGCTGATTGGCCGAGCTCTCTCAGAGGGGAGGGATGAGAGGTACATAGTGCTCCCACATTAATCACGGCTCTACAGCCAATCAGGGGCGTCTGTGAGCTCGCGCAACGGAGGGAGCGGATAGCGCTGTCCTCCGAGTGTGTTACGCCGCCCCCAACGGTGCGCGCGCGAGCGAGCAGTTCGAAAAGATGCCGTCGGCTGGCGTCACGTGGTTCGGAGGAAACACATGATAGTCTTCGGCCCTCCTGGCTGAGTGGTAGTAGTAGCCTTAATGTGGGAGTGACGGGGAGGAATTGGACACGACTAAATTAGGGGAGAAAATCGGGGAAAAATAAATAAATTAAAAAAAAACTTATGAAATCATCTGAATATTTTCCACGGAGGAATGTTCAAGCTTCCTCTGAAGCAAACCCGTTGCTATACTCGCTCAGGCATTTTACTAAATATTTTTACAGAAAAACTGCCATCTAACCTTTAGTCCCAAATTAATAGTCCATAATTTTAGTACAATATGTACTAAATGTATACAGTATATGTTTACAGAAAATTTCAGACCAGTTCTAAATCCATTTTTACATATTCCTGAACTGTTTAAGAGCACAACATTGAAATTATTGACAGTTCTATTTTACCTAAATGTGTGACATTACATGTCATTATCAACTACAATTTGGCTACTCATTAGCTAGGAAATGGTTCAATGAACACACGATTAAGATATAATTACAAATGACTCTGCTACGAATCATGCAACCCAGCTCACAGCTCAAAGCTGTCCATATCAACGGTACACAAGGAATTTTGTCATTTTTTTTACTCCATGTTCCATTACAAAGGGGCACAAACTGCCTACAAACAATACCATGCATGTTTGAATTATCTACAGTCTTTTGGCCACAATATTTCAAATATCATATTTCAATTTCTCCTCAATAAACCATGTCGAACTTAAAATTTCCTAAAACTTCCTGGGATTAAATTGAGGAAATGGGTTTCTTAGTATTTCACAAACTCCTAACAAAAAATAAATGGGACCGAACTAATATCATCCAACAGTAGCTGTATGTCAGAGAACAGGATTAGCATATGCATGTATTACAGTAGGTTTATGACTCCATATTCACACCCTCTACTGAAAAGCCTACAAATAGTCATCATTAATTATGATAAGTTTTAATTCCCCATATTAATAGAGGTTGCTTTCTGATTTGAAAAGAAAGGACACGTTGATGAATAGTGAAATAAATCAGATTTAAGCAAAAACTTACCTCCAACCCAATTTCAAAGCCCCCACCAAGACCAGCAATACCAATGGCTGTGGGAGCTGACCATCCTTAATTACATAACAAAAACAAAGTAATGTTTAGTAAGTTGCAAAAAATCTATTTACAAGAGTTTGTATTGCAATAGGCACTGCCAGCCAAAAATATTAGCTGCTCACTAATGTATTTTTCAACTGCTTGTAGTAAGGTTAACTTACTTCCATCAGGAAGACGAGCAATCACTATCCCACTTCCCCCTCGAGCAGTGATCATGAATCCTGCTTTGATGACTGATAAGATTACCAGTCCATGAGCTTTGGCGATCACATGGGCTTAATTGGACAGAAAGAAAAAGCAAAGCAAGGTCCATCAATAAAGTTTTTTCATAGGTCTCTTTATAAATATCCCTAAATACGACACGCCACACACACAATCCACATAAATCACATTAATTCCCCTGGGTCCTCTCAAGCCAGCTTAACCAGGTCAATGTAATCTTATCATCATCACTTGCTTCTGAAATTAGGAGTCTACATATTAATATCAGAATATAATTCTAATGTGATATTGTAGGCAAAGTGAACAATATAAAAAGGTATGTTATGTGAAAAACATATGAATGGACGCTAATCAGATTTATGCACTCTTTAATAAATGTAGCATACTGTATACTATGTACCTAAAGCTCCATCAATTATCAAACCAATATAATAATATATTTTTAATATAATATAATAATTAAAAGAAAATGTCAGTTGTCTAACTATATAGCTTGTGCAAGTGATGTAATTAAGGATGTGGCTTTGTTGATGCTTCCAAATGAAGGTAAAGGATGATCATCAGGGCTTAAATTCTACCATGATAGAGAGCTGCTGTCTGTTGCTTACTATGGGATGGAAAATGTGATACAGGATTGATACACCCTGACAAGACAGGAAATAATTATGTGATGTGATGAATACTTTTGCATTGTCATCATTATAATCTGTTTAAAACCATATTTCATAACCCGTTTTTTTATATACACAGTTACAGCAAATAGATACATTTACAGAACAGGTCAGAATTCCCACAATGCAGCAGCATGCTGACGTGTAATCTGAGAAAGGGCATTAACAGTAAACAATGGCTCAGACAAAGCCCAACAGCAAGCAATGAACAAAATTTGTCAGACACTCTGGTCTATAAGCTGGTTCATCTGCTGAGTAAAGATGCAAAAACAACAAGACTTTCTGTAAGATTGGTTGTTTTCTGGCAATATTTAAAAGGAGAGCAGCAAAAAAGCCCAATATATCTTCTCAAATAAGGCCAAGTATAATCAAATTATAGCAGCCACTGTCTATTTAGTGCAGCTTGAAATCTAGAAAGTTATTATTTGGAGGCAGAATTAAATTTGAACCTAAACACTCAGCTGTCCATTAGTCGTCATATGGAGAAAATTTATACTTGCGTTATACTGTAGTCCTACAGTTGGGATAGTAACATAGTAAATTAAAATCAAAATTTTTGACAAAAACGACTTGCAAATATTTGCACCAGAATAACATTTCTCAAATCTTTTTCTTACAATACAAAGACAGCTCCGCTTAAAGTGGTAAATGACCTACTAGTGGTACAAGTAGGCAGCTCCTTGCGTGCATTTAAAGAACTTCTAAAATAGCCCCCAAGTTGGGCTTGAGGAAACTGGCTCAGGTCTTATTTAATTAATCGTTCATTTTGTATATGTAAATGATGGGTTTTCAGTGCAAACCAAGGAAAGCCCTTCTCTACCTCCTAAAAATGATGGGCCACTGACAGGATACCATTATAGAATAAGAGCATACCTAATAATCACTTGTCACTCTCTCTCCATATTTGAAGTTCGAATCTATCATCTGATTATCACCTTTTCATCTCAAACCCAGATATTTCCAGCATGTCTGAAAACAATGGTTATGCCCAAGTCTTATTAATTATAAAGAGAAATGCTGTGTAATGTCGGACATATAGGATAGAATGTAAATCATCATTTAAAGAAAAGCTACCTTATCTTGTTATCAGACAAGGTTTATAATAGAGTATTGTCAATCAGATTTTTAAACAACCTTTGAATAAACTGGTTAACATATTTCGATGATATGTTATTGATGTCCTTTTTCTTTTTTAATACTCTGGAGATGGTATATACAGTAAGGTATGTCACAAAACTTTTGTTGCCAGGGTTCAGCTATTATTGGCTCTATTTTTTGTTATTTTGAGGGGACAATAAATTTACACTGCTATACAAACTTTACACTGACTACTTTTCATTGTGTCAAATGGTCATTTATGCAGTGTCCTATGAAAATATATAACTAAATATTTGCAGAGATGTGAGGGGTGTACTCACTTCTGTAACATACTGTATATTAAAAAACACACATAATTAAGCACAGTATTTTGTAAAAGCTCCAGCAAGTTGGAAGAATGACTAAATAAAATGATCATTATTAACAATAATATTATTATTTTATTATAACTATTAATATTGTAATAAAAGTAAATCAGTCATTGATAAAAAGGTGTAATTCTATTAATGTTTTGTTAATAAATAATTGAATAAATAATAGAAATAAAGCAACTGATAAATAACGCTTACCTGGAATAAGCTTGTCAGGGCCTTGTCTGTTGGAAATCTCAGTGAATTCCCGCAGGATTTTAGCAGCCTTTTTAGCTTCAGACTTTAGGTTGGATGGAATTGGGTTGTTCACTGTAAATAAAAAATGAACATTATAATTATGTCATATACTGTAAGTAAGGCATTAATTAACATTTGTAGACTTGACTTCTGCCAAACAGGAAAGTAAAAAGCTCATAGAAGAATAAAAACCTTGTACAGTTGTTTGGAATAACTGTTAATACAACCTTAAAACCCTAAAAATGAATCTCACTTCCATCATTTTTTAAAGATTCATTTTAGGCACAAGAGTTCACCTTGGGTCTAAATGGGTGGTAAGCCAATATAGGAGAAAGTATAATTTTGTGTCAGTTAATTAGCTTCATGACCATAGCTGTTTATTGATCATGCAAGCTAAAACTGAAGTCCACTGGACATTAACATACAGAAAAAGTTAGAATGTGATACTGCTGGTGTCACCGTAGCCATAACAAACAAATTACTCGACATAATTAAAAAACATAAACAAGTAAATAATTATAGGAGTGTCCCACTATGATTCACCTCTGGTCAAATATCACTCCATAGGTGTCTATCCCCACCCTCTAATGTAGGAGTAATAGCACAAGCTAAACAGGTATTTTGTTGTATCATTTAAAACATATTGTACTGTATCTTCCAATCATCGTCCACCTAAGATATCTGCTTACATCATCCTAAGTTAAAATGGCAACAAAAAAAAAAAAAAAGATTTTTTTTAAAAATCTAAATTGCGATACCATATGGACCTGTGCAATTATTTAATAATAAAAATCCTCCAATTTTTAATCAATAAAATAAACAACTTAGTTTAAAAAAAAAATCAAATTATATAGCCCTACACAGTTTAGATATATCGGATTGGAATCTTAAGTGGTGAGATTATTCACAAAATATTTTATTTATATATACTGAAGTAATTTGGTGATCCCGGTGCACAACAGCCCAACACTTTCTTAATGGAAGCCCTTGTATTAAACAACCTAAAACTTAACCTTTTATTTTATAGTCCATTTAGACATAAATGTATGCCACTTTGTCTTCTATTGTTTAAAATGATAATGTGCAAAATTTGCTCTCATGCCCCTCTTGTTATACCTGAAGTTAAAACAGCCAACAGGTTATTTTCAACGGGTTATTTTTGGCAACTGGTGCCTAGTCATACTTTACAAAGGGAGGTGCTTGAAAAATGTCACTTTCAATGCTGTCTGTCAAGTTTTGGAATTCCTAAAAACAGTTTTGACAACAAATAACAAATCAATGCTTCATTACATGTGGGAAACACCTGCTACAATATGAACACTAACGCTGAACACGGCAGGCACCAGTAAGGATGTTTTGTAAATGGGTGCCAATCTACCTATTCATTACAGTACATAGCCAAATCACAAGAGGATTAACTATGATGAGCAACCAAGAAAACACTGCACAACAATGCAATTATTTTAACTACTTGATTTTTGACTTGATTATGTCCCATTTTTTAAATTGTGATACTAATGGTTCATCATACCACAGTTACAAATATCAATAAATCATAATGAGACGGATAATTACTGGGCCAGAAAAGTTATTATTAGAGGTACTGTAGTAGACGTAGTGGTTCCATCATCATTATTATTTTTTTTTTTTTTTTTGCCAAAAGATCAAAGTATGGCAGCACAGGGGGGGATTTGTGTTTAGCACTGTGGCCTCGCACCTCCAGGTTCAAGTGTTCGATTTCCACATCTGGTCTGTATGAATGTTCTCCCCATGCTTGGTCGGTTTCCTCCATATACTGTACACTGGTTTCCTCCCAGATTATGATAATTAGCATTTCTGAATTGCTTGCAGTATGTGACTGAGTGTATGCTTGTGTGCCCTGCGATGGATTGGCACCCCATGCACAGTGTATTCTGCTCTTGTGCCCCAAGTCTCTTGAGCCTCCAGTCCTGAACAGGACAGGCAGTATAGAGAATGAGTGAGTTTATCAAAGTCATGACACCTTTATTATCTATTGTTACAACATGGTTCATTTGTGTAGCAGGAATAAAGCATGACTAAAAAATAATACACAGCAGGGTGATGCGATGCAGCAATTTCCCAAAATAACAAAATAATATTATATCCAATTATAGTTACATTTAATGCTGTGGAACAACGACAAACACTTTAGTTCCTATTATTATTTATACAGTAATAATCAATTGCTCCCTCACCAACTTCCTTTCTTCTATTTTCTAAAAATATGCTTTACTATAAAAGTTAATATGACAAACATGCAGCTTGTCGCATTAGGCTTTTCTGTCCAATGTCAGAAATCATATAGGAATAACCTATTGTACCAAGTACTGAGACTAAATAGCCTTTCCAAAAATGCTAAATCAGAAAATTACACAAATTATTTTAGTCTGTCTACAGGGTATGTCAGTCATACATGTTTCTGGGAATGAGCTGTTTCCAGAGAAATTATAGAACATGGGTAAGAAAGCAAAAAATGATATTATTGCTCTATATAATCCTGTTACACTAACGCACTTATCCCAGCATTTTACTAGTGCTTGGCTACCATCAAAGTATAAAGGTTTCTTAGTACTTCTGGACTGGCTTCTTCATGTAATTGTTGCTGCTGAAACACTGGCCTCTCAAAAACTCCTTTAATGGCCCAAAATAGGTGTGGAGTGAGCTCAGGACTATACAGGAAATGTAGCAAGGTCATAATAAATAAATGCTTTATGTGCACACACGTGGTCACAGTGTTATAGTAAACAATATGTGCACATACGGATGTTGACTTTATGAGGGAAACACGCACACTGAGATCGAGCATGGGAGATGATTGTCCACAATACTGTTCATATTTCAAGACTTTTTTTTTTGCTCGTCTTGCGAAACACTCGCAGACCAAGGTTCCACAGTATTAAGTCTTGTTTTCAAGTTTTATTATTATTATTTTAAGTTTTTGTTTGATTTTATGAACAATGTTGTAAGACAATGTTTTATCTGTATTCTCAGAGGTATTACAAACTTTAACTAATAAAGAACAAATGATTCAACAACTTACACACTTTCAGATATCACTTAATGGCCTGAATTAATGCCCGCATTTACTGTACATTTGCTAGAAAGAATAATAATTCCTAGTGTAAACTCAGCTCTACGTAGATCATCCACCCTGATCCTGTTCTCATCTTCTCCAAAAACCAAGTTTGAGCTGAGGTTGTGGCCTTATATAAAACTGATCGGGTTTTCTTTTATTGTATTACACGGACAAGTAAATGACTTACAAATAACTGTGGGGGAGGGGGAATAAAAAATAAACTATGCACTCTACAGCATTAGATTTAAATTCTTGCTTCAAGTTAAACAACAGCTGACATGAATTCCACTCATACTTTAAGAAAGGGTATGACACTGCAATTTAGTCAAGAGACAATGCCATTTTTTTTTTGTTTTTCACTAACATGTTCCTAATAAGACAACATGATCTGCCTGTAGTGCCTTCTTTTCTTTAAATCTTTTTTTAAAAATGCTGGCCAAAACAAAACATTGGAAAGTTTTAATTTAATTGAACCAATCTACCCATATTTAGGTTTAATGCACTCTACCAAGGTATTGCCACGTCAGGTTCTGTGTACCTCATGGCAGGGAAAAAAAATAAATAAAATCATACCCCATAGAGGGGTGCCCAAGGTTATGTATAACCTACCAATTTTCTCAGCAAGCCTGAAACTGAAATCTCATAATACAACAACCATGCCATTGTTAAAGTCACCACAATAAATTTACTCCATTCTGATGTTTAATGGGGCCATTATCTAAAGCTTTTGATACAGTATGTACCGGCAGCATTTTCACATTTGTGCTGTTGATTAGATGTGCAGGTATGCAAGGCGACTGCACCTTTCAAACAGTCCTAGGACTTACATTTACAAAAGCTTATTCAACAACTCCTAACTTTTACTACTTAATTACTACTCTGAGATAATTATACAGTAGGCAGTTTATAATGGTATATACAGTGCATTACAATTACACTCATTTTTATAGATATTACACTGGGTCAGTTGCCTTAGGAAACGTGTGTGATGTTTAGAAGTCCTTGTCTGGTCATGTTTTGTCAGTTTTAATTACACAGTCCATTGGTAGTTATTTATTACACCTAGTCTATATTTTACATTGAGTCAGTGCCATACACAAGACCATTCAACTACCATTTACACACACAAATACAGAGATGATATACACAGTAAAGTGCACTTAAATGGGTGCTACTGTGTAGCATGCCTGCAATTTAGAGTAAAAAAAAAAAAAAGTTTTTTTGAATACAAATACTTAAATATGTTGATTTGATTCAAGATGCACAAACTATCCTCATGTACTCCTTGCATGGTCATAATGGCCCTTTTTCTTACCCTGGGATCAGGTGACATAAATCTTGTAAGCAATCAGCTTCTTTCATCTGTTTATTCATTTATCACAACAACCTCTTGTTTTCTGTGCCAAAAGGCTCAAATTCCTTTCAAAAATAGCCCAACGCTTTCAAAAAGAAAAGAAAAACATTCGAAAGGAAAAAGGAGGACACAAGTGAATGGTCTCTCAGTACTTTTGATGTGTATAGAGATTTACAGTGCTCCTCAAAAGTATTGGAACTGCAATGCCGATTATTTTGTTTGTTCTATACGCTGAATAGATCATAATTTCAGCTTTTATATGACATTACCTCATATTAACACCAACTGTAGATGTGATGAATAACTTGAACCATGGCATTATTGTTGGCAGACCATGCTATTTTGTGTGTGCAAAAGTACTGGAACAGACAGACTTAAAGTAAAAACCTATTTGTTCGTTTGTATATCCTTTGTTTGGAATAACAGCATCAAGCTGGGGACCCTCTGCCATCATCAAACTGTTGCATTCTTTTTTGTCATGTTTTTTCCAGGCTTGTACTCTAATTTCTCTTGTTTGTTGTTTGGTTTGAGAAGTTTCTCCCTTCATTCTCCTCTTTAAAAGGGAAAACACTTGGGTTAAGGTGTGGTGACTGCTTTGACTAATCTAAAACCTTCTAGTTGTTTTCACCTGAAGAAGGTGTTTGTTGTGTTATGAGTACTGTACATTTTGAGTCACTGCGACATATAAAGGTCCTCAAATAGATAGCCCTGCAAATTGCCAAACAATGTTTCTGTAAATTTATTAATTTACATCATCATGAGTTACATCATCAACACAATGGTTTGCATCTTGTGGTATGAACTCTACTGTATATTTCCCTTAAAAGTGGGTAGGCTCAAACAAAGTTCTCTGTTGTTTAAGGATTTCACACCTCACACATGATTTATTTGTACCGGGCCTGGGAATGACTGCTCCCCCTCCCCACTCCCGCACTGGCCAGTGTTTACATTTTTATTATGATGATCATTATAGTTCTGCACTCAAGTACACTTGTGTATTTAAACTCTTCAATAAAAGTATGTGGCATTATTCAACTAGTTGATTTGTGAGCTGACAATAAATACAAAGAAATGGAGAGAGCAAAAATGTCAATCTTCACGCTTTACTCCACTCCGGTTCAAAATGTTTGTTATGCTCATTGGATGTTCTTTGCTTGCCTGTTTGTTTTTAAAAACATTGTGTAAACTCCAGATGTGTGTGAAATTTTCAGATTATCAGTTTTGAAATAGTCAAACCAGCAATCTGGCACCAATAACCTTACCATGATTAAAGCCACAGAGATCCCATTTTTCCTGAAGCTTGATATAAACATTAACTAAAACCCTTGACATGTGTCTGAATCTACATTTTGTGTGTGATTGGCACATGATTGGCTGGTCGGATAATTACATGAATGAGTAGGTGTACTAAAAATACATACTCTTCGTCCATATGTTAGCAGGGGCTTGTAAACATGTCTGAACAATTAATCAATGTATTGGGAAAGTATATTTATATAACTGTATATATTTAATTTTCCTTAAAAAGGCAATTTAAACTCAATTTCACTGATCATCATAACATTTACCTCCAAAGAGTGCCGTTTAAAAACAATTTTATATTACACACAATATAAAACTAAAGGAGATTACATACTTTTTTTGCCAGTGGTTGTAGTTATCGTGGAAAATGTTCATTCAATTGAGACAGACATGCCACAAACCTTTTAACATTCCAACATTCTGGCTTTAAGAAACACTTAATACTGTAAAATAAAAAATAAAAAAAGCAAGAAAACTGTAGTCAATTGCAACTGTGTTTGCCGATTAGGCAGAGGAAAAACAATATGGAATCACTCAATTCTGAGAAAAATATTATGGAATTGATGTACTTTGTAGATGTAAACAAACACCTGCATCAGATTACATCTGCTAATTAGACTGCAGTTTTAAAAAATTTTTTAAAAGAGTGCCAGAAATAGAAAGACATTTCAGATTATAAACCACTTCAAGATGGTAAATCATCACAAAATGTTGCAAAAGATGTTGATCGTTCCCAGTCAGCTGTGTCTAAAATCTGAACCAAGTACAAATCAAATGTAAAGGTTGTAAAAGGGAAGTGTACTGGAGACCAAGGAAGACATTAACGCATCAAGACAGAAAACTTAAAGCAATATGCTTGAAAACAGAAAAATGGCCAATGAAACACGACTAAAATCAGTGTCTGTGACCGAACTGTAAGAGATCGGATATATTGGAGCCAGATTTATAAAGAATACTGTTTGTCAATAGTTAAATCCTTTCCTCAGAGAACTCAACCTGTTATAAAAGCCAGAGGTGGTGTACTGTAGTGTTTTTGTTACATGATTCCATAATATTTTCCTCAGAATTGAGTGATTCCATATTTTTTTTTTCCATATTTTTTTCCACTGCTTCATCTGTTGCAATTCATTATAGTTTTCTTTCTTTTATTATTTTTAAAAAGTTTTCTTAAAGCCAAAAGGTTGGAATGTAAAATGAAAATAGTTTAGTTGTACTTAAAATTGGGTTAAGAACTGTAAAAAGTTTAATAAATAAATAATTGAAAAATTAATAATAATAATAATAAATAAATAAATAAAAACACACACACACACAAGTTTATGTCTGCATTATTATGTACAAGACCTCCAAAGATGTACTAAAATTAATGAATAAATAACATTACAGAAGAATATTTGCATGCCGGTAAAGAAAGCGACGTTACATGACAGACCAGTTTTCAGATGTGGAAAAAAATAATAGTAAATAAATAAATAAATAAACAAACAATAATGTAGACTCTTGGGTTTTGCATGAAAATATAAAGGAGTGAGTGTGATGAAGTTACCAAAAGAACTCATATTCTCCAGCATGCTCAGTAAAACGTAACAGATGTTTTACATAGAATAATGCACAAATTTATCGAACACTACCACTTATGTTCAAGCAAAGAATTTCCACACCAAATATTGACCTTTTATTGTTTATGTAATTACTTCATGCTTTTAGTGAAGTTTTTTTTTTTATGTAGAAATGTTTTCAAAAGCATCACTGCATATGGCTTTTCTTTGGATGTTCCAAAGACTTTTGCAGGAAAATATGAGTTACTTTGGTAACTTCATCACACTCCCTGTAGATGGAGTCTACATTATTGATTCGCCCACCCCCATTTGAAAACTGGCCTGTCATGTAATATGTCACTTTCTTTACAGGCATGCAAATATTCTTCTGTAATGTTATTTATTCATTAATTTTAGTGCATCTTTGTAGGGAATGGTCTTGTACATAATGCAGAAATAATAAACTTGTATAACAAAATTTGTACTACAGATATGGCGCCTAAGACTTTTGCACAGTACTGTATATATGTATATATTACTTATTTATAATATATACTATGTTAAAAAAAATTATTTTTAGAGAAATTGTCTAATTTAATTACAGATAAACATTTAAAGGTAAATGTTAACATGTTGTATTTTAAGTTAGTTTGTATTGATTAAACACTGCCTTTGTTTTTTTAAGTGAAAAAATTAATAATAATAATTAAAAGTGAAAAAAGAAATGGGGTATTGAATAGAGATACTGATAAAATCGTGATACAATATTGCAATAGAAATCAAGTCAGCATCTAGGTATTATAATACCGTTCCCATCCCTGCTGGTCAAACACCATCTTCAAAGACCAAATGTGGTTGAAAAAATATGCACACACAATGTGAAGAAAACTCAAGGGATTGGGACTAAACAGCTATGTAGCCTTAAGAAAACCACTAGTCAATGGGACTAAGTAGAAAACTTTAATTTGCTAGGGAGTCAAGATTTCCTATAGTCCAGAATGATGCATACAAGCCTGTGGGAGCAGTGTTATGATCTGGGGTTGCTTCAGTAGGTCAGGTCTGGGTTCAGCAACGTTATGTGCCCAAAAAATTAGATCCGCTGACTACCTGAACATACTTATTGACCAGGTATTTTCTTCCCTGATGGCATATTCCATGATCATTACAATATTTATCGGACTCGCATCGTAAAAGAGTGGTTTAAGGAGTATGAGACATCATTCTCATAGATGAATCGGCCCTCACAGAGTCCAGACTCTCACCCCATTGAGAATTGTTGGAATGTGCTGTAAAAGGCTTTAATACAAGAGAAATCAAAATGGAAAACGGAAATTAATATTGCGTCATTGCATACGCTTATCGAAACGAGGGCACAGGAGTAATCAAAACAAAAGAAAGTCCAGTTAAATGTTATTTATTTTTTCTTGGCCAGGCAATGTGTGTCCACCTCCCTAAAAGTTATATGCTGTTCCATGAGTCAATTCACAACCCCTGAAACAACAGCATGAAAAAGCTTTGCCATCAGACTGACCTGCCCAATGGGGGTAGATTAACAAATGCGTGCATCATAAGGAATAACAATGAGAATACAATTTTTATGATTACTACTGTACCAGTAGTTGCTGCTTACGCAGATTTACATGACCTATTAGTCTGTAATGAGCAAATAAGCAACTCACAAAGCAAAACAAAAAAGGATGTAAAATGCAAATGCTTGCAACAATGTAATTATTTCTTAATTCATATTAACCAGAGATAATGACACATTTCAAATGCAGGTTCCAACCAGTGATAGAGAGCACAAACATCTGCATCTGCTGTGATCAGAGGCTATTTAAAATGAGAGAAAATGAATTCTGAGTGATGGAAATAGTGAGGGCTAGTTAATGGGTTGGACAAATGACTTCAGAGACATATTGCAATATTGCTAATATAATAATTATTATTATTATAGTATTACCTCAGTATACAAATGTAATCGGTTCCGGAGGTGAATTCTTAAGGTGAAATTTTGTACTGTGAAACTTTTTCCCATAGAAAATAATGCAAATGCAGATTATTATATATAAAATTGAGCTAAATAGTACAGAGATCTTTATTTTAGACAGAAATATAGTACGACTGTCACAGGAATCATTCTCCTTAGGATTTAGCAGATGCGTAAAACACTGACTCTTAATTGGTTATATAAACAAACAAATCATGATCTGTTGTTGAATAAATGGCATTTGTAGAATTGTCCATGCATATAAAAACAATCACACTCAATGCTGTTGTACTGAATATGAGCACGGCATTATTTTCAGCAGTCACGCTGTTATTTAAAACTCCTTCACATGTAATATTCTTTAATTAATACCTTATTGTGCTTTTTTTTTGCATGATTTATGCACAATACAGATGTGAAAGTAACATAGCCTTCTAATGCTAGAATAAAAAAAAATTATTTATTTATTTATTTTATTTAGGTGAATAAATTTTTTTTTTTTTTTAAAGACGAGCTCTTGAACTTGTGCAGGCCACCAGAATAAGCACAGCTGTCTGGTGATTAGAGATATCTTGCCCAAAGCCACTAAAAGGGGAAAAGCTTCTCTGTTTTGATTCCTACAGTAAGACCTGGTGTTATGTCAGATGGGAATTTCAGGACAGGCTTTTGGCCACTCTTCTTTTAGGTAAAATGACATGTATCCGAGCAGATTTATGGTGCGTGTTAGAAAATTTCCCACTAATTTTAACCCGACAGGTCTGTCTGAATTACTGTGAATTACTTTGACAGGATTCCCTGAGTGACTCACAGCAGTTCAGGAACATTATGTTTTGCGCTATATTTCTTGCTTCTGACTCAATGATGCTTTTGCTTTTATTGTCAACTATATAATCCTGCACCCTATAGCGTCAAGGTCATAAAATGATAGACAGGAATGAGAGTAAGAGGAATTTTTTTTTTATTAAATTAAATAAATATATCTAAATGTTCGAATGCAAGTGTGGTAACAAGAACTCTATTTTAGGCATAGTAGCTTATTATTTATATTGTATTAGCAAAAGATTTGGCTGATATTTTCCAATATCATATACAACGCCAAGGCTAGCCCATTTGGTCCAAGAGCAACTGCAGCACACATGAAAAAAGCAAATGGTGGCTTTGACAGAAAGGTGTCACACACACTGCATCACATCTTCCTGTTAATAGGCCTATGGAACAAGACCTGTCAGAGTGCTGAATTCTGTTCACTACCGAAAACATCATTTTTTGTAAGAAAATATTAGTGTCAAATGATTCCATAGATTTAGCTCAATACAGCGTTAAAACATAAGCAGCTTTGATGTGAGGTGAAGAGCTGTAAAGTATAAAGTCGCTAATGTCTGCAATATTCTCCAGAACGCCAAGTAAAAACTGAACAGCTGTTTTACTGTACTTACATTACTGTTCAAACTTCTTGTCATAAGAAATAATGTTGAACTTTAGGCTGCTCCCGGGCCGGTTGCCACAGCAGACCATCTAATCCATACACACAGGTTATCGCCAGATGGCCTGCCTGATGCAAACTTCCCATTTTATCTTGGTGTAACCTGGGCTTGGGACTGGGACCACATCCAGGAGCTGTGGTTTGGGCACTAGGTAGAAACTGAACCTGGGCCTTCCTCATGACAAATAACGTAAATGCAGTTTATCCATTCCAGCCAGACAGAAAATAGAATCAATATTTTAAAAAACAAACACACAGAAAATATAATTGCTTTTGAACACACACCAAAGACAAAGTTAGTATCATATCATCAGTTGACTCTTTTTAAACAGCGTTCGCTGACTAACAAGAATTGGGAAACCCACTTTGCTTGGCTTTCCACTGATGCAGACAAGCCACGAACAGCTCCTAGATGCAACTCAGACAGCATTCGGTTTGTTCGTCCATATGCCAAAACTGCTTTATATGCTGATGTCCATTTCTTGCAAAATTTTAATTCTTCAGGCAAAAATTTGTAAGGGAGGGAATTTGTCTGCCATGGTTCCGCTGTATAGTAAAATTTGTGCTAGAGACAATGCAGTGCCTTGTTTTTTTTTTGCACACTACTTTATATTAATATTTAGTTTGACTGCACTTCTGTTCTGGAAATATGCAAAAAGTTTGTTTGTCCTGTCATGATTAAAGTTGACTGCATGCTACTAAAATTGTACCATCTATCATTATACAGTAAAATGCATTTAATATTAAAGCAATTGGAATATCTATTTTTCTCCATGTAACCAAATAATCGTGACGACACAAACAAATATGCAAATAAGGCTCTGACTAGCAAGTTTCTGAGTGAGTTATCTATCGAATTACCCCTGAAACAGTTGACAAATTAAATGAGCTGCTTTTCCCCCTGGAATCAGGAAACTAGTTTGGGTAGTGATGAAATCACCCATGCTTATTTTAAGAGTGATAAGGTTTTTCTAAGCATGTTTTAGATTTATACAGTAGATTATGTTAAGGTTTTGATCAGTCCACCAGAAGGTAATTAATCAAAATACGAGTTTGTATTTTAAGTAGCCATCCAATTACAATAGTACGATTGTGTTGAAATTATCTTGGAAACTTTTGCGTTGTTCTTCCAAACTGCTGCACTAATGGCGCTCCAAATAGCCTTTAGCTCAGCCTGATGGGAGCAGGCGCTTCCTAAACCAGAAACAGGCTAATTTTGTTAGAAAGCGAGTGTACACTATCTGAACTGCGTGTCGGGAGACAATGACGGCGAAGGAGAAAACTTTCTTTTGTACTTACTTTTTTATTGAAAGCGGACTTTGTTTTGCGACGGTTGGAGACGCCGAATATAAGTATTTTGACTTCTCTCACCTGGCGCAGGTGAAACTGCCTTCACTTCCGATACACCTGTCAAACCTGTTACCCTGGTCATAAAGGACCCCAAGTAACAATTTCAGTAAAGAAAAAATCTTCATATACCTCTCTAAAACTTGTGAAGAACGCCTTATTAAATAAACTAAGGATTTTTTGTGGGAGAAAATAGATTATATTGTTCCATGTTCAGAGTTTTGGATCAGGCACAGTTTGGACAAAGCCGAAAAATAAAATGACGTCTCCTGAGTGAGGACCCAGAGCGCGTTGCCATGGAGGCAGCACCTGCGCCGACGCAAGCCCTCGCTAATATAGTGCCAAACAAGCACACATTAATGTAATGTCAAATAATAAATAAAAATTTAGATAATATATGAAAACAACCAGATCATTTCTGTTAAATAGTGAATGGAAACTGGTGTTATAATAAGTATAATAATGCTAAATTATAATTTTCAGATTTTTTTCTACATGGGATCTAATGGGAGCAGAGAACAAAAAAATATTAAGATTATTAAGAAAATCAATGAAATCAAATTCATTTAGAATGATCAGTTCTGTCAAGGTGGGATGGAAATGGAATAGTCTTGGTTTTAAAAAATATGTGAAATAAATATGTTTCTTTTTTTGTTTGTTTGTTTGTGTTTGTTTTTGTAAAAAAAAATGTGTAATTTCTAATCCATAAGTTTACATGTTAATTAAAGGTCAGTACTGTGGTCTTGCATCTCCAGGGTCGATGGTTTGATTCCTGCCTTGGATCTGTATGCATGGAGTTTGCATGTTCTTCCCGTGCTTGAGGGTTTCCTCCATCTGCTCCTCCCACTGTCTAAAAGCATGCAGATCAGGCTAATTGGTGTTTCTAAATTCCCCATAGTGAGTGAGCTAGAGAGAGAGAGTGTGTGTGTGTGTGTGTGTGTGTGTGTGTGTGTGTGTGTGTGTGTGTGTGTGTGTGTGTTTGTGTGTTTGTGTGTGTTTGTTTGTTTGTCTGTCCTGTCCAGGGTGTATCTGCCTTGTGACCAAAGTCTCCTGGGATAGACTCCAGGCCCCTCATGGACCTGTAACAGAAAAGCTGTATATAGAAGATGAATAAATTATAACAAAAATTATGTTTAAATATGTGAATAAACTAATTTAATAAATGCATTTTAAGTGAAAAAATCTTTTTAAAACACATATGACTTTAGGGAATTTTAAATTTTTTTTGCTGTTACATCAGCACACAACACTTCCACATACTTAATACTACAATAATGTAGAAAAATGTGTCTACAGTAGATAATGTGATTGTCCCTGATGAGCAAGCCGAGGGTGACGGCGACAGTGGCAAGGAAAACCCCCTGAGATGGCAATAAGAAGAAACCTTGAGATACACCAGACTCAATAGGGAACCCATCCTCATTTGGGTGACAACGGATAACAGAAATTAGATAACGTTATGTGTGTTATGCAGCTGAAAGTTCAATATAACAGAAGCTATTTAAATTAACATGAAGTCCAGGGATGAGGGATGAGTCAGCAGGTGCAGAGGGCAGATGGGGTCTGGATCACTGGGAGCTCAGCAGCTCCCATTGGATGTGTAGATCCAAACCATCATGAAGCATAATTCAGGGTTCCTAAAAAACTGACTAATTAAAAAACTGAAAACCAATATCTGTTAAACAAACAGGAACCCACAGACCAAATGGATTCAGGATCAGAAGTATTAATTAGATTTTTTATCTGACACTTTAATGGCTTTAATATTTATTTTTTTTAAAAGAGAAGCAGTGACAACCAACGTAATGCTGACTTGATAAATACTAGATCGCCGACAGTTATAGGTCACACTTTAATTAAAACAGCCTTTTATAATGGTGTTGATTAGGTCAGCCCTGTTGACTAGCTTTTGCAGTTATCATTCATATGGCTGTGTTTCATCCATCAGTAGGGGGCAATATGTGATTCAACTATGTATTTTAGTTGACTTCTTGAATCTCCTGGGGAAATTCAAACATTAAATACAAACGTCAGCGTTTTTTATTCTCTTTTTTGTCTAAGGTTACATCAATGTGTCTTGACAGGAATCCCTGTTTTTGGCATCTCAAGAAAAACCTGTCTTTTTTTTCATTGCCCTGTGAGCTCAGCTAAGATCAGATTAGTCAATGGTAATATTAGAGCACAAAATAATTTCAGTGTGTAAAAGCATGACGTACGTAAACACGGACTAAAATAAACTTGGTATGCGTATGTGTATGTCTTAGATTACAGCTCTTATGCATATAACCAACGTTTTACATTTCAGTGTTAGTTTCCTGGTTGTTTAATATGTAATAAAAAAAATAAACCTTTTAATTAACATGTAAAAAGTGTTGTTTTTACTTAAGTGAATGACATTCAATCACAGGCTCAGACACAATATCTATAGGCCTATGGAAATATTCAGAAATTATTTATTCCACTTATCCACTTTTCTAGTATCATAGTGGAGCTGGGACACGGATCTGGGGTAAGGAATGGGACAGCAGGCTGTTGCAGGCCACCATTCACACGATGCTTAAATCCTGCCATGGTCCTGCTATCAGTCCATAACTTTCAACATGGTTAGGCAACATTTACTGTAGGTTAGCTTAGGTGATTTCTTTCCCCATAAGCAAGTGTTTCAGTCTAGCCACTCCATCCAGGACAAGTGAAGAATATAAGATATTGTTGTCAGATGCGGAGTCACTTACCAGAATTCTTTTTTTTTTTTTTTCATTTTCTTGAATGTTGCCAAAGTTGTTATCTTGTCAAGTTTTCATCTTGTGGTTTTGTCCATTTTAAAGGAACATCCTGTTCTCTGTTCCATTTTTTTCCACTTGTCAATAGCAGACAGCTGAAACCAAGATGATTGAAAAAAAAAAGATCTTTAGAAATAGCTTGTTTTTGTTTGGGGTGAATCAAGTAACTTAGCCGATGATTGGTTTATCAGAAATAGTTTTGTATTTAATTTATTCTCAACACAGTCATGTGCTACCTTATAAAAGGGTATGCAAATCTGGTTATTAAACAAGTTTTCTTTTATTACAACATTTGTACTGTTTATATTTCATACCTGAATTTGTTGGTTGTTATATCACATTAAACGTGATTTATGGTTTATGTTGGTTTCCTTTCTCTTTTCTTGTTGAATCTTGCTGAACAGACTTGCGCGGACCATACATATCCACTGTAGATACAGATCAAGACATTGCATTGCACCCCTAATCAAGAAACAGGTATGCAGCCATACTTCCCAATCCTGGCACCAAAGTGGTGGAATAAACTTTCCATAGCTGCCTTAACCACTGAGTCATCAACAGTCTTCAGGCAAAGACTGATGATCCATCAGTATGGTATTTTCAAACTGTGACCTATTTATACTAGAATGAGGACATGTTTTTGATTTAGACGGCAAAGAACGTCTGTACGTCACTCTGGATTAAAGCTAAATGCTGTACATGTAATTATGCTTCTAAGGAAAGCCTTACATGCTCTATATTTAGCATATCAGAGTTTTTACCTTTTGAATAAAAATATGTTACATTGAACTTTGGTTCTTTTGTTTCTACGGCACTGGTGGATTTTACTAGGCCGCATATAATGCTCAATCCTCCTGCTTTTTCATCCAGGCTTTGGGACTGACAATGGCAAAGTGATTTTTCTATCGGCTTAGGGGAAAGGCCCTTGCCGAGTGCTACAACAAAGGTAACTGACTGTGTCAGGGCTCGAACCCCTCACTTTTTCATCAGCAACCCAGTGTCTCAACCACCTGACTCACCACTTCCCCAGAACCACTTTAGCATTCTTATATCCAAAGTACCAATTTCTCCTGGTATCAATATACTTGCCAGCAATATTTTTATGCTGTTTCTTTTTCCTAAAATCTTTCAATCCCTGTCTATCGTACACTCTAACAGGCTTTTTCTGTGTACGTCGGCAATGACCTACAAATTCAGTAGTTGTTGTGAGGGAGCACACTCAAACATGAACAGTAACGCAAGCACAGTCTTAAAACATGAATCACGCGTATGAGTCATCCAGTAAATTTGTGCAGACGTCAGGTTCCTATTTCCTCAAGGAGGCTCTGAAGCCCTTGGCTCACAGAATGCGGTAGTAGCATTCCCTGCCCCAGTCTGGAAGCCAAGAGAACGACGCACTCACTGCTCCCATCCGGGCTTCATACTGTACTACTACCTCCCCAGATGTCAACCTTACACACCCAACTATGCAAGAAATGTAACAGGTGTCTCCTCCTCCCTCCCTTCAACAGTGTTTTCGAACACTGGATAAGGCATCTGGCTAAAATGTAAACAAAGTGTTGTTTTTTTGTTGTTGTTTTGCATATTGGAACTTTTGTTCAATATTGTACAATAAATCTTAAGAAACTTTTTACACAGATACCTTTTTAGTGCTATTCTTTCATTTATGATGAAGAAAAAAAAAAAGAAAAGAAGAAAAAAAAAGAAAAAAAAAAGAAAAAAAAAAAGAAAAAAAAAATAATAATAATTATTATTATTATTATTATTATGCTGTTAGTCTTTTGACTGCTCCTGTCAAGGGGTCGCCACAGCAGACCATCAGATCCGCACACATGCCGGGTGCCCTTCCTGCCACAACCCTTTCATTTTATCCAGGCTCCGGATCCAGGACCAGCATCGCTAGTGGCTGGGGTCTGGGCATTGGGTGGGTATTGAACTTGGCCATGCCAGGCAAGAAACCTACCACTGAGCCACGAGGGCCCAATAATAATAATAATAATAATACATTTTATTTATATAGGTGCCTAGCCAACCAAGGTCACCTCCAAAATTCTCAGAAATAAATTAACAACATATATTTTAAATAAATGAATAATAATATTTCTTAGGGAGAAAACTTATTATTAACGTATTTCACTTTAATGAACTTATATTTATATAAAATAGTGTGTAGTACAGTTAAATGTATTGATTTTTTGTATATTTAGTTTCCACTTATTTTGTAAAATTCTAAAAGAAGGAAAGTAGTTGTTTAATATCTTGAATATTTAAGATAAAAAAATACTACAATCCCTATTTCTAGGTGCTTATTAAAATGTATGCAAATTTGTGATAATTACCCTGTTAGACTCACTGAAGAAAAAGAGCACTCCCCAATCAAAGCAAAAAGGCGATATGAAAAGCCCAATATATATAAAAAGCCAAATATATAGATCAACTGAAATTCAGCTGAATATTTCAGAGATTCTACTTTTCACCCAAATTGTTCTCAGTATTGCAATTCATGAGGAAAGTTTTTTGTAATAATATGAGAATAATGCAAAATGCATTAATCCTCTCAGACTTTTACATAACATAATAGATAATAACGTCATTTATAGATGTCATTAAAATTTAATTATACATACCAAATTATATAGTCATTCACACTGCCCTGTTATTATCAACTGTTTGTAGTGCTTACATACTGTTGTAATGCTGTGGGCTTGTTTGTATAAAACCTTTAAAACACCGCCTTGGCATTAATCTAGCTTAATTTAAAAAAATATATATTTAAATGCTTTGTATATTTCAGTTGTGTTCAAATCTTGATTCAGCTTCATTCCCCTATCTGTATTTATATTTCTGTTTATATTTTATATAATATATTTTGTTAATAGCGCCGGATAGATTCTGGCATTAAACACATGGATTTATTTTAATAAAAGGGGTTTGAATGGTCTTTGATACATAATATTAAATTGTTTATTTTAATTGATAAACAAGTTATTGCCTCTGTAGGGCACAAAAGTCCATTTTCAAGAGTTTCTACTCCTCCTCCGAATAGACACACCTGGATTGTTTAATTACTTTGGAGAGTAATTAATCTACTGTGTGGCAAAACGACCTTTTGAGCACAGCCAGTAAGATTTAAAACTAGGTGGGGTTTCTTCTCAACACCTCTGTTGCATGCGCCAAAGTTCACACTCCAGTGAAGTGCTGTAAATGTAAACTCTTTAGTGATTTGGTCAGCAGTTTGGGACAAGTGACCAATCAATTAACTAATCTTACCATATTAATAGTGTTAATAAAATAGGCTTGTTTCAGCTTTACAGAAACTGATTAACATAATGTTAGTAATATAACACAGAGGGCAGTTAATCCATCAATCCATCAAATTTTCTGCCATGGATCTGTTTTTTTTATATCAGGTGATTTCCATCCCTACCAGCTAAGTACCAGTACTGTTTGTTCTTAATTCCCCTGTTCTAAAGTCAATTTGAGCAATGTTTAGTGTTTTGAGTAAGTCAAGAGATTTTTACATTCATTATAGTTACCTGACAAATCCTGATTGGTTAATTCTGTATCACTCCATAGCCAATAAAATGCATATATACATTGGATATAAAAAGTCTCCACACCCCTGTTAAAATGCCAGGTTTTTGTGATGTTTCATCATTTCATAACTTTTTCCGCTATGTGACCTCTAATGTGTACAACTCAATTAAAAAACAAACAGATTTTTTGGTTGCATAAGTGTGCACCCCCTCTTATAATCGGGGATGTGGCTATGTTTTTAGAATTCATGTTAAATTCATGTTAAATAGGAGTCAGTATATACCTGCCATCATTTAAAGTTCCTCTGATTAACCCCAAATAAAGTTCAGCTTTTCTATTAGGCTTTTCATTTTATTAATGGCAAAAGCCATGGTCTACATAGAGTTTCCAAAGAATCAGAGAGATTTCATTGCTAAAAGGTATAAGTCAGGAGAAGGCTACAAAATAATTTCCAAGGCATTAGATGTACCATGGAACAGAGTGAAGACATCACCATTTGGAGAAAATGTGGCGCAACTGTGACATTACCAAGAACTGGACATCCCTCCAAACTGATAAGAAAAAACTGGTCAGGGAGGCTGCCAAGAGGTCTACAGAAAAATAAAAAGAGCTGCAGGAATTTCTGGCAAGTACTGGCTGTGTAGTACATGAAACATCTCCCGTATTCTTCATACTGTATGCCTGGGCTATGGGGTAGGGTGAAGAAAAACATCCAAGCCTGGCTAAATTTAGCAACAACAAAAAAAAAACCATGTTGAAAAAGATGTTATGATCTTATAAACCAAGGTGGAACTTTTTGACCATAATTGAACACCATAAGCACACCATACTCACAGTGAAGTGTAGTAGTGGCATTATGCTTTCAGGCAGTTTTTTTTTTTTCCCCAGCTGGAACTGGGGGCCTTAGTGAAGGTGGAGGGAATTATGAACAGTTCTACTGTACATACCAAAACTACTGGTATGAAAAGCAGCTTCTTTTAGCATGACGATGCCCCAAGGCATACAACCAAATCAACAAAAGAATGGCTTTACCTGAAGAACTTTTACTTAAAGGTTTGGAATGGCCTAGCCAGAGCCCAGATCTGATTCTGATTGAAAATCTATGAAGTGATTTGAAGACACAAGAGATGCTCTCACAATCTGACAGATTTGGAGCATTTTCTCAAAGAAGAGTGGGCAAATACTACCAAGTGAAGATGATGATAGGCTCCTATCAAAAAGAATGGGTGCTATAATTTGGGGATGCCAGTTACCCTAACCTACATGTTTTTGGACTGTGGGAGGAAACCCACCAAGCACAGGGAGAACATGCAAACTCCATGCACACAGGTGGGAATCGAAGGTGCAAGGCAACAGTGCTGACCATTAAGCCACTGTGCCTCCTAAACCTCCTAAATAACTGATGCTTTTAAACATTACAAAGAACATGACTAAGCATAAAGTTTGCACCAAAGAAATCATGATCTATAAAACATAACGATGTGATTTCCAACCAATTTGTTAGAGAATTTAATAGTATTTGGATCCTAAAGTGACTCCCTGGAGGTGCAAAGTGACAGTGTTAACCACTAAGCCACCGTGCCACCATTCATGCAATCATTTACTTCTAAATAGTAGTCTTACAATTAAATGTTCAGTATTCTAAATTCAGGATAAATTCTGCTATCAGGCCAAAAGAAATTATGAAGCTTTTAAAATTTTCAGATCTGTGCTTAGTTGAGATCTTTAGCTGAGATAAGCAGCTTATGGAGTTCCTTGAATGCTTTGTGTCACTTTGAGAAAAATGTTTTCTACGACATGGTTAACTAGTGTGAGAAAAGGCAGCAGAGATGAAGCATACTTTAAGCTCAGAACAGCATTTTTGTAGAATGATTTGTGGAATCTAGATAAAGACTAATGTAAACATTGAATGTTAAACGTTAACTTTTTTTTTTTTTTGCTTCAGGAGTTTTTCTGGGTATTCTGAGTTCACAGCACATCAAAAGCAAGTTGCAAGTTTATACTATGGTTTGTTAAACTCCTGGCTATTTATGAAAATTAGTAAATACGTAATGCCATCAAAAAAATTTTTAACCGTCGTCTCATATTACATTATGCCAGTAATACTCACTCACTCACTCACCATCTATACTGCTTTATCCTGTATACAGGGTCGCGGAGGGAGACTTAGGGCACGAGGCGGAGTACAACCTGGATGGGGTGCCAATCCAACGCAGGCACACACAATCACATGCTCATTTATGCACTGTGGGAGGAAACCGGATTAACCAGAGGAAACCCACCAAGCACAGGAAGAACATGCAAACCCCATGCACACAAGATCGTAATCGAAGGTGCTTAGTCAACAGTGATTAAGCCACTGTGCCGCCTAATCGCAATAACTGATGCTTTTAAACATTACAAAGAACATGACTAAGCATAAGGTTTACACCAAAGAAATCATGATCTATAAAACATAACGATGTGATTTCTAACCAACTTGTTAGAGAATTTAATGGTATTTGGAACCTAACGTGACTCAAAAATATGCTCTTTTCATGCCTGCAAAAAATAAAATAAAATAAATCACTTTCATGCATGAAGTAGCTATGTACACTCTTTACTTGCATTGCTTTGAAAATAATAGAATAAAAAGGAAGGGCTGTCAGTAGGAGGTATGAACAATTCATGTGGCACTCCACCTCAGAGATAAATATATCCAACACTTCAAGTGTCAATAAAAACTGTAGTACCCATGTGTGCATAGTGTCATTTCTTTCATTACTTATTAAACTTTCATTTGACGAAAAACAACAGTCATAGTGAAACCCTAAAACAGTTTACAAAAACTGCTGAAAACTTATGCAAGCTGATTTTGCTCACTAGCACTACCCACTGGGCAAAATGTAAATTAAATAACTATAAAGGTACCTCTCCCTTCAAATACACTACTGAATATGCCATAGCATGCATAATATTGAGCCTTAGCCTCCTAAAGTCTAGACTCTATTGCATTTTCTCCAAACTGCTTCTCTTTAGCACCAGATAACTCTGAACTCAATCAATGTTTTCAAGCAGAAAGAAGTTTGGCGAAAGAATTATACTGTATAAATTATACTTTTATGATATATATATATGGCGTGGGTGGTATATCCTCGTATGAGGACATTTGGGTCAGAAGAAGTTAAAGAAAATGGATTTTGTTTAATTACATCTTTATAATAAAGTTGTTTTTCAATGATGTGCAATATCTTATTGACTTTTTGAGCTTAAACATCTTGTCTCATTGACATTGGTCTATTTTCATTCAATAACTTCCTACACTACCCTCAATGCCATGCCACTAGCTCATGAATGTGGTGCCAGTGGAAAGTAACACATGTTTCAACTTTATGTAAAGAGATCAATGCAGCAGCATATTAGTCCATTAGTCCATTCAACTCTCTGTTATCTTGTAGATTTTCTAGTCTCTGCTCTTCCTGGCACAAATGCATTCCATTGAATTCTGGAACTTTGGGTCCAAACCATGTTGTGTCCACTAACTTTAAATTGGATATTTCGTTACAATTGCGCTGAACATAGCTGTAAAATGGTACATCAGAAATTAAACTGTTGGGGGGAAAAAAGAACTGTCATGATAACTGATGGTTAACTGAACCAATAGCTTAAAACCATAAAATCTAAAAATAAATAAATAAATATCTCACAGAGTGATACACCCAGACATAATTAAGTAGCTTAAGTATAACTGTTGTGTTGCTTTATTTATTTTTTTAAAGGTCATCTGTCAATCACTATGATATGCTAAATTCCTGTCATACACTTTGATAAACTATTGTCCCAAAAAGCGAAGCACACCACTCTCTAGAATGTATTTGTACCCTGTATAAGTATACGATTTCCACTCACAGGAATTAAGGGACCCAAATGAATTCCAACATGATGCGTGTACAATGTGATGTTTGCAAATACATGGCTCGTCAAGGTTGATGTGAAAGAACTTCTGACTCGACATCAGTACCTGACCTCACTAATTTTCTTGTAATTCTCATGCACAAATCCCCAGAGTCACACTTCAAACCTTGTGGATGACTTTACCGGAAGATTTTTATGATGGCACATGGCACACATTAAATCTGGTATGGGATGTTGAAAAAGCACATATAGATATAATGATCAGATATCCACAAACACTTATATAATCATATAATGTAGATGATAAATATAGCTCTCGCTGAGTAACCCTCGTGCTTTGATTTGGCTGCTACCCAAGCCAACAGTCAGACCAGCTAAACCACAGTGTTGGCAGCTAAATATAGTGGGAGTTTCCCATGTGAAGGGAATGAGATTGCCTCCGTTGACAGATATTCCCCGCTAACACTTGCACTTATATACATACCTTAAAATCACCAAATGGCACTGCAGACACAGTGACGAATTGTTCCACTAGTTTTTCAAACCGAGTGCACTTTTATGGAATTTTTGATTCACAGTGGAAGGAATGTCTTATGTGAAAACATGATCTGATGGGTACTATATCACATCCATTTACTTTGCCTACATTCCTAAATTAAACATGTTAGCTGCATGTCTGCTTCGTTTTTCACTCCTTCATCACCGGCTACCTTCACACGCGATGATCCTTTGATATGCCTTCTCATAAGTATACACCTGTTAACAAATCTGCCTGGTGGACTGAGTCGATAATGTTCTTGATTGCATGTTTGTTCAGAGGCGTTTCTCTCGCGCTGACTTTTGATTGAAGAATTTCTGTAAACTTGTTAGTGTGAGTGCTAGTGTGGCATGTCTGGGCATATTGCATGCTATAAGTGTGTGGGTGCTGTGGGCTAGGGGCCTAATGTGTGCCAAAAAGCAATCTATCTATTCATATGTTAGAGAGGAGAAATTTTTACACTAGGCTACTGTAGATGTAAGAAGTAAAGACTCATATAAACAAACGTGAGTGTGAGAAATGTGTGCTTTTTTCATTTTTTTTCTTTTTTTTTACCACTGACCACTGAATACATAAAGTACTTTAGACTGCTGTAGTGGCTTCATGATGTATATCTCTTATTGTGACTTTTGCAGTCACAGTAATTTGTATGGCTGACAGCTCTAGTCATAAACATCAACATAGCCTAAAAATAAGCTTAAGTATTTGAAATTCCGTTCATTGTGCTAATGAAATTGTGAATAAGAAATGCAAACATAAGCAATATGCCTGTGATCTGGGGGCAGTGGTAGCTCAAATGGTTAAGGCTCTCTGGGTTACTGATTGGAAGGTCAGGGGTTCAACCCCAGCACCGTCAAGCTGCCACTGTTGAGCCCTTGATCAAGGCCCTTAACCCTGTCTGCTCCAGGGGTTCATATCCTGGATGCCCTGAGCTCTGACCCCAGCCTTCCAACTGGGATATGTAAAAAAAATAAATAAATAAATAAATAAACTGTTGTCATGTAAGGTACATGTGGCAAATAATTAAGTCATAATCTACTATACATCCTTGATTTCTTTGCCATGTGGGAATTTATTACACATGTTCGAAGTCAGATGTTGTATCATGACTAGCAAGTTGGACAGTGTTAAAGAAGTTTGACTTTTCTTTATGTAGTCCATTTGTCCCTAAACTTGCACCTAAATAGATTTTCATCAAGTATAATTACAACATTGCATCATATAACAAATGTTTTATTTTAACATAGGTTTTTAATATTTACAATATTTACATATTGCACTCTAGCTGGGACGCATATGTGTTCCACCAGCAATTGACAACAACTTGAATATATAAATAGAGGATATATGACATTCATGTTCAGGGAAAATGCTGACTATATTTTCATAAACAGCAAATTAATCCCTTATCTCTATCAAAAGAAATGTCTTATAAATACAATTCATAACTCAATCACTGATCCAACAGGATTTGATTTTTGAGTACTGGAGGTGGTCAAGAGTTTTGAACGAGAAGTTGTGTCTGTTGAAAAACACAGTGAATAGCAACATCATTTGCATAAACAATAAATGCATCTGCAGTACACTGTACCATCCACAGATTTTGCCAGTGGCTTTTTAAACGTCTAAAAGAGTATCTTCACTTGCACCATTCGAGTTATCAGAAAGTCCAGTGATAACATTGATGTGTCAGTTAATATGACTTCCATGTATTGTATGTCAAACTCTATGAGGGAGTTAGATAAAAATGTGATGACAAATTATGCTTCAGAATGACAAATGTTTCTGAGGTGTTTGCCCCCCTGTTCTTTTCCAAGGCACTTTTTCTTGGTCCTCCTTATTCCTTTAGTCTGCTCAAATCTGCAATGAGATATGACAATTTATATTTAATAACTTTGAATGATTAGGACAATATTTGTAACCTGTTCAGACACACACATTTTTAAGGAACTTTTTTTGTATATAATTTTTACATTATATATTTTAATATATACAGTATTTATTTACATAAGCTATGATTGGATTTAGTTTTGTCATTTGATGCTGGGTTGGTCACTTTACACCAACTTTACGACATTATTTATATAGATGTTTAATGAGCCCAGTGGGATACATTAACAGACTGCTTTGAGAATGCAGCAGTTCATACTGATAATCTGTGTGCCTGATAAGGCTGGTTAATATTACTGTGTTTAATATGTCTGTTTGCACTCTAAGAAAACATTTCTTAATGTGATACTGCAAACGTTCCAGAAAAATTGAACAAGACTGTCTGTATTACACCGAATGCATTAAGTTAAAAATTTACTTGCAAGGTCTATCCATCAGAACACCGCTGACTCTCCGCTAACCTTCTGAGTAACCGTGCACATCTTCTATAATCTACAATGTGTACAGATTAAACAGTATGAGCATGAATACATAGGACACAAGTCACGCTGAGCTATGTCATCTGAAACACTGGAACCTTACAAATCCATTAGAATATAATTTTCATAACATAAACATAGAATGTGCATGCCAATAGAAATTCTGTTTTACATCAAAATATTGCTTAATAGTGTCAACAGTATAAGCATTGCATGTGGTTTAAACTAAAAATTGGATAAAAGGATAAAAATTGCTTCTTTAGAAATATCGACATTTAAATAAAATCTTTTTTTTTTTTACGTTAATATTTATAAAGCAAGTTCGGTAAGAGTAACACAATAATACTGCAGCAGGATTTCTACACATAACTTGACAAATAAATGTCATGTAGGGTGATGGCACTTACAGGCTGGTATTGTGCAGTCCCTGGTGTTATGATATAATCTGTAAAAGTGTTTGCTGCATTTTGGGCTAAAATAGAGAGGCCCTGAAACAGAAAAACAACCAGAAACATGCTGAGCTTATTCTGGCACAGAGACACCAATCAAAAGCATACCTGTATAACATAGACAGCAATACATATGTTTATGCTGAATGTTGCTCACCTGTTAAATGTTTTATTAATTTTTCTTTCTGTCGCAGATCTCTGGGAAAGACATCTGTCCAAAATCAAAGAAGAACTATTAGCTATGTTACTATTATTACTGATTACTAATTTAATCATTAAAACAGTATAGCATTTTTATACATTTTGCAAGCATTTTCAAGAATGTTACCAAATCATCCTTGTTACTTGATGACATCAATAGATATAAATGGTTATGCAAGAAAGTTATAAGTTGTGCAACAGTGTCCAAAGCACTGCCTAAAGTCATGGTGATCGAAGTAAAAAAAAGGCATTTGTGAAAAATAGGCTGAAGACGTGTATTTTTTAAATGACTTTATTATTATTGTCACTGCTCGTTTTTTATGTTATTACAACTCAGAGCAGGTGTGTGGAGGTTAACATATATTCACTGGCCATGTTGGAAGAAATACCTGTACAATTAACCATTCATGCAATTATCCAACCAGTTATGTGTCAGCATCTCAGAACACACATGTCAAACATTAAGGTGCATAAAAAAACACATCAAGTTACAACACCTGTCAGCCAAGAACAGGCATCTTATGCTACAGTAATTACAGGTTCACCAAAACTGTGCAGGTTGAACCACATTGTGGTTATTTGAGTTATGATACCCTTCCTTCCAGCTCAAACCAGTTTGGTCATCCTCCTTTGATCTCTTTCATCGGCAAGGCATTTTCACCCACAGACCTGTCACTTGTTGTCCACCAACAACCATCCCACAGTCTAAGTCACTAAGATCACATTTTCCCCATAGTGATGTTAGATCAACTGAATATCAACTGAAGCTCCTGAACCTGAACATCCTATAAACAGTAATGGAACACAAGTGCAAGTGAAAAATGTGCCTAATAATTAAAGAGGTGAATTGTGTTCAGATGATATGTACTATGGTTGTAAAATCAAGAGATATTTATGGCAGATTTTGAAAAACTTCCAATAAATTCTTCACATCTTATCAAAATGGTCTTATTAACATAACCTAACTGTTTAAATATTAAAATGCATACCTATAAGTATATACGTATATACACACAAGTTATAGGTACAGTATATACTATGCTATATACAGTAGCTATATTGTGACTATTTGTTGTCGCCATGGAGCACTTTCTACACTGTGTAGCTAAATGTTTTTTAAATTGAAATGGTGATCAAGAATAAATTTGCAAATCACTATTTATGATTAACAATTCGGTAAATAATAAGACGTTCTTATTAACGTAACAACTACTACCTAGTACCCTTGTATATTGCACATTTCGTATACATTTTAAGCATTTATACATTTAACATTATACATTTTATATATTTTATTTAAATTGTATGACTATATATCTGTATATTTATATATTTTACATTATCTTTAGTGCATGTTTTTGTCTCTTGTATTATTGTTGGAAAATCTGACTATCTTCTTATTTTAGCATTAAGCATTTCACTGCACATCATACTGTGTATGGCAAATCACATTTTTATTTTTATTTGATATGTAAAAAAATGTATTATATTAATAATAATAATAATAATAATAATAATAATAATAATAAATCAGGGATTGCCTAGTTTTGATCCAACTCAGGAAACCTCTTCTGAAGTGAAAAGTACCCTACACGTGTCCTATAAAAGCAATGTATGCTCATTCGACTTTACCCAGGATCTGGTCGTGCTGATTGGATTTGTTGACTTCGCTTCCTTCCCTCGACTCTAGGGAGTATTCCGTCTTGCCTGGAGGCGGAGAGTGTGCCTGATGCTCGGCAGCTTCTCTCCCGCTGTCCGTGAGCAGCTGCAGCAGGCTGGTGGAGCGCGCGGACGCAGAGCCACTCTGTCGGCTGTATCCGCCGCTCATGATGAGCAGCGCGAGCGCAGTGATGACCGGCGCGCGCAGGACGCTCATACTGAATCGCAGGTGAACTTGAGGCGTTTGAACTTCTGTCCTGAACGGAAAAAAACCCACAAAGCACACACGATAGACAATGAATTGAAAAAAAATAATAAATAAAAAAACACGTCTGCGTTCAGACACCTCGATTTTGGCAACTTCCACTCAAATGCGCAAAGCTTTAAGCGTCCCATTACGCTCGGGCGTATTTAGTATAAGCTACATCGCGCGCGCGCATCGGTATGACGATAGCTAATTCGAAAGTTTATTTTGCAATGACACGGTGCAATCTGAAGGAATGACTCGAAGGAATTTAGCTCAAGTTACGCCCCAGCCATGGCTTTCCTATCCAGTGCTCCTACTTGGCATGAAGGGCTGACGTGCCAAAGACTTGGCTAGAAAACTACACTGCAGCAATGGTTAAGAATTTATTTTAAATAGACTAAACGCTCGAACCTGTGTCCAACTTGTGTCAACATGTGCATGTTGCTAAAGTAGTAATAAATAAGCGCAAATCCTTCAAACAAACGCTGACACGTTTTACGCACAGCTTTATTATTACCTGTTTGGCTACTGTCACGGTATTTTGGTGTCCTCTCGGTGTGTTAGCGGATTAATACGGTAATGTTGAGTTCCTGTCTGAAGGTAGTCTCCGTGTAGAGATCTAGCGCACCATGGTAGGGAGACACAGAACACAGTCTATGCGTTTATAGGCTGCGTTTCAAGGCGTCTGTGGTCATTCGTTCAGTTGCAAAGTGAGTGAGGAGTGAGAGAAAGCCGGTGACTTTTCCTTTTTTTCTTCTTCCTCTTCTTTTTCCCCCTTCTCCTCCGTTGCGTCTCTCGGTGATCTTTGTGTCACATTCATCCGGCATGAGTTCCCTCGCTTTTTATCCTGTGCTGCAGACGTAAGGACTCGTCCCATGCGGATTGTCCCGGTATGTAGGAGCGCTCCACCAAAAACGCATTTTAGTGGGGTTTTTTTTTTTTTTAATATTCCGGTCACCGTGTCATAACTGCTGCACAGGACCACTTGTGGTTCAGGTCAAGTGGTTTTTCCTTGTTTCTAACAAGCTGTTCATTCCTTTAAATCTCGATATCCCTTTCTAACCATGCACTCTGAATAGTCTTTTAATTGCGCGTTCTCTCTCTCTTTCTCTCTCTCACCCTAATCTTCCAGTAGCGGATGCCGCAATCGATCGATTCCTATTTCACTTCGTGCATTACGGGAAAGCCGCAAGAGAGAACTCAATTAAGCGCAATTTCACCTAAAACACCCGTATATGCGCATGTGGCGCACGGAGCCGCTCGTGCCGTGACAGATTCAGGAACAAGTTATAGAACAAGGACCGAAGAGAGAACAGCCAGCCCAGAGTGCATTATCTGCTATCGTTTACTCCATCCCAACATTACCACTCCCTTTAAGCATGTAAAAAAAAAAAAAAAGTGTTCACTCGTATTTTACTCTCCTCCCTGTTTTAGCATCCATTTAAACGGTCACGGGGAGGTATCACGTTTACATACCACCAGTTCCCTGAGGTAATCATAATCAGGATTATAAAGCTTTGGTACTATTATTACACCTAGGGAGTGCCGCAGATTTAACAAGAGACGACGCAGCGCATTACTGTAGGCTTGCGCCCTATCATAAGATGAACAGTGGCTCAACAGTGCCACACAGTGAGTCTACAGTATGCAGGCGTCTATTTATTATCCGACCGTTCTTTTAGTAGGCTATTGTATAAACACTAGCAACAAGTCTAACAATCATGCAAACTTTTTTTGTTGTTGTTCAATTCTCGTGCTTCAGTGCTTGTGAATCTTTATGATATTTCAGTCCTAAATCTATGTTAGGAACCCCTCATACAGTATCAGGCAAAAGTTTGGACACAAGGTTGGCTTTATTTTCTGCATTCTAGAACCATACTGGATTTTTTTGTTAATATAACTATGAAATAACACATATGACATTAGGTGATTAATAAAGTAACAACAACAACAGTCAGTTGTTATTTTAAGACATGAAGGTCAGCTGTTCTGGAACACTTCTTGCAGTACATTTTTTTTCAAAACCCATCAATCATCATGATGAAACTGGCTCTCAGGAAGACCAACCATGTATGATATACATACATACATATATATATATATATATATATATATATATATATATATATATATATATATATATAATTATTATTATTTTTTTTTATATATGCCTTCAGCCATGTGCATAATTAACACATAGTGGCAAGAAAATCCTTTTGGGATTTGATGGTTTTCTGAATTAATATGTCATTAAATGTGATATGATCTTCACCTAACTTAAGAGTTTTGACAAATATAATGTGCCTAAAAAAATACCACAAAAAACATCTGCTCTTCATGTCTTTATTGAGAACAACCATAAAAAATTCATAGCTCTAAAACTTCATAAAGCTAAATTGACTAGGCAAATGGAGACACTTTGGGACTGTGGGTATGCTACCAAAAAGTGGGCGCTCAGTCAAAATGACCAGAAGAGCACAATGAAGAAGCACAATCTATGAGGTAAAGAAACAGCCCAGAGTACCAGCCAAAGATTTGAAGATTTGGAAAGAACATGTAGCACTAAATCTGCTGCAAAAAGGGCACTGCATATCATCATGAAAACACCATCCCAACCTTAAAGTATGGTGGAGGAAACATCATGATTTACTGCATCAGGACCTGGCCAGCTTGCAGGGAATGGTGAATTCCCAAGTGTATCAAGATAATGTAAGAATGTCCCTACATCAGCTGAAACTCTGTAGAGGTTGGCTGAGCAAGTCCACAACAGAATGGCGTCAGAGATACAAAATCCGACTTTTGTAGTGGCAAAGTCTGAGCCAAAACCTCAACCCAAAAGAAATGCTATGGAATGACTTAAACACATGAGACGTCCAAAGAATATGACAGAGCTAAAGCAGTTCTGCCAGGAAAAATGGGCTAACATTCCTCTTTAACGATGTGCGGGTCTGACCACAGCTATAGGAAGTGCCTACCTGAGGTTTGTTAATTACTTAATTATTAAATATTATTCATGGTAATATTACTTTTTTCCCAGCCTTATATTAGCAGCCCCTGGTGAAATGTGATGGTGATTTTTAAGTATCGATGGTGATATGGTATCAGAGCCAATACTAATTATAAGATTTAAAATTCCTCCTGACTTACTTTCTCCTTATCACTCACATTCCTCTCTACACTTAAGTATCACTTCTATTCAACGCATCTATTTCACATCATGTCCAGTTGCCTTATTTCTCAATGATACTTATATACTTCCACTCTGTATTTGCAGAGATAGTGTTTATTCTGAAAAAAAAGTCTTCCTGCCACCCCTATTTTTTCACCTGGTCTCTTATATGGGTGATGCTTAATAAGCTGGCTTCTGCAATGTAAAATATTCATTAAAGCATGCATAACAAACTACAAGAGTAGGAAGACAGAATTAGATTACACAAGTAAAGACATGCAGTAAGTCACTTAACAGTGTACACCAAATTTTAACCTGTTTTGTATTACTCAATACATTTGTGTCTTGTGCAAGATGGGTGTAACAATACATAAAATTGAATAATAACATAAAACAATTCTGATCTTTAATGTCTTTATTGAACACACTCATTCAAGATTCAATATAGCAGTGGAAAAAGTAAGTGAACTCTTGGAATTAATAACTGGTTGACCACCACTGGTAGAAATAACCTCAACCAGGCATTTCCTGTAGCTGTGGATCAGACCTGCACATCATTCAGTAGGAATTTTAGCCAATTATTCATGGCAGAACTGCCTTATATCTGTCATATTCTTTGGATGTCTCATGTGTATGACTCTCTTCAAGTCGTTCCATAGCTCTATTGGGTTGAGGTATGGGCTCTGACTTGACCATCTCTAAGTCGGATTTTGTTTTTCTGAAGCCATTCTGTTGTAGACTCTCTCTGGTGTTTTGGGTTATTGTCCTGTTGCATCACCCAACTTCAACCAGTTTCAGCTGGTTCAGCTGATATACAGACATTCTCACATTATTCAAAAAAATTTTTTGATACACTTTGGAATTCTTCCATCTTCCCATTTTCCCCTCAATGACTGCAAGCTGGTCAGGCCCTGACACAGCAAAGCAGGGCCAAATCATGATGTTTCTTCCACCATACTTTACTGTTGGGATGATGTTTTCATGACGATAAGCAGTGCCTTTTTTATGCCAGATGCAATGAATTTTGTAAATAGTTCAATCTTTGGTTCATTAGTTCAGAAGCTTTTTGCCAATACCGCTGTAGCATGTCAATGTGCTCTGTCATAAATTTCAGGCGTGCAGCAATGATTTTAGTAAGCAGCGACTTCCTTTGTGGTGTCATTCCATTAACCTCCTGCCTTTTCATTGTTTTTATGTACTGTAGACTCATGAACACAGATGTTAGCTAGTTCCAATAACACCCTCAAATCTTTGGTTGTCCATCGGAATTGTTTCTTTACCTCACTGATAAGTCTTCGTAGCGACGGTCCCAAAGTGTCTCCATTTGTAGATTATTTGCCTAATTGTAGACTGGTGAATTTCTTTGAAATCCCTTTGTAACCTTTATCAGTTTCATGTAAATCAACAATTCTTGATCGTAGATCCTCTGAAAGCTCTTTTTGGCGAGGCATGGCTCACATAAGCGTATTCTTCTTGTGCGGAGCAAACTCAAAAAGGTTGAGTGGTTTTTATCAGTCAAAGTAGCTCTAGTCCACACCATTTACACAGTCCAACTCATTTACTTAACAAGACTCCAGGTATGCTAACGCCTGACTTCAATTTGCTTTTTATGAGGTCAAGGATTCAGAAAACTTTTTCCACTAGCACTATGAGGTTTTTATAGTTGTTCTCAATGGAGACATGACATATTTTTTGTGTTATTATTTTAGGCACATTATATATGTCAATACGTTTGGCTTAGATGTAGATCAGATCACATTACATCACATTTTATGACAAATTAATGCAAAAAACATGAAATACCAAAAGGTTCACATACTTTTTCTTGCCAATATACTGTAAGTACATTAATTTAAACTTCATTTCAGTGTTTGAACAAATGGTGCGCCATGTCGGAAGGATAGAGCATTTCCCATTCTACTCTTAGATAATTGTGCTGCCAGAGTCATGCATCTCTCTGTAATCCTGGATTTCCACAACCAAATATGAACCCAGTTGGGCAAAAGTACTAGTACTAGAAGTAGTGCTTCGTACTAGCAGAGGAAACTGTGAATTTGAATACGTAACATTTTTTGATATTTTTGTCCACTCAACATTTCTATGTTTTTTTTAGCATTCATAAACTATAACAAAGATGTATTGGGTTGTCCAAGCCAGAGCCTTCACGTTCCAGAATCCACTGATTTTTAGTCATAACTCGTTACCTCTACACTGTGCCAGTTCCTTGTCCACAGCTTTAATCTGTGTTAGATTCCTTGCTGACACTGATATCATACATAGACTTCACAGCAGTGTTTCTTTAATCTTATCAGACATTCATGGATAATCATCAGCTTGGCAGTTGACATCACAACTTGCCAAGCCAGTTGGCCTTACATGGCCATACATGTACAGTAGATGTATTATTTCCCAGAACTTTTTAGCAAATTTATGCTCAAACATTTCCTTATAACCTTATTATATCATGCAGGATCGATGAACCCAAATAGCATATCTGTATGATGGTGTCTCTTTTCTGTGTGTGCAATGTTATGGTTGTTCTAGACTATAGCCAAGACTCACTTAGACCTACAGTACACTCACCAGCCGCTTCATTAGGTACACCTTGCTAGTGCTCGGTTGGAGGCCTGCTTGCCTTCAGAACTGCCTAAATTCTACATGACACAGGTTAAACAAGATGCTAGAAACATTCATTAGAGATTTCGGTCCAGATTGACATGATACTGTAACATCATGTTGCTTCAGATTTGTCAGCTGAACACCCATGATGTGAATTATCGCTAAGGTGCTTCATTGGCATAAGAGCTGTTGACTGTGGAGGTCATTTGATTACAGTGAATCCATTGTCATGATTACAGTGAATTCATTGTCAAACTGGTGTCAAGAAACCAGTTTGAGATGATTTTAGCCTTATGACATGGTTGGCAACAATACTCAGCCTGTGTCACTTAAACGATGCTCAATTGGTACTACATAGTTCAAACTATGTCAAGAAAATATCCCACATACATTACAGCATCACCAGACTGGACTGTTGATAAAGTAGGATAGATTTATGCTCTAATGTTGTTTATGCTAAATTCTGAGCCTGCTATCCGAATGTTACAGTAGAAATTGAGACTCATCAGACCAGTCAACATTTTTTCATTATTCCTTTGTCCAATTTTTAGTAAGCTCATACAAATTCTAGCCTTCGTTTCCTGTTCTTATTTGACAGTAATGGCACCTGGTTTGGTCTTTTGCTGAATTAGGCCTTCAGCTTTAAAGGTTAACATGTTATGCATTCAGATATGCTTTTTTTTGCATACAGTACATCAGTTGACATGTTATTTGATCTACTCTGACCTTTGGCATCAACAAGGCATTTTCACCCAGAGAGCTACCACTTACTGGATATTTTCTCTTTTTTTACACCATTCATTATAAAGTCCAAACATGGCTTTGTGTAAAAATCCCAGTAGATCAACAGTTTCAGAAATATTCGGCACAGCCTGTCTTGTACCAACAACCATATTATGTTCAAAATCACTTAAAACATCTTTCTTCTCCATCTTCTTATGATGCTCAGTTAGACCTTCAGCAGCTTGTCCCGACCATATCAGCATGGTGTACCTAATTAAGTTGCCAGGAAGTATATGTCATTATCAGCTCCACAATTGGACAAAGACTGAACTGAAATTAAAATTTTCCACACATGCAATTTGAAGCATGAACTATGGACTAGGAAATCTGCTGGTAGTGTTAGCCTTTGGAATATCTTAAAAACAAATAGAGACGAAGCGCTCGTATCCATAATAAATGCAAAAGAAGAATAAAAACCAGACAAAGGACAAATTTAAGCATGGTCTATAAAAATGGAACTAACATTGAATCAATCAAAGACATGGAGAAAACCTGGAAATATACAGGAAATGTAAAAATAGACACCCACTCAATATAATTCAAAATATAAGTCAACAAGAAAAAAGCGGAAAACAGAAAAAACCTCAGAGAAAACCAAGGCCATTGTGTCTTCCCAGTGTAAGGTGTCGCAATGCAAGGAAAAACAATGTGTTTTAGTGCAGACTATACAGTACATTACAATATGTAAAGAAGAAGGAAATGTGTACCCACTCTAATCCATCATCATCTACCTGTCTCTCTAGTTTTATCATCTTAGATAAAGGTCACCTATGGTTTTCTGGACTTTTACCATTAAGATAATGTATGTGTCTGTATACTGCCTGTGATGCCAGGCAGTGTTTGCCTTAGATCAAAGTCACCTATGGCAATAATAAGCAATATTTACAGTAGTACACATTGAGGGTGAACCTACTAAAGATATTTGCCCTGGCCTTATAATTCTGTACACAGGAAAATTGCAAAAGAGGTTATGGGCCTGAATGTGCAATGAAAATGAGATTTGATAAATGTTCAAAATAGAATAGATTTGGCAGATTGTGAAAGCAATAAGTAATTGAAGCTTAAAATCCTCTGAAAAACTGAACATGAGATAAACATTAAAATAAACATACTTTGCACAACAATGAATGATGTGCAGATTGTAATAAATTGGTAGCATAACCTGTTCATCCACTTGAAATGACCTCTGATTGAAAACAGTGCCAAGAAAGAATGTTCTCAACTCATTTTTCATACAAAAAAAATACCAGGAAATCTTGCCAATGTCTTGGTGCTGTGAGAACATGACGTAACACTTTACGGAACAGTGCTTTCCTTTACACCTAACAACACACATTTAGCTTGCTGAATGCTGACTATATCAACAAGACTGACTATATACCTTTTGTTTACTGTGCAGGGTTTATCTTTAATTTTAAAAATAAATTAAATTAGAAACCTTGCAGTATTTAAAAAAACATATTTTAATCATGGTACATGACAGTATTCTCAGTTGAATAATGGAAAAAAATAGTGATAAAAGTCATTTAAAGGAAAAAATATGTCTTGTTGATGAATTTTGCCAATGAATTGCCAAACACAGAGAATATGTTTATCCACCAGAGAATATACACATGAATCCACATTTTAGTGAAGAAGCACATGCTTCTATCTCATTTGATTTGTTAAAGAAAAAATAGCAATGTAACTAGATACAATTCCAGGAGAAATCGTGAAGTCGGAGCACAGTGGCACACTGCTTTTCCTGGGCCACACACTGAAAATGACTCCTCTCATGTAGACGATACAGTTTCTAACAGCGCCGCTGCCACTGCCAAGTAAGACCTTAGCCTCGTTAGGGACCCAACCCAAGATCTGTGCCAGGTGCCCCCATGCTCGCATTCTCCACCACTGTAATGGGTTTGACATGAACACAGACATGAGGCAAGGTCTTATGCCTCCCACCAGCATTTAGTGTCCTCTGCGTGACTCAGCTCCGCTGTCCTCAGTGCGCCGATCAAAGGCACCATTCCATCCGCGCCTTTGAAGTCCCAGGCACAAAGCGACGTGCCTCTTACATGCCACCAATCGAGCTTTCCGTGTCCTCTGTGCGACTCAACCCTGTAGTTTTTCCAGGTCCAGGTAGAAATAGACCAACAAACAGACAGACCAATAGACCCCGAGCTACACTCCCCACTAAGGATCCCTTAATGATGATTAACTGCCAGGAGGTGGCCATTCCTGTGGCCCTGCACAACTGCCTCCTACCTAGTGAGCTATTGAGTGACCAAGGAGCGATAGACGATTTAGGAGAACACCACAAGTTACAAAGGTATGAGTCTGTATACTGTCTGTAATTCCATGGAGTGTGTTTGAGTCAAGAGGGTGTGGTTGGGCCACTGGCAGCAGCTGCCCCTCCCACTGCACATGAATCTCACAGACACAGAGAATGTACAGTATCCAGCATAATATTTCATGTGTTTATTTTAAAAACATATGAAAAAAGTGGAGGCGGTACAGTGACTTAGTCGTTAGCATTGTCGCCTTCACCTCCAGGGTCTGAGTTCAGTTCACGCCTCTGTTCTGTGTGCATGGAATTTGCATGTTTTGCCCATGCTTGGTTGGTTTCCTACAGGTACTTACAGTTTCCTCCTACAGAACAAAGACATGCAGATTAGGCACTCTGCGCACTCTTGCTCCTACACCAAAGGACCCAGGACAGGCACTTCAACCACCCCAACAATCAACAATGGACTGTTCTCTCTGTTGTGGTCAGGAAAGCGCTTCCACTCCCTGAAGGCCAACACAGAGAGACAGAGGAGAAGCTTCTTACAAGCTCTGTCATGCACACTCATAACACGACCGGCACTAGGACCCGGAAGTAATACGGTCGGGTTTCAGGAAGCATAAAAGGAAACAAGATGACGCATCACATCGCTCAGTCATTGAGTTATGCCCGTGCTATCGCCGTCGCCTCGCCCGTCCAAACGTGAGTACTCACTTTCTTGGGTTATCGCTTCTGATTGGGTGTGTGTATTTAGAACGCGGGTTTATTTGTGTAAACTCTTGCTCTCGCTTCGGGAGAGTTCTAAGAATAACTTGCGTGGTTATCCTGCCTACTCGCGCTACTTCCGCGTTTGGGTTTACCATCCACGCTACAGGGCTAACTGCTAAGTCTTCTGCTTCATCTCCGGTTAGTCCGTGACAGAATGACTGAGCCTCCGGCAGTAAACCCAGCGGGGTTTGCTCACCTCTGCGATGTGGTTGACCGGCATGCTAAGCTGATCGATCAGCTCCGTGGTGAGGTCGCATCGCTCCGCACGGAGCTCCAGGGCGTCGCGGCCTTGCGCCGCGAGGTGGCGGAGCTGCGACAGGAGAATGCGGTCCTCAGCGGGGCGGCCGCTCAGCCGGCTGTGGCCACGCCCATCGCAGCGGCTGCTGCGCCGCCAACTCCCTCTCCACCTTCTGATGTTTTCTTATCTTTACCGGATAAATGGAATGGCAAGGATGGGAAGTGCAGTGTTTTTCTAACTGCGTTGGATCTTGTGTTTGAGTTTAATTCCACCAGATACTCCACAGACCGACTGCGCATTGCTCTTCTCGTCTCGTTGCTATCCGGGCAGGCGGCTGAGTGGGCCACGGCGGTTCTTCGTTCGGATTCAGATGTCGCCTACTCCTACACCCAGTTCACCCGCCAGCTCAAGCTCACCTTTGAACATCCAGCTGCTGAGGTGGAGACCGACTCCAAGTTGTATCATCTAAAGCAGGGAGGGTCGTCCGTGAGCCGTTACACCGCGGAGTTTCGTACTCTCGCCGTACAGACTGACTGGGGAGACTCCGCACTCCGGACGGCCTACTACGAGGGACTGGCTGCACGGATAAAAGACGAGCTCGCCGGACGAGAGCTTCCAGCTACCTTGGAGGTTTTAATTCAACTCGCCCTCCGGATCGACCAACGGCTGCTCGTTCGCCCCAAGCCAGCTCCTCGTACCCTGCCACCCACCATGACTGCACTACCACACCCCCCGCCCTTCCTCTCCCGCTCACCAGTTCCAGAAGTTCACGCCCCATTCACTGCAGCACCCACCAGGACCGTGGGTACTCCACCTCCCGCCGTGGTTGACACAGGAGTCGGGGAACCCATGCAATTAGGGCGCGCCTCCTTGACCGCTGCAGAACGGGAACGCCGATTCAGAGAGGGGCTCTGCGCGTATTGTGGATCTTCTGCACATCATCGGGCCATCTGTCCTCTGCGGCCCGGAAACGCGCAGCCCCGGTGAGAAATGGGAGGAACTCACCGGGTCCCATGTCCCTCTCCACCACCATGACCAATGATTCCCGTCTCACGGTTAAAGTATATCTCCAGTTTGGCCACAAGCGGGTCGGAAGTACCGCGTTCGTCGACTCCGGGGCAGCAGGTAACTTCATTGACTCTTCCTATGCCAAAAAATTGGGGATAAAGATTGAGGCGTTATCCCAGCCTGTAACCATTACATCAGTCGATGGTCGGCCTCTCTCCTCCAGCCCCATATCCTTTCAAACCCAACCTATCACCCTCATCATTAACCAACATCAAGAACAGATCCAGTTTCACACCACCACTATCTCCTCACCACCTATCATCCTCGGACACCCTTGGCTGCTGCAGCACGACCCGCTCATATCCTGGACCCAAAGCCCGATCCTCCAATGGGGGCCGACCTGCACTGAGCTTTGCCTACGGGCCGAGGCTGGGACGTGCTCTAGGGAGTCCGAGGCCCCCGATGTCGACACAGATAAAATCCCGCCAGACTACCGGGACCTGGCTGAAGTCTTTTGTAAGAGACGTGCGACCCATCTACCACCTCATCGCTCATACGACCTGGCGATCGATCTTCAGCCAGGTGCGACACCACCCCGCGACCATCTCTATTCATTGTCCAACACCGAGACGCAGGCGATGGAGGAGTATGTTTCCAGTGGACTTCGCCATGGTACCATCCGGCCCTCCTCCTCACCTGCCGCTGCGGGGTTCTTTTTCGTGAAGAAACGCGATGGTAGTCTACGTCCCTGTGTCGATTATCGGGGCTCAACAATATTACCATAAAGAACCGACATCCATTGCCTCTTACCAACTCTGCCCTGGACGCCCTCTCTGGTGCCACCATCTTCACTAAGTTGGACCTCCGGAGCGCCTACAACTTGGTGCGCATCAGAGAGGGCGATGAGTGGAAGACGGCCTTCATCACCCCACAGGACATTACGAAAGTCTGGTCATCCCGTTTGGTCTCTGCAACGCACCTGCCGCTTTCCAACAGTTCATAAATGACGTTCTCAGAGACATGTTAGGCCGTTGGGTGTTCGTCTACCTGGACGACATCCTCATCTACTCCCGAACACTCAACGAGCACATCCAGCATGTCAGAGCGGTTCTAAAGAGATTGCTCGCCCACCAGCTGTACTGTAAGTTGGAGAAGTGCGCTTTCCACGAGCGCTCCACCACGTTCCTGGGTTTTGTCATCTCGCCCCAGGGTGTGGCCATGGACCCGCAGAAACTGGAAGTTGTGAGTCATTGGCCCCTACCCAAGACTCTTAAACAGCTCCAGAGATTTCTCGGGTTTGCCAATTTTTATCGCCGCTTTATCCGGGACTACAGTACCGTTGCAGCGCCACTAACCGCTCTGACCCGCCCATCATCTCACCCTTTCAATCTCACCCCAACTGCTGTCTCCGCCTTCCATGAGCTCTGTCGCCGCTTCACCACTGCTCCCATCCTCCTTCACCCGGATGCTGATAAACCATTCGTTGTGGAGGTGGGCGCTTCGGATGTGGGCGCCGGGGCTGTTCTCTCCCAGCGAGGTCCAGACCAAAAACTGCATCCCTGCAGTTTTTTCTCCAAGAAATTTGACGCCACTCAGCAGCGATACGGAGTAGGGGACCGCGAGCTGCTGGCCATAAAGTGGGCCTTGGAGGAATGGCGACACTGGCTCCAGGGCGCCAGAGAGCCGTTCATCGTCTGGACCGACCACCAAAACCTCATTACAATCCGCACGTTAAAACAGCTGAACCCCAGACAGGCGCGATGGGCACTATTCTTTGAAAATTACAATTTCCACCTGTCATACCGCCCGGGGTCCAAGAACACCAAAGCCGACGCCCTCTCCCGACAACACGAGGAAGACGTCCCCCGGGCGGACCCCGCGCCTGTACTACCAGCCACCAAGATCCTCGCACCGCTCAGGTGGGACCTGGAGACGAGGGTTCGCCAGGCACAAGCTACGGAGACCGCACCAGCAGGTGTGCCGCCTGGCCGACTCTACGTCCCCAACGCCATCAGGGCCGAAGTGCTTCAGTGGGGACACTCCTCCCCCCTTTCAGGACACCCCGGGAGACGGCGGACCCTACTGTTTGTACAACGTGCTTTCTGGTGGCCCAGTATGAAGAAGGGCGTAGATGAGTTCGTCCAGGCGTGCCCAGTGTGTGCCAGGTCCAAGGACAGCAACAGACCATCACCCGGGGAACTTCAACCACTCCCGGTTCCCCGCCGACCCTGGACACACATTGCCGTTGACTTCATCACGGGCCTGCCGGTTTCGGAAGGAAAGGACACCATCCTCACCATCGTCGACCGGTTCTCCAAAGCTGTTCACCTGGTGGCCCTCTCCGGACTCCCGTCAGCTAAAAGGACCGCTGAGCTGATATTAGAGCACGTAGTCCGCCTGCATGGGTTCCCAAAGGACATCGTCTGGGACAGGGGGCCCCAGTTCACGTCCCGGTTCTGGAAGGCCTTCTGCCGTCTGATCAATTCCACCTGCAGTCTGTCCTCCGGTTACCACCCACAGACTAACGGTCAGACGGAGCGAACCAACCAACAACTGGAGCGCTACCTGAGATGCTTTATTGCTGATCGCCAGTGCTCCTGGGCCCGCTACCTCATTTGGGCTGAGCTGTCACACAACCTCCACCTATCTTCTGCCACCAACCTAAGCCCATTTGAGGTATGCTACGGCTTCCAACCTCCGATGTTCGATCATCAGGAGCCGGAGGTGGAAGTGCCGTCGGCCCAACAGTTGGTTCGTCGGTGTCGACGGCTTTGGAGACAAGCCAACCAAGCCATTCAAAAGGCCAATCGCCGCTACACCCTGCAACATCGCCGTCGACACCCACCGGGACGAATGTACCAAGTAGGTGATAAGGTATGGCTCTCAACAAAAAACCTACACCTGCAGACTGAGTCAAGGAAACTATCACCCAGATTCATCGGACCATACCGCATCAACCTCCGGATTAACCCTGTCACCTACCGGCTCCAGCTGCCTGCGGCGCTCCGGATCCATCCGGTATTCCACACCTCCCAGCTCAAACCCTTCACCACCTCACCTATGGTTCCACCCACCCACCCTGCTCCTCCTCCCGTATGATTGAGGGTGGTCCCGCCTACACCGTTCGCCGGATCCTTGACTCACGTCCTCGGGGCAGAGGGCTCCAGTACCTGGTGGATTGGGAAGGTTACGGTCCCGAGGAGAGATCTTGGATTCCGGCTCGGTTGTCTTAGACCCAGAACTCATCCGGGACTACCGTGGTGGGTATCCTCCACCCAGGACCGGTGAGTGGGTCCTGGACGGGGGTACTGTCATACACACTCATAACCGCACGACCGGCACTAGGACCCGGAAGATATCGCGTCGGGTTTCAGGAAGCATAAAAGGAAACAAGATGGCGCATCCATGTCGGCTCAGTCATTGAGTTATGCCCGTGCTATCGCCCGTCGCTCGCCCGTCAAGCGTGAGTACTCACTTTCTTGGAGTTATCGCTTCTGATTGGTGTGTGTATTTAGAGCAGCGGGTTTATTTGTGTAAACTCTTCTAAAGCTTGGGAGAGTTCTAAGAATAACTGCGTGGTTATCCTGCCTACTCGCGCTACTTCCGCGTTTGGGTTTACCATCCACGCTACAGGGCTAACTGCTAAGTCTTCTGCTTCATCTCCGGTTAGTCCGTGACAAGCTCTCAACCAGAACTCCACATAGGACTCAACTGACTGGACTTGCTATGTTTCCTTCACACATGTGTTGGACAACAAAAAGCAACCACACTAAACATTTGGACGTTTACACATTGCACAGAACTGCGGTACGCAGAACATATATGTTGCGGGGGGCGCTGTAGCGCGAACGTGATGCGGACGCGTTTTTAGTGAGCTCCTCGCAGGTGAAATTTCAAGTAAATAATAAACAGACTCGGATGTTTATTTTATATATTTTCTGACCACAGTGTGATTTATGAACACATATTCGCGCAAAATTAGTGGATACCGTTTGTAAAATGGCAGCTCCTGGCAGCAAACGAGGTGGCTATGAGACGCGGGCTAGCACGGCTAGCTCGGCTGACCCTAGAGGTAGTCACGAGGGGGACTCGCTCACTGCCGAAATGTTTAAGCAGTCACTTGAATCCTTAAAAAATGACATTTGTGTCAAGATTGAGTGTGCGATCAGCGGTCTACAAACAGACATAAATGGTGTTAAAGAAGAGTTTACATCGGCTGTTGCCTCAATACAGCAATCGCTTAGCGCGCAAGATGAGCGGCTGCGAGCCGTAGAGGATTCAGCGACGGTTGCGAGTGATACCCTTGTGCGCCTTGAAACGACGGTGGCCAAACTTCAAACCGAGGTCAACGCTTTGTCTTTGAAGTGCGAGGATCTGGAGAGCAGATCAAGGAGAAATAACATCAGACTGATCGGAATCAGTGAAGGAGAAGAGGGCAACCGCCCCACAGAATTTGTTTCAAACTTACTCCGCGATCTGTTGGGCTTGGAAGAGAAGCCGCTTCTCGACCGAGCCCACAGGTCACTCCAACCAAAGCCCAAGCCCGATCAGCCACCCAGACCCTTTATTATTAGAGTTCACTTCTTCCACGTTCGTGAACAGATTCTCCAAACTGCGCGCCAAAATGGAAAGCTGACCTACAAGGGAAAATCTGTCTTTCTTTTTCCCGATCTTACCTCTAACGAGGCAAAGAAGAGAGCGGCTTTTGGTGAAGTGCGCAAACACCTACGTAATGTCCAAGGAGCTCGATTCGGATTTCGTCATCCTGCCAGATTTCGTATTACACTTCCAGGTAACTCAGAGCAGCTCTTTACAGATCCTCATAAAGCGATGGAGTATGTAAAAAGCACCAAGACCGTCGACGCGAACGGAACTACAGTTTTGCCTTAGTAACTTTTGGTGGGAACTCCGTTCTATTTGCTGTCTTTCAAGGACAATCGTCCACCTCGCAGGTTTGCAAGGTATTCTCCTCTGCAGTGATCTAGAAGGATTCACACTTTGCTTTGACAAAGTGCCTCGCGTTACTTTTCTTTTATTACTTTTATTAGTACTCACTTAAATTACTGTTTAATTTCGAAGTATGCCTCGACAAGTGTGCTACTTTATTTAGTTATTAATGCTATTATTCTTATTATTATTACCTTTTTTTGGCCTGTATGGTGTGTAGCTTGTCTGAAACGAGTTATTATTATTATTATTATTACAATAATAACAATATTATTACTGTTATTATTATTATTATTATACTTATAATTATTTTGTTAAGGTAAACACCTATGTTGTAGTCTGTAAATTTAATCTATGTTGGCTCACCTGACGATACGCTTAGTTCTTTTTTTGTTTGTTTTTTGCGTATCTTAGACGGAAAGTTCATCGTCTGCGTTTTCTTGTATCATATGGGGATTTGCATGCACCAGGTTCAGGGAGGTGTTGAAGTGGGTGGGGGTTATAGGTTTGTGGGTTTGTTTGTTTGCTTGTTTGTTTTTTCCTCTCTCCTTTTCAAGATGTTGTGGCTACATTTTATTGGTTGCACAATCAATTTCTTTTTTTTGTACATTTTCAATATCTCTGTATACATCTGTAATATTTTTCTCTCACCTTTACATCTATAAACAGAGTCATTAATTTTGTAAGCTGGGATGTAAAAGGTCTTGGCCGTCCTTCTAAGCTTAACAAAGTGATAACTCACCTGGATGGTTTACAAGCTAAAATTGTCTTTTTACAGGAGACCCATCTTAATATCTCTGACCATGCTAAATTGCGTAGAAGATGGGTGTCTCAATCTTTCCATTCCTTATTTTCTAGTAGAGCAAGGGGAGTTGCTATCCTTATTCATAAAGATATTTCTTTTAATCCCTCAGATGTGCTGGCTGACCGCAACGGCAGATACATCATAGTATCTGGGCTATTGTTCAACACACCGGTGATATTGGCTAATATTTATGCACCTAACTTTGATGATGATAAATTTTTTACTAAGTTTTTTTCTGCTATACCAAATTTGCACTCAAGTTATTTAATCATCGGGGGAGATCTCAATCTTTGTTTAAATCCTCAACTCGACAGAACTTCTCAACGAGGAGCAGCCCTCTCAAAGTCAGCAAAAATAATCAATTCTTTTCTTAATGATTATGCAGTTACAGACATTTGGCGATTTCTAAACCCATCTACACGTGGCTATTCTTTCTTTTCTCATGTTCATCAATCTTTCTCTCGCATTGATTACTTTTTAATTGATAACAAGCTCCTGTCATTGGTTCAACATTGTGCTTACAATGCAATTGTCATTTCAGACCATGCGCCTCTTACCTTAGGCCTGAGGTTTGAATGTAGGTACATGCAGCGCCCACCTTGGAGGCTGAATGTTCGACTGCTAACTATTGAGAACTTTGTCCAGACTATTTCTTCCCAAATAGACTTTTTTGTTAGAGTAAATGCTACCCCAGATGTAACGCACAGCACATTTTGGGAAACATTCAAAGCCTATATTAGAGGCCAAATTATATCTTACATGTCATTTGAAAAGAACAAACTGAGGAGGTCTATGGCGGGTCTGACAGATCGCATCTCGCAGTTAGAAAATCAATATATAAGTAGTCCTTCATCCGTAATACTTAAAGAATACCTTCTCTTAAAATCTGATTTCGACACCCTTTCTACTGCTGTTACTGAGGAGATGTTGATTAAATCAAGACATGCTTTTTATGAGTATGGGGAGAAGGCAAATAGGCTCTTGGCCCATCAGCTTAGGCAGTCCTCTGCTTCCCATATTATACCAGCCATTAAAACACATAATACCTTACTGTCAGATCATCGTGAAATCAATAACTCATTTTTGGAATTTTATCGGTTACTGTATTCTTCTGAGCAAACCTCTGGTTACGAAGACTTTCATAACTTTTTTAAAGATTTCTCATTACCTCATGTCAAAACTGATGCTATGCAATTTTTGGATGGCCCCATTTCTTTAGATGAGGTTTGTGATGCCATTTCAGCCATGCAATGTGGCAAAAGTCCTGGCCCAGATGGTTTCCCGGCTGAATTTTTAAAGAAATTTTCTGGACAAGTAGCTCCCCTTTTGCTAAATATGTACAATGAATCATTCGATCAAGCCTGTCTTCCCCAAACTCTGCGGGAAGCTTCAATTTCCTTAATTCTGAAAAAGGACAAAGATCCCCATATGTGTAGTTCATACCGTCCAATATCTCTTTTGAACGTTGACGTAAAAATTCTAGCCAAAATTCTTGCTTCACGATTAGAAACAGTTCTTCCTAATATTATTTCTACTGACCAAACTGGCTTTATTAAAAATAGATTTTCATTCTTTAATGTCAGAAGATTACTTAACATCCTCTATCATCCTAAGTCTTCATCAACGCCTGAAGTCCTGATATCACTTGACGCAGAAAAGGCATTTGACAGGGTGGAGTGGGACTATTTATTTCACACTCTTGAAATGTTTGGTTTCGGAGCAAATTTTATATCTTGGGTTAAACTCTTATATAAAGTCCCACTTGCCTCTGTCCACACTAACAATATCTCTTCCGCATATTTTCAGATTAATCGAGGCACAAGACAGGGCTGCCCTCTGTCGCCTCTTTTGTTTGCAGTCGCAATAGAGCCTCTGGCCATTGCTTTGCGCCAGAATTCAAAAATAGCTGGTATAATCAGAGGAGGACAAGAGCATAAAGTTTCTCTGTATGCAGATGACTTGATTTTATATATTTCTGACCCGTCTAATTCCCTGCCTCACGTCCTTAAAATTTTCGATATATTCGGAAAGCTCTCTGGCTATAAATTAAATTTACAAAAAAGTGAAATGTTTCCTATTAATAATGCCGCCCGTGAGCTCCCTACTACTTCTTTCCCTTTTAAAGTTTCCCACTCATTTACATACCTTGGGATACACATCCCTAATTCTTTTTCTAAACTTTTTGCTGAGAACTTTCCTCGTTTATTGGAGCGGGTTGAACAGGATTTAAAGCGGTGGGCACGGCTCCCATTATCAGTTGCAGGTCGAATAAATTCTATTAAAATGAATGTGCTGCCTAAGTTCACATATCTTTTTCAGTGCATTCCAGTGTTTATACCCAATTCATTTTTCCGTAAGCTGGATAGCGCTCTCGGTTCATTTATATGGAATGGAAAACCTGCTAGAATACGTAAAAGTCTTCTGCAACGTCCTAAGTCATTGGGTGGAATGTCGTTACCTAATTTTCAATGTTACTATTGGGCCTCAAATATTCGTCCTATACTACACTGGCTATATGAAGATCCTGGGGCTGATGCCTTATCATGGATCGCCATTGAATCAGCCTCATGCTTGCCTTCTTCCCTAGCAGCTTTAGTTTATGCTCCTCTTTCCTTTCCTTGCGAAAATTTTATTAAAAATTCACTTGTAAGATCTACTATCAAAATTTGGAAACAGATGAGACGTCATTTCGGATGGCAAACTATGTCCCCTAAATCTCCTATTAATTCTAATCATGTCTTCAATCCTTCAATAATTGATAAATCTTTTAAGTCTTGGAATGCTAAAGGTATTAGGGTAATTAATGATTTGTTCTATGAGGGGGTTTTCTGTTCATTCCAGCAGATGTGCGAGCAGTTTCATATTCCTAAAAATCACTTTTTCCGCTACCTCCAAATTCGTGACTTTGTGCGTAAAATTTTTCCTCATTTTCCTGCCCCGCCTCCATGCTCTCCATATGATCATATATTGGAGGACCCTCTAAGATGGAAAGGCATCGTATCAATACTTTATTGCAAAATCTTGGCCCCACTCCACACATCCCTTTCCCAAGTAAAAGCTTGGTGGGAAGAAGACTTAGAAATAGTTATTTCTGATGAGGACTGGGAAGCAGCATTATATAGAATACACAAGTCTTCAGTATGTGCAAGACACGGACTTCTACAGTGCAAAATTGTACACCGTGTACATTGGACAAAGTTAAAACTATCCAAGCACTTTCAGGATGTAGATCCTGCTTGTGATCGCTGTAGGTTTTCCCCAGCCTCTCATGCACATATGTTTTGGTCCTGTACAAAGCTTAGGGGTTTCTGGTCCATCATTTTTGAAACTCTCTCTGGTTTTTTAGGGAAATCGATCTCCCCTTGCCCATTGATAGCCCTTTTTGGAATTACTCCTGCATCATATAATTTTACAAAGATACAATCTGATTGTATAGCTTTTATTATGTTGTTAGCCAAACGACTAATATTGCTGAAATGGAAGGATAGGAAGCCTCCAACACCAACACAATGGATTCGTGATGTCCTCTTTTTTCTTAAGTTAGAAAAAATCAAGCATTCTCTAAGAGGCTCATCTAGCCAGTTTCATAAAGCTTGGAACCCTTTCAAACAATATGTCAGAGAACAGGTTTCACTGTCAGATATAGACTAATTTTACTTCCAGAATTCTCTCTTTTTTTATGACATCGATTGTGCATTTTTACTGTTTTCTAAGCCACGCTTCTAATTATCTTAATTATTGTTATTATTTTTATTTTATTTTATTTTTTATTACTATTACTACACATGTATATAATTTCTCAATTGAATCAAGTTATTGTCGTCTGTTCTGCTTTGTTTTCTGTTTTGTAATGTTGTATAAAAACCCATAAATAAAGTAAAAAAAAAAAAAAAAAAAA